>QGSO01000343.1:362236-448307 GCA_011037825.1 Carya cathayensis
ATAATACGTACTCCACAGTTGTTGTGGCCCCACGTATTCTACATGTCACAATTGCTGTGTCTCATGTAGTGTATGCTCCACAGTTGTTGTGGCCCCATACTTCATGCTCCACAGTTGTTGTGGCCCCATGAATTCACATAACATAAAATATAATACGTACTCCACAGTTGTTGTGGCCCCACGTATTCTACATGTCACAATTGCTGTGTCTCATGTAGTGTATGCTCCACAGTTGTTGTGGCCCCATACTTCATATAACATAAAATATAATACGTACTCCACAGTTGTTGTGGCCCCACGCATTATAAGTAACATAAATATAATACGTACTCCACAGTTGTTGTGGCCCCACGCATTATAAGTAACATAACATAAATATAATACGTACTCCACAGTTGTTGTGGCCCCACGCATTATAAGTAACATACAAATATAATACGTACTCCACAGTTGTTGTGGCCCCACGCATTATAAATAACATAAATATAATACGTACTCCACAGTTGTTGTGGCCCCACGCATTATAAGTAACATAAAATATAATACGTACTCCACAGTTGTTGTGGCCCCACGCATTATAAATAACATACATAAATATAATACGTACTCCACAGTTGTTGTGGCCCCACGCATTATAAGTAACATAAATATAATACGTACTCCACAGTTGTTGTGGCCCCACGCATTATAAGTAACATAACATAAATATAATACGTACTCCACAGTTGTTGTGGCCCCACGCATTATAAGTAACATAAATATAATACGTACTCCACAGTTGTTGTGGCCCCACGCATTATAAGTAACATAAATATAATACGTACTCCACAGTTGTTGTGGCCCCACGCATTATAAGTAACATAAAATATAATACGTACTCCACAGTTGTTGTGGCCCCACGCATTATAAGTAACATAAAATATAATACGTACTCCACAGTTGTTGTGGCCCCACGCATTATAAGTAACATAAAATATAATACGTACTCCACAGTTGTTGTGGCCCCACGCATTATAAGTAACATAAAATATAATACGTACTCCACAGTTGTTGTGGCCCCACGCATTATAAGATAACATAAATATAATACGTACTCCACAGTTGTTGTGGCCCCACGCATTATAAGATAACATAAATATAATACGTACTCCACAGTTGTTGTGGCCCCACGTATTATACGTAACATAACATGTCTTATCTTTCTTAATGCATGAGATATTAATTAATATCATATACTTTTCTAACATGGCGTATACTTGTAAATGGCACAATATGATTTAATCATAACATTTCATGGAACATTATCTATGGCATACTTAATGGCATACTTATAACATACATCATTGTATGACAGAAAAGATTATGTAACAGATAATTATTCATGAGAGATTAAATCATACGTAGCAGATAAACATGTAATGACATAGCATGACATGGCATATACGATAACATACATACATAAATTGTAGTTCTCTTACCCATCACACATACACAATAAACTGATAGTAAGTTAGAGGCTAACTTACCTCGATCGTCGCGTTCTATGAGAAAAGGGCGCGAAACACGAGGAACTGCACAACAGCTGGAAGAGGAACACTCAAGTCCTTAAGATTTTCACTTCTGAACTCAATTGTCATATTATGAGCACTTGCAACACCACGGCAACTTGAGGTTTCACTATACTCAGAAGAGATAATTTGACTTCATAAAGCCTTTGCACTAAAACAAGTTCATTAAAATTATCAATAATAACCAACAAACAATTCCTTTCTCAATCCATATACTCTTAGCCATAGTCAACCACAAGATGACACCAGTCACCCCAGACTATAATCCATAACACCACTGCTTCGGGACACTGTCATACAGTTTCCCAACACTACACCATGCTCTACACTTCTCTGTTACGCCATCCAACCCTTCGTGACACGCCATCCGGTGTTTCACGACTTAATACAGAGTACACTCACGTGAACTCTCTTCCATCCACACTACAAAACCCATCACTGCGATACACGTCTCACAGTGCATCGCTACGCGACACGGAGTACGCACTACGCGTACTTCCTTCGCTACAACACTCATCAACACGATGCACATCACACGATGCATCGCCATACAACACGGAGTACACTACATGCGTACTCCCTTCCTTCTACGACACACATCATTACAGCGCACGTCGCGCGGCGCGTCGCTGCATTACACAGAGTACGCTACACGCGTATTCTCTTCACACAACCCGCCGTATCACATCTACGGCATCCATCTCACGCCTATACTTCACAGCACAGTCCACAAAATACACAATCAAACTCAACACTTCACAACCACACTTCCCTTCACAACTACGCAACGAACTCCACAAATACAACTACACAATTCACAAACCAACCAACTAACTATTTTAAACGTAAAATAACTAGAGATAGAAGGTTATACCATCGACGGGATAACCCGCGCGTCGCTCGTTGTTCGTCACGAACATGCGTCGGAGGAACGTACGTGGCGGCGTACGGTGGCTGTCCACCACATAAAGTGGTAGTTTGGGCTTGAGAAAGGCTAGGCGTGGTCTTGGAAGACTCATGATTTTACAGCTGTCGATGAAGAACAAATTACGTGATTTACGGAAAAGATAATCTATACGCGTGATTCCAGATGAGGGTAAAGATGAGAGAGATGTGATTGCTGTCGGGAAATAATCCAAAACTGATAATTTTAGCGGGCTGTTACATATATCGTGCAAAAAATTGAAATTGGATAAGAAAGCTACCTGCTCTAACTGGATTAAGCAAAGAAAAAAAAATTGGAAAACCATATTAAATCAACCAACATTGATTGCAAAATGCTACCTATGGTCAGATAGAACAAAAAACTTCTGAATATTGAAGAATAAATCTGTGAATCTTTACCTTGGACCTATATATATGTTGCAGGCTTCGCATTTTTCCAGTGGAGGAATATGGTTACTTCCTGGAGATCATTAAACAATTTATGAGGAGAAAAATTAACCGAAAAAAATAAAAAAACAAATACAGGTATATGTGATGGAATTTGTGGATGACATGGTCTCTTAATAGGTTAGTGGATTTTGATTGTCTTTGGAACTCAAAAAATAATCAAATCAAGGTGTCGAAAATAATTATAGGCTTTGGACGGGATTGAGCTCTTTCATTTGTCTGGTGTTGATACATGGTTGATGTATTACTGGAGTTTATCTCCTTATAGGCATTCACTTTTGTGGATGTGTATGATCCCAATGTTTCCTTTATCTAAAATTTTAAAGAAGTCCTTTGTTGACTCTTGTGCAATTGCTTAATTTTTAGTTGACGTGTATTTCTTTTCACTGAATGTTTGTTGGATAGCGTTAATTTAAACTTTGTAATTAAGATGCATATCTCATGTTCATGAATATAAATATATTTTACTGATTGGTTATTAGGTTTCTAAGAAGCTCCTAGAAGCAAGGGAGATGGATTTTTACTGATGGGAGGGGGACATGCCAGGTTTGATGGGTGGCGTCCGTGAGAAACTGAACATGCTTGGAGAGGTTAATTCCAATGCTTGTCATACCGAATTAGTTTGCATTAGCTTTAAGTAGGCAGATTTCTATATTTTTTGGTTGTGTTTGAAATTCTTCAATGCAGCACTGGTGTCGTGATGAGAAAAACAAATGCTTAAAAGAAGCAACTGAGTCATTCCGGTTTTTGGGGCAGATTGTCCGCTTGATCATCTTATGAAGTCATCTGAAAATCCACAGATGATTGCTTGTGAAGAGGTTATGCTTCAGTTTTTTTTTTTTTTTTACTTGTTCAGAATAGATATCCTGTGCATCGTTTTAAAGATTTTCATCATGTTTTATTGCCTTCAACCTTTTTCAATTAGCTTGATAACCTAAGTTATTTCATCAAAAAGTTATATCAGATTGCATTTTTTAATTTCCATGTGCAAGAAAGCTTCTTCTGAATGGCTCCTGGTATGCTTTTTGGTTATTTAAGTTACATCTATTGTATCACTACCATGTTGGCTACTGGGACAATTCTTTTTAGTATTCAGAACCACTATATAATTTCGACCAGCAAGTTCTCAGTTAGTGTAAATCATTAATAATATTTTATCTAATGGACTGGGGAGAAAAATGCTGTTGTTTTGATTTCTTTGTGCCCCAAAATCAAATGCTTTTAGGTAAAACTGTATCTACTGAATAACAAAGCCATTTCAGCAGGATGCATACATGTTCTTTTGTAATTGTGATGTACCTTTTCCCAGTCCATCTCTACCTCACAACAGACCCCACAAATCTGGTGTAGGTGTTGCAAATGGGCTTTTACCTTAGGCACACCTCCTCTATTGTTTTCTTTTTTCATTTTTTATATTTTCCCTTCTTAGGGTTAGCCACGGAAGACAAGGTTTTTGGCTATGAAAGTTCTCAAAAGATGGTGGATTCGATCTGGTGATATCTATATGTACCAATTCAATTTTCAAAACTAGCTTGGGAAATGTAAAGTTTGTTGGTGCCACTGTTGTAGTATGTATATATATGATACTTTATTTATTTATTTATTTAAGGTGAACAAAAATAAAACCCGGCTTTTTTTGGGATAAGAAATTGGGGCACCTAGCTTTCAAAATTTTAGCAAAACACAGCTTCTATCCTCGGTGATACAATCTCATTAGGCAATGTTAGAGACTCCTCACATGAACTATATTTTTACTGTTCATATTAGGGGTTTGGTTCTGTGTCCGAATCATTTCTGAATCCCATCTCTTTAGCCTAAGATATATAGCGCACATGCCATGGAAATGGATAGGACTACCGCTTTAAGTGCATACTATATGATCTCACGCAAGAATTTGACTGATCACGCTTAAAGAGATTGGCATCTCACCAATTCGGACACAAAGGTGGAGGCGGCTGGAGCCACACCAATACAAAATATGTCTCTTGAGATTGAGCTCTTTATAACAGTTCATGAAGAGTTATTAGACTCCATCGAACTTGTAGTTGACAATATGTAAACAAGATAACTTTGAGATAACAACGACCAAAAGGTGGAATAAAAGTGCAATTAAGTTGCATGCATGGCTGGATTTGCATGAAAGCTCTGTGTACAAGTATCGAGCCGATGGACTTGACATGATTTATAGAACAAGTAGTTGTACCATGATTATGAGGTTGGCTCTTCAATTCTATTTCGCCGGTACTAGGCTGGCCTATTCTGTCGTCCAATGACGAATTGGTCAATTATCTTTGCACTTTCCAGTGGGTCCTTGTACCAAGAATCTGCCCTCCATTTGCTGGGAAACCATCTTTTGGGGCTCGACTGCGTTGGCTCAATCTTCTTCTCCCGCTGTCGATCATGATCTTCCCTCCATGCCGGTGGCACCTGCATGATCAACATGGGTTAGCAATTACAAAGAAGTGAATCGAAGGCTAGTTCAATATTTCCAAGAAAATGCTCATGCGGTTGCTTTATGCCCAACAGTTTGCAGGAAGCATTAGAAGTATTCTCCAAGAGTCCAACGGTCCAACCCCTGGTAAAATAGGAGGAAGTTGGTGCTGAAAAATTATGGTCGGGAAGAGAGGCAGGTGGAAATTTCTTCCACAAGATATATTATTAAATAGTCACGGAATAAGGACGGCATGGATTACTCAATGTTTCACAACATACCATGACATTAAAATTAATTTTATAAATAATCATTTATAATGACATGGCACCATAGAACTATGAGTATCTTAAAACAGGATCCGGTGAACTTCGGGTGTTTTACACCATCCAATAAGACGGTGCAACGTCAGAAATTCATTAACCCTACCGTGGGTTCACTCACACGTTATTCTCCTTTGTTTTCTTCAATCCGTTCCCTCTCTCTCTCTTCCACATCAGTCTTCTTCCCCAACCCGTTACTCTCTCTTTCTCTCTTCCACTTCACTCTCTCTTCCTCACCGTCAAACTCCCTCTATTTCCATCAGACAAAGTCCACTTTACAGCTCTCTGCGTTTCCTTCATCGCCAAAAATGATAAGAATTCCTATCACTTATGCTTACAGAAATTTTTTCCGTTGAATTATGGAGAAATGTACTTAAAATTTTTTTTTTTCAGAATTCCTTTCCCATCAAAGCTCCAGTTCTTAGATTTTACCGATAAAGCTCCAGTTCTTCCGAATTTTAATTACTTGAAACTTACCATCTGGGTACGAGGCGTGCGAAACAGATTTGGATGCGCTTGCCGAAATCTAAGATTTAGACTCTGATTTGTTGTAAATGGTTTTGATGTTTACTTTGTTGTGAGATGGACTCAGTATTGTACTTATGTGGGTCGATTAATGTATGAAGTTCACTTTTATCAAAAATAAAAGAATAAGAAGAGAGAGAGAGAGTAGAGAGAGATTGCAGATGGTGGTTTGATTTCTAAAAGGGCGAGAGAGTGTGAGGGCGTGGGGGAGGATTGTACTTGGGGAGTGGTCAATTTCTGTATTTTGCATCTATTGTAAATCTACTATGCCTGCCACGTCTCACCCTCGTATTGGAAGGTGTAAATCTTCTACTTACACGACGTCGGGCGTGTAGGGGCTCCCTAGAAGTATTTAATAATTACTCAATTCACAAAGCACAATACTGAATCGAAGATATATGTAGGGCAATTTAAATAAATAAACAGTATTTTTCTAAGTAGGATAACTATACTAATTTCTCTCGACTTAGGGAAAATGTCATCAACTTCTCCAACTTTTATAAATGTTAGAACATTACCATGCATATGATAAAATATATTAATAATACTTGTTAGCATATTTATTGTAATATGTCTTATTTTTTACTCTATTTAACTTATCGTAATTGATGTATATTAATTAGTATTGTTGACTTCTTTTTGTATTTCCATTCTTTTTCTAATGTCGGTCAACTATAAGTAAGTCCTTCTATTGTATAGTTTGATAAATAGAAATACAAGTTAGTTCTCTCTCAATTGTATTTCATTTTGTTATTTTTTTTATTTGTATCGAGTGTCTAGGAACAAAATCTAGTCCTTAGGGTGCATAGATCATTGGCATATAGTTTCTCACAAGAACATCTCGAGTAATTCAATGAAAAATCATCATAGTCCAATGGACCCTAAAAATTTTTTTCATCAAAGGGTTCGAACCTTATACTTGAAGATGGTATAATATCAAGACCAAGTCTTTTACCACATGAGCCCAACCTCCATAAGTAAAAAGTTGAAAATAACCCTTATACTTGAAGATAGTATAATATAAAGACCAAGTCTCTTACCACATGAGCCCAACCTCTAAGGGTTATTTTCAACTTTTTACTTATGATGCCATCAGAGCCATCAATTTCCTAGTGCCTCTAGCAACGTTCTTTTCCCGTTCATGATAGTAGTTCATCGCATGTCCTTTAAAGGCATCCTAACTCCTAAGCACTTAATGAACTACTGACCTTCGTTTTGTCATTAATCTCGTACATTTGTTTGCTCTCACGCACTATACAGCTTTTACAATCATTGAATTTCCACAAAACAACCACCCTAGATAAATTGCCTACGTTTTTCTCAATTTATTGGTGCAAAAACTACATTGTTCCGGAAAGACATCCGTTGCCACAAATCCCGGCTTGTTGTCCACTTGCGTCACACAACACGTGCGCCTCATCCTCTATTTTTTGTCGCATTACCATTCAGATCCTATTCCCTACCCAGCCAAAGTAAGTATCATAATTATGTTCTCTCAAGCCCATAAACTCGCCTACCAGTATGTCCGTCATGTCACCCATTGATTGTTGACTCAATGAGGCATTGACTTGTTGACCCAAAGAAAAAGCCTAACTCTATCTCATCCTCTCTGAAATGATGTTAGTTGCCTATTGAGATTATTTTTACACTCTTAGAGTGGTTAATATAGTTTGTTGATGTGGCTCTATTTCATTGGTTGTATTGAGTTGTAATAAGTTTTTCTTCTTATAAATACATCGATGTAAATCAAAACCAATTTAGTTCATTCAATACAAAAAAGTTCAAGATTTCTTCATTATGTTTTCTTTGTTTCTATTGCTTCCGTCTCTCTCTACTATCAAAAATCCATGGCAAGATTCAGATTTTGTCATAGTATTAGAGCAATCTGATTCCTTTTCTCATTCTGATTCTCCATGGTTACGCCAATTTGAGTTGCGAATCTAAGTTCAACTTTCTCACACGATGTCTTCTCAAAGTTCTCAAAGCTCGATGATTGATGATTCTTTGAGTCATTTTTACTTACATCATAGAGAAAACCCTAGTTTGATGTTGGTATCATAGCAGTTGAACGGAGACAACTATGATCATGGACAAGATCTACCTCTAAAGCACTCAGTGCAAAGAAAAAAATGGGTTTTGTAAATGGAACCCTAAAGAAACCAAATGATGAGTCTAATTCGATGTTTTCTGCATGGGAAAGGTGCAACGATATGGCATTGTCGTGGATCCTCAATTCAGTTGCCAAGAACATAGCATCAAGTATCCTGTACATAAATGTAGAGGCAGAAGTATGAAAAGATTTTCAAGAACGTTTCTTACAAGGAAATTGGCCCAGAATATTCCAGTTAAAGAAAGTCATTAGTCTTTTAACTCAAGAACAACAGTCGGTTTGTGATTACTTTACACAATTGAAAGCTTATTGGAATGAGTTAGCCAATTATCATTAATTGCCACAGTGTTCTTGTGGAACTTTGAAAAGTTTTTTAGAATTTCAGCAAGAAGAGTAGATTTTGCAATTTTTGATGGGGTTAAATGATTCTTTTACTAGTATAAGAGGACAAATTTTGTTATTAGATCACCTACCATCTATGAATCAAGTTTTCTCTCTTGTTTTACAAGTGGAGAAACAACGAGAAATCAAAATTAATCTTACTCCAAGTTTTGATTCTATTGCTGCTGTGATAACCAAAAATACCAAGAATGGGAATAATTTTTACAAATAGCTTGGATTTCGAAAAGATAGACCTGCATTAAGTCATTGTGGTTATACGAGTCATACATCATATAAGCGTTACTGAATACATGGCTTTCCATTAGGATTTAAAACAAACTTATTTACCATTTAATACAAGTGATCATTTTCTTCAATACATTTTGATCTTGTCTATTTGATATATGGGGTCCTGCCCCCATTTCCACAGAAGGGGGGGGGGGGGGGGGTAGACCAACCCCTCGCTATGTTATTGTTGTTATTGGTGATTATTCTCATTTATATATCTTATGGCAACGATATGAACTTTCTAAAACTTACTAAAATTTTCACAACCTAGTATAAACTCAATGTTCCCGTATGATCAAGATTTTTCATAAAGATAATGCGATGGAATATGATGAGAAATATGTCCTTGACTTTTTATTGCAAAATGATATTGCTCTCATTGATCATGCCCTTAACCTTCTCAACATAATGGTTGTGCAATATGTAAACATCATCATATATCAGACTCCTTTCAATATCTTCTTGAAATTTTTTGGGTTGAAGTGGCTCTTACTTTTGTCGATACCAACAATCAAGTTCCTTCATCTATCATTTAGAATAAAACTCCATATGAGCTCTTATATGTTGTCATCCCTAACTATATTTCTCTTCGAGTTCTAGCTTGCTCTTGCTTTATTTTTCTTCCTCCCCATGAACAAACCAAAATAGAATCTCGTTCTCGGATATGTTGCTTTCTTGGTTATGTCACTGACCAAAAAGGATGTAGATGTTATGATCCCATAACAAAAACTTCAACACTCACTTCATGTTGTTTTTTGGGAACAATCCTTTGCTAGTCTCATCTTTTTCCTCTACGTCTTCCAGTTTCCCAATGTTCACTAACCCTTCTATTAATTTAGGTCATGAACCATTTGAAATTTTTGCAAGTAATACAAACTTTAAAGATGATCAATCTTTGGCTACTTCCAGAATTGCTGATATGTTTTGCTTGTCCTCCTGTTCCATCACTTGTGTCTTAGCTCCCTTCAATCTTTAATCTTTGTGTTCTAGTTGGTAAGATCACCTTTCAATCTTCAAGATTATCATTGTTTATTTGATCTTGTCACTCTTCATGAACGTCCCACTTATCGTGACATTAGTGTTGATACTCATTAATAAAAACCATGTTTGAAGAATTAGATACTTTTTACAAAAACTCATAATTGGGATATGGTGGATTCCTGATTACGCCCAAAGAATAACGCAGTAGTTGTAGCACAGCTTTGGGTGTCGATTCCATAGGGAGGTAATTTAAAAGAATAGCAGAATGAACAAATAAACTAAAGAAAAATATTAAATAAGTAATGGAGAACAAAGATTAATTTTAACTACAAATTAAAGTGAAGCAAAGTGATTAACGGAAAAAGTACTTAAATTTGACAAACAGTAGAGCGTCGGGAATCTCTTGCACAAATCCAGTATTTTAATTATTCTTAATTCATTGGAAAACTCAATTAGGAACCGTCGTTCAACCACCACTGGGACATGCCATGGAAGCCATGCTGCATTAAGTGCATCGTCCCGAGATGTGATGCCCCCAACTCCAACGTACGGACACCTGGAAATTGAGGCGCCGGGATGATGACTACACGAGATCACGCATCCCATCGCCAAATGTTGAGTGTGTGTACATGCAATATGTGTACATAAAAATAACATATCAGTAATAAAAATTCTTTTAACTAAGTACCAGAATTTTGTTTAAATACAAGCTCGCTTAAAACAAGCATAATAAAATACTACAAGCTTAACATTGTCACAAATCCAAAATACCTAATATAAAGGCAAGTAAAATAATTTCCAACAATACAACCCCAAATCAGCACTCCAGCGGAGCTACCTCCTCAGGCTCAGCCTCCTCCTCTTCATTTGCACCAAAGTCTACGGTACCAAAGATGGTACCACGGGTAAGTACTAATCCAAACACCCACAAGATAAAAATATATTAAAATCCAATAATATGCATAAACAGGATGCCATATGAATGAGATCCAAAAATGATCATTTTCCAATAATAAACCTTTCCAACTCATGCAAAAAATCACATTTGGCCCAAAAATAATTCATTTTTCAACTCACGCCAAAAGTTACATTTGGCCCAAGGTATTTCCTTTAAAATTTTTCCTCGCCATTTTTCCAGAAAATGGCCCCAAATACAAGTCTCAAATTAATTTCTATTTTCATAAACTGAATGCATCATGACCTCTCCTAGGGGTCATCTGCACACCCTAGGTCCTATGCCACATCGCAGGTAACGACTACGCATGTGACATCTACACGAGCGATGCCCAGTTCGTGACAGAATAAGTCATGCATCACAGATAAACATGTAATGACGTGGCATGACATGACATATATGATAACATACATATAATTGTAATTCCCTTACCCATCATATATACACAATAAATTGATAGTAAGTTAGAAACTAACTTACTTCGATCGTCGCGTTCTACGAGAATAAAGTGCGAAACATGAGGAACTGTAAGAGGGTATTCTAAAAGTTAGAAATTTAATTACTAATAATTAGAAACATGAAAACAAGCTAACTTAGAGTAAAATTACCATTTTACCCTCAATATGTGAAAAAATGACCATTTTACCCCTAACTTAAGGATTTCACATCATAACTCCAAAAACTTTCAAAATTTACATTCCTCATGCAAATTTTGTCCTAAACTCAAATATCAACTCAGAAAATTTTAAAACAAAACACAACTATGGAAAAACCCTATGCCGAAACATCCATAGGCCATTTCTCTTGATTTTTGTTGCAATTCCTTCCAACTTCAAAACTCATGCTTAAACCAAAATTTTGCAACAAAGATCTTCCTATTATAAGTTTACAACCATACGTAAAACATCCATTTAGAAAAAGCTAATAATCAACACCAAACTTCTTGTAAAAAGATCCAAACACTTAATCACAAGCTTTGACCCTAAATCGAAACATCTCCAAGAATTTCAAAAATTAAATCTTACTTCTAACATATCCACAACATAATTATAACATCAACCATGTTTTAAATCATCAAAATAAATTCACCAAAATCACAAAATAAGACTTGGAGTTTTTGGTTCTACACTTAGTCCAAAAATAGAAATTTTTTCCTCAACTAGATTTGATAAATCTTTTGATCAATGGTTTAAGAAGATGAGATCTTCGAAATAAAGCATCACATGGTTTACAAATATGTCCTAAATAATATCCAACCATCAAACTTAAAATCACATGGCTCAAAATCAATAAAACATGGATCTCATCCAAAAACATCAAATCTTAGGCCTAACCAAAATCCTCTTGCATAGAAAAATCATATCTTTGAAAATAATACTAAATATCTTCAAAATAACATCCTAACATGAAAATAAGGGACTTAGGATCATCATATATAAATATCAAAGCCTTTAGAGTAAGATCAAACCTCGAAATATGCAATCTTTCTCCAAATAAAGACTGTTTTACCACTTCCAGTTTTCAAGTTTCTAGATCTAAGAAAATCTACCATCAAAAGTTTTAGTCATGCAACAAAACTTCAATGAACACTCTTAAACACTTGCTAAAAACACTCCATAAAATTTTCCATTAGCTTGGTCAAAAACTCCAAAACATAACATACTCTCTAGATTCATGCCCAGATTGACCTTTCCATGGTTAAAAATACTTTTGACTAACCAAATGATCATGGAATGATACAAATAATATATCTACGGAAATTATACTCAAAACGGAACAACGTTTATGAAGGAGTCATCATGTGAAAATACTTACAAAGGGTCACAAATCTCAATGCAAAAAGACATAGAAATCTACCCGAGAGAGCTCTTTTGGGTTTCTCTCTAAGAACTGGGTGAAGAAGTGATTAAAGTGAAAGAAGTGTGGCTTGCACGACTCTAGACTTCTGGAGGGAGAAGATATGGGCTTTGAAAGACCCTTGATTGGAGGTGGCTATGTGACATAAAGTGGAGAATAGTGAAGGGAGAGGACAACCTGTAGAAGCTATGAGGTATGGAGGTTGATGTGGTGGGTTTCTCCATCTCATCAAGGCACTATTGGGTGCAGCCAAGGGCAGTGGATGGTCTGCCATGTGGGGGAGGAAACTTCTCCAAGAAGCCTTGCGAAGATGGCCAAATTCGTGGGCCTTAGTGGGCCTCAACCAAGTGGGCTTCAATTTGGGATTTAAAGGGGGTTTGGTTAGGGTTTGAGATGCTATCAAGCTCAAATTCAATTTTTCTTGGCCCAATCAAATTTCCAAGGTTTAAAAGGTTGGATAATGATGTTATAATAAGAATTTGAGAAATTAATAGCATATGAAAGTGATTTAATCAAGTGATTAAACACAATGCTAGAAATTGGATCAAAAAGGGTTTGGAAAGGGTTTTGTTTAGGTGGCATGATCTCATACCTTGATTTCCTTCACAAATCCATCTAATGGTTCCTCTTTGTACCAAGTATCTAATACTATTCACTATGTGTAGCTAAGATCTTTCCAAGTGTCCAAATAAAACTTCTCTAATCTAATTTGGGCATTCCTCACTGTGATTTTGAAAACACTGCACTTAGTACACTTATTGAGGTTACTATTCACTCCAAAAAAAACTTAATAAACTTAGTACTGAAAAATTCTAAATATTCATATTAACCTACAGTAAAAACCGTTTAGCAAAACTCAATCCCGAAGTGCCCCTATAAATAAAATTCACAGTTTTGAACAGTCGTTTTGTTTGAAATTATGAAAATGGGTTATTACGCTATAAAATCCTAAATATTCAACTAAGTCTAGTGGTGTAGACTATAACGTATTCTAACACTTATAACTATCTCAAACAATTAAAATCGCATTTCTGGCACCATAGTGAGTGATAACACTGACTATGTTGACAGACTAAAACTTTTGGGATTAGCCGATTTGTGAAAACTTACGGAGTTTTCACGAGATTCCTCAAGTCTATAGAAATTCTACCATTGAATTTCTAACGGGCAGTTACATCCTCCCCTCCTAAAAAAAGATTTCGTCCTTGAAATCGACGCAAGTACAAATATAAAACACGCTCAATAGAAGATGTTGCTTACCAAAACTACTGTCCATCACTGGATGTATCATCACTGGTCGTATCTGGTAGAGGTGCATCGATGTCCAACAGCATGGCGTGCTGGGGTAAGTAGTAGAACACGTTGTCCTCTTAATCATAGACCACATTGTCGAAATGACCTTTGTGAGGGGTTGCACGAACTCTTCATCGCCGTTTTTTGGCTCCTGACCCTCTACTATCAAACGTCCGTGCTGAGTTGATGACATAGATGATCCTGAAGTTGCGGGCTCAGTGCTGGCAATTGCGGCACGCTCTTCTGCTGCTCTATTGGACTCAGCTCCATTCCGTGTTGTCCTCGATTTGAAGCTATCACAGTCTAACCACGTAGTCGAGTGAAGCGGCAGGTAACGCTCTTCATGAGGTAACTCCTTCCTCTCATAGTCCACATTAATCTTACCTATAATGGTCACATGGTATAAAAGAAGAATATAACGTTCACAAAGGTTATTGCCTAATCTTAACAAGTTCTAGACTAACCTTCTAGGATACTGAATCCTTGCTTAAGTGAAATCACTACTTTCCTTATTGCTTAAATCATCAATTTGTACTGAAATCCTTCCACAAAGGAGGTCAAGTCATACCAGCATACTCTTTAAATCTAAAACTTCAAGTATTCGTGCAATTCGATTTGGAAGAATTTAATCCACACACAACTGAATTTACTTTCTCTATTTCCTCAGTGAAACCTGTCTGCCTAGGACTAGCTTACTCCTTCATAATTAAAACAAATCATTCCTCCTCCTAGGTGACACCTTGATAAACAATTAGCTATTAACATAAACTCAAGGCTTTCTCTCTTATGATTGGCATTGCTCGTCTATCCCTCATGAGCTGCCTCTTATTCTGACTCTGAATAGAAGGATATGTTCCTAGTATTCATGTAAATCCTCAAGACTAAGATTTTACTTCCCAAATATTGGTCTCCAATGTAAGGGCAATCTATGTCTCCACAAACACAGTGCTTCACGAAAAAACCATTTAATTGCCACAAGATAAAACTACTATCATAAGCGAATCCTACTAAGGCCAATGCTTTCCTCAAACACTTTAGTCTTCCAAACACAAATTTCATTGCATTCTCATAATCAAAAGAAATTCCAAATACATAGAATACAATTCCTCAACCTTTAATACCCCTCCTCGTACTACTGAAAGGTATACTATATCTACATTGGTATGAACAATAATATTCCTAATGAGAATTGTTACTCTTATCAACTGGGTAACAATTCGGCTTCCAAACTAAACTCTTGTGTAAAACTATAATCACCAACAACAAAGACTCACTTAAATCCAACAGCGTACAAGTTACAAACCTCAATAACTTGTCATTACCCAAAATAACAGTATTGCACTAATACCATCAATTGTAATCCAATCAAATTTAACTAAGCTTAACAATATAGAGGTCCTAATAAAATATTAGTGATGACGCCAGCTCCTTCAGTTCCTAAGGAGTCAGCATCTGTTTCTCCTTGAGTGACAGCTTACAATTTAATGGGTAAGTGCATTTGCTACTGTTGCTGATGTCTAAGGATGTCAATCAGCTGGCGTACAACTTCAACTAATCCTCCATCCATCGGGGGACTCTGATTTTCCTGATTGATGCCTCTCTCAAGGTTCTAAGATATCCTACCAAGAGTCATGTGTCACTTCTCGAAACACACGAGTGCACTTATAAAAACCACGTACTATCTCTTATACTTCAAGAAATTCAAGCCTAATGAAGACTAAAATTTCAAGCCTAGTATTTGGTGAATTTCCTAAGGACATGTGGATTTACAACCCAGAGACGTATTGCTCTGATACCACCCTGTGATGCCTCCAGATTTCCGTTTGGGATCGAACAGACATCTGAAGCATCGGGACATGCAACACATGGTTACCTGCCCCCGTTCATACCATATAAGATGCAATGTTCCTAACATCCATTTAGCATTATGCAATATTCGCAGCGGATAATTTTTTTTTCTTGAGCAATACTATGCACCAAACTTATAATATCCCAAATAGTTAAATCGTAATCCAAGCATACTTAACAAAATAAACATCCACGATTTCAGTACGAGTCTTAGAAGACTGTAACCTCAAAAACATGGGAGACCAGATTCCACATTTACATTACCAAAATACACTATTGAGGAAGTTCATCGAATAACTCGTGTAACTCGACTAACGAGGCCATAATATTGTCTAAAAACTAACAATGGAAGCTGTAAGCTTTGCATCGTGTCTACAATGTCTAGTCAACCTCCTTCAGTCTACCAAAGTCCACTCCCTGCTCTGATCCTAACACATCGCCTACCATTAAAGGGGAATGGTAGTTGGGACTACCACAGTGAGATTTTTTTACAAATCTCAGTAAGTTAACAGAAAACTCCCACACAGGTTAATTATGAATGCATGACAGTAAAAGCATGAATACATAATTAAAGTCGTAAATAAGCATAGCATAACTTGACATATAGCATGGCATAACTGACATAACCTGAACTGAAATGTGAACTGAACTTGACTTGGGATGACATGAATTTGAACTTAAAATATAACATGGGCTAGCAACATAACATGAACGTAAACTTAAAACATAACATGGACTTGAATCATAGCATGAACGTAAGCATATATAACATAAACATGAACTTGAATTTAACATAAACCTAAGCATAACATAACATAAACGTGAGCTTGAGGCATAATGTAAACATGAACTTAACATAACATGAACGTGAACTTGAACATAACATGTACGTGAACTTGAACATAACATGTACGTGAATATAAGATGACATGAACGTGAACTTGAAACATAACGTGAACATGAACATAAAATAACATGAATGTGAGCTTGAACATAACATAAACGTGACAATAACATGATATGAACATGAACTTGAAACTTAACGTAAACATGAACATAACATGTACGTGAACATAACATAACATGAACTTAATCTGAAACTTATTCTTATCTCA
Organism: Carya cathayensis; assembly: GCA_011037825.1. Taxonomy (NCBI): domain Eukaryota; kingdom Viridiplantae; phylum Streptophyta; class Magnoliopsida; order Fagales; family Juglandaceae; genus Carya; species Carya cathayensis. Next base: position 379,304 of record QGSO01000343.1, read on the forward strand.
TGGGGTTAACGATGATTGCTTATTCTTAACTTCTTGACATAAACTTAGACTCTTGTTCAATTGACTTAATTAATAATATGACCATATGGGTGCTACAAGGGTGCCCTAGAGCCGTGTGTCTCTGCCGATTACCACATCACAACACAGGTATCTACACCAGCTGTGAGTGCATTAATACGTACTCCACAGTTGTTGCGGCCCCACGTATTCTACGTGCCACAATTGCTGTATCTCATGTAGTGTATGCTCCACAGTTGTTGTGGCCCCATACTTCATGCTTCATAGTTTTTGTGGCCCCATGAATTGTTTGTGCCACACTTGCTGTGAACACACGTAAACTAAAATATGGCTTCATCGGCGTTAGTGCCCGGCACGCTTTGGTAACCAGCTAGTTAGGCCTCATTAGCAATCTATTGACTGTACTTCATCAACTCAAGGAATTTCATACCTATTTAGACACTCCAGTATGAAAAAATGAGTTTCACTAGGATATTACCCCATCCTAGCACTTAGGGTTGTGATTGACATGAATAACTTAACTTGAACGTGATCTGAAACTTGACTTAACATAAACTTGATCTAACTTCTTTACTTAACTTGACATACTTGCTGTAACAGCCCGCTAAAATTATCAATTTTGGATTATTTCCCGACAGCAATCACATCTCTCTTGTCTTTACCCTCATCTGGAATCACGCGTATAGATTATCTTTTCCGTAAATCACGTAATTTGTTCTTCACCGACAGCTGTAAAATCATGAACAGTTTTATCCTAAGCGTTGTACCTCGATGGCGTTTTCCCGGATCTTACCCATCGAATTTCAAAGTATTAGATAAGCTTGTTTTTAAAGTAGCACAATTATAATAATTTAATGAGCTCTGAAAATATTATAATTGTGGATATTTATTTAGATTAAATATTTTAATTGTTTTAAGATATTAAGAGGTTTAATTTTACGTTGAAAATTCTTATTTAAATTTAAGTGTTTTATGCACTTTGATTAATTAATGATACTTTATCATTTTATATAATGATGAAGAAAATATTATTTTATAAACCTTAGTTTATAAAATAATATTCTATCTTAATTCTTCTCAGTGTAGTAATTAAGTGTTTTATTAATTTAAATGATTTTATCATCTTCGATTAATTAACGGTACTTTATCATTTTTATATAATGATGAGGAAATATTATTTTATAAATTTTAGTTTATAAAATAATATTCTACCTTAATTCATCGTAGTGTTTTATTTAAAGTGTTTTATTTAAAATAAAACATTTACGCGTTTTTAATCAGTGTTTTAACTCACTGTTGGTTTATTTGAGGATCCCGAAATGTAGAATTGAAGCGATATACTCTGGCCCTACCTTTTTTCTCTTCACTTTTTCTCTTTTTCTTTTTATTTTCTTTTTTTTCTCCCTCTCTCTCTCTTGGTCGACGGAATGAAGGAAGCCACCATGGCCGTTCGGTTTCAAGGTCCCAGCCGGCGCCACCTCCGGCCGCCGGACCCCACCTCCCACTCCGGCCTCATCCTCTCCCTCCGGCGAGCACAACCACGCCGGTGGTGTACTAAACCGACCTCTCATTCTCTCTCTTTCTCCCTTCAAAGATATGGGTCTCTAGGGGTTTTTCACATTTTTGGACCACCATACACGGCCAAATCAACCACCAAGCACCACCATTGGACTCACCTCATCAAGGGCTTCCTCCCCATGTCTTTCTTTTTCCCAAACTCTCACTTTTCTCATATGGGTTTCTTAAAAACAACCGTTCGGTTTCACCACCGTGCGCCGCCGTACACGGCCACCCGTGGTGTTTCACCACCACCATCTTGTTCCTCTCATCCTCATGAACCTCCCCAAGAAATTTCATGGCCAACGGAGCTTCGTAGAGCTCTCACTCTCCTACACTCTCCAAGGCCAAAAATGGTTTCAAACGGCCGATCCGCCGCCGTTAGCCACCGTCCGACCACCACCTCGCTACCACAGCTCCACCACATGTTCATCTACCTATCCCTAGCTTGCCATGAAGTTCTATGAATTTTCGCTACCTCGCGTTTCCGCTCACCGTTCGGATTTACTGTTCACGGCGTGATGCCGCCGTGCTCCGCCACCTTTGACCATCACAAGGCGACCATGAACCTTCCAAGGCCACGCTTAGCTTTTCTCGGTTCCAAACTACCACTTTATGTGGTGGACAGCCACCGTACGCGGTGTTACCGCCACGTACGTTCCTCCGACGCATGTTCGTGACGAACAACGAGCGACGCACGGGTTATCCCGTCGATGGTATAACCTTCTATCTCTAGTTATTTTACGTTTAAAATAGTTAGTTGGTTGGTTTGTGGATTGTGTAGTTGTATTTGTGGAGTTCGTTGCGTAGTTGTGAAGCGAAGTGTGGTTGTGAAGTGTTGAGTTTGATTGTGTATTTTGTGGACTGTGCTGTGAAGTATAGGCGTGAGATGGATGCCGTAGATGTGATACGGCGGGTTGTGTGAAGAGAATACGCGTGTAGCGTATTCTGTGTAATGCAGCGACGCGCCGCGCGACGTGCGCTGTAGTGATGTGTGTCGTAGAAGGAAGGGAGTACGCATGTAGTGTACTCCGTGTTGTATGGCGATGCATCGTGTGATGTGCATCGTGTTGATGAGAGTTGTAGCGAAGGAAGTACGCGTAGCGCGTACTCCGTGTCGCGTAGCGATGCACCGTGAGACGTGTATCGCAGTGATGGGTATTGTAGTGTGGATGGAAGAGAGTTCACGTGAGTGTACTCTGTATTAAGTCGTGATACATCGGATGGCGTGTCACGAAGGGTTGAATGGCGTAGCAGAGAAGTGTGGAGCGTATGGTGTAATGTTGGGAAACTGTATGACAGTGTCCCGAAGCAGTGATGATATGGATTATAGTCCGGGATGACTGGTGTCATCTTGTGGTTGACTATGGCTAAGAGTATATGGATTGAGAAATGAGTTGTTTGTTTGGTTGTTATTGATAATTTTAATGAACTTGTTTTAGTGCAAAGGCTTTCTGAAGTCAATTTATCTCTTCCGAGTATAGTGAAACCTCAAGTTGGCCGTGGTGTTGCAAGTGCTTACAATATGGCAATTGAGTTCAGAAGTGAAAATCTTAAGGACTCGAGTGTTCCTCTTCCAGCTGTTGTGCAGTTCCTCGTGTCTCGCGCTCTATTCTCATAGAACGCGACGATCGAGGTAAGTTAGCCTCTAACTTACTATCAGTTTATTGTGTATGTGTGATGGGTAAGAGAACTACAATTTATGTATGTATGTTATCGTATATGCCATGTCATGCTATGTCATTACATGTTTATCTGTTACGTATGATTTAATCTCTCATGAATAATTATCTGTTAAATAATCTTTTCTGCCATACAATGATGTATGTTATAAGTATGCCATGTTAAGTATGCCATATGATACATGTATGCCATGAAATGTTTATGATTAAATCATATTATGCCATTTACAAGTATACGCCATGTTAGAAAAGTATATGATATTAAATAATATCACATGCATTAAGAAAGATAAGACATGTTATGTTATAATAATGCGTGGGGCCACAACAACTGTGGAGTACGTATTATATTTATGTTATTTATAATGCGTGGGGCCACAACAACTGTGGAGTACGTATTATATTTTATGTTATTTATAATGCGTGGGGCCACAACAACTGTGGAGTACGTATTATATTTTATGTTACTTATAATGCGTGGGGCCACAACAACTGTGGAGTACGTATTATATTTATGTTACTTATAATGCGTGGGGCCACAACAACTGTGGAGTACGTATTATATTTATGTTATGTTATTTATAATGCGTGGGGCCACAACAACTGTGGAGTACGTATTATATTTTATGTTATTTATAATGCGTGGGGCCACAACAACTGTGGAGTACGTATTATATTTTATGTTATTTATAATGCGTGGGGCCACAACAACTGTGGAGTACGTATTATATTTTATGTTATTTATAATGCGTGGGGCCACAACAACTGTGGAGTACGTATTATATTTAATGTTATGTTACTTATAATGCGTGGGGCCACAACAACTGTGGAGTACGTATTATATTTATGTTACTTATAATGCGTGGGGCCACAACAACTGTGGAGTACGTATTATATTTTATGTTACATGAAGTATGGGGCCACAACAACTGTGGAGCATACACTACATGAGACACAGCAATTGTGACATGTAGAATACGTGGGGCCACAACAACTGTGGAGTACGTATTATATTTTATGTTATGTGAATTCATGGGGCCACAACAACTGTGGAGCATGAAGTATGGGGCCACAACAACTGTGGAGCATACACTACATGAGACACAGCAATTGTGACATGTAGAATACGTGGGGCCACAACAACTGTGGAGTACGTATTATGTTTTATGTTACTTGAATACGTGGGGCCACAACAACTGTGGAGTACGTATTAATGCACGTTATTAATCAAGACAATTAAATAAGATTCCAAGTTTATGTTAAGTCAAGTTTCAGATCAAGTTCATGTTATGTTATGCTCACGTACATGTTATGTTCATGTTCATGTTATGTTCCAAGTTCATGTTCACATCATGTTATGTTCACGTTTATGATACGTTCAAGCTCACGTTCATGTTATGTTATGTTCATGTCCATGTTATGTTTCACGTTCATGTTATGTTGATTGTTCATGTTATGTTTTAAGCTTAAGTTCATGCCATGTTAAGTCAAGTTCAGTTCACGCTTAAGTTCTGGTTAAGTCATGCTATATGTCAAGTTATACTATGTTTATGTATGACTATAATTATGCATTTATGCTTTTACTGCCATGCATGCATTTTTAACCTGTGTATAAGTTTTATGTTAACTTACTGAGATTTGTAATCAAATCTCACTGTGGTAGTCCCAACTACCATTCCCCCCGAATGGTAGATCTTGTTACAGGACCCAAAGGAGAATTGGAATCTGACCAACTGAATACGGTCGACTAGGCCACGGTGCGATGTTGATGATGGTATAGTATTTAACTTAGGTTAATACTTGTACTTTTGGAGTTGTATCTCAAGTATTCTTTTGATCACAACCATTTTAGACTAGTGTGGTGATCACGGCTTTTTAGTATGCCTTTATGTATGAAATATGTTTCAAGTATTTGGGATATTTTAGTTTGGTGCATAGTATTGCTAAAGAAAAAGATTATCCGCTGCGAATATTGCATAATGCTAGATGCATGTTAGGAACATTGCATCTTATATGTCATGAACGGGGGCATGTAACCTTGTGTTGCATGTCTCGACGCTTCAAATGTCCGTTCAATCCCAAGCAGAATTTGGGGGCGTCACACTTGCAATGGTGAATATTACATGATATGACATACATGTGACATATTTCATACTTAACATGGCATACTTATAACATATAGCAATATATGACAAAATAGATTGTGTAACAGATAAATATTCGTGACAGAATAAGTCATGCATAACAGATAAACATGTAACGACGTGGCATGACATGACATATATGATAACATACATACATAAATTGTAGTTCCCTTATCCATCATACGTACATAGTAAACTGATAGTAAGCTAACTTATTTCGATCGTCGCATTCTACGAGAATAAAGCGCGAAACACGAGGAACTAAAGAGGGTATTCTAAAATTTAAAAATTTAATTACTAATAATTAGAAACATGAAAACAAGTTAACTTAGAGTAAAAATATCATTTTACCCTCTACATGTGAGAAAATGACCATTTTACCCTTAACTTCACATCCTAACTCCTAAAACTTTCAAAATTTACATTCCTCATGCAAATTTTGCCCTAAACTCAAATATCAACTTGGAAAAATTTAAAACAAAACACATCTATGAAAACACACTATGGCCGAAACATGCATAGGCCATTTCTCTTGATTTTTGTTGCAATTCCTTCCAACTTCAAAACTCATGTTTAAACCAATATTTTGCAATAAAGATCTTCCTATTCTACGTTGACAACCATACGTAAAACATCCATTTAGAAAAAGCTAATAATCAACACCAAACTTTTTGTAAAATGATCCAAACACTTAATCACAAGCTTTAACCCTAAATCAAAACATCTCCAAGAATTCCAAAAATCAAATCTTACTTCTAACATATTCATAACATAATTATAAGATCAACCATGATTTAAATCATCAAACTAAAGTCACCAAAATCACAAAATAACACTTGGAGTTTTTGGTTTTACACTTAGTCCAAAAACAGAAACTTTTTCCACAACTAGCTTTGATAAATCTCTTGATCAATGGCTTAAGAAGGTGAGATCTTCAAAATAAAGCATCACATGGTTTACAAATATGTCCTAAAGAATAACCAACAATCAAACTTAAAATCGCATGACTCAAAATCAATAAAACATGGATCTAATCCACAAACCTCAAATCTTAGGTCTAACCAAAATCCTCTTGCATAGAAAAATCATATCTTTGAAACTAATACTAAATATCTTCAAAATAACATCCTAACATGAAAATAAGAGACTTAGGATCATCATATAAAAATATCAAAGCCTTTAGAGTAAGATCAAATCTCGAAATATTCAAACTTTCTCCAAATAAAAACTGTTTTACCACTTCCAGTTTTCAAGTTTCTTGACCTAAGAAAATATATCATCAAAAGTTTTTGTCATGCAACAAATCCTCAATGAACACTCTTAAACACATGCTAACAACACTCCATAAATGTTTCGGACCAAGATATGTCCATTAGCTTGGTCAAAAACTCCAAAACATAACATACTCTCTAGATTCACGCACAGAATGACCTTTGCATGGTTAAAAATACTTTTGTCTGGCCAAATGACCATGGAATGATATGAATAATATATCTACAGAAACTATGCTCAAATAGGAATAACTTTCTTGCAGGAGTCATCATGTGAAAATACTTACAAAGGGTTAAAAATCTCCACGTAAAAAGACATAGAAATCTGCCTGAGAGAGCTCTTTTGAGTTTCTCTCTAAGAACGGGGTGAAGAAGTGATTAAAGTGAAAGAAGTGTGGTTTGCACGGCTCTGGACTTCTGGAGGGGGAAGATATGGGCTTTGAAAGACCCTTGATTGGAGGTGGATATGTGACATAAAGTGGAGAATAGTGAAGGGAGAGGATAGCCTGCAGAAGCTGTGAGGTATGGAGGTTGATGTGGTGGGTTTCTCCATCTCATCAAGGCACTATTGGGTGCAGCCAAGGGCAGTGGATGGTCTGCCATGTGGGGGAGTAAACTTCTCCAAGAAGCCTTGCTAAGGTAGCCAAATTCGTGGGCCTTGGTGGGCCTCAACCAAGTGGGCTTCAATTTGGGGTTTAAATGGAGTTTGGTTAGGGTTTGAGATCCTATCAAGCTCAAATTCAATTTTTTTTGGCCCAATCAAATTTCCAAGGTTTAAAAGGTTGGATAATGATGTCATAACAAGAATTTGAAAAATTAATAGCATATGGAAGTGATTTAATCAAATGATTAAACACAATGCTAGAGATTGGATCAAAAAGGGTTTGAAGGCCAACTTTAGGGTTTGGGGAAACCGTTTAGGGTTTCGGTTTCAACCAAGTTTTTGGGGTTTCAATTGGATTCCAACCATTTAGAGTTTCACTAGGGTTGAAACTCTCTTTGATCTGGCTCAATTTGGTTGATCAGATGAAAAGAGTTTTGCTTAGGTGGCATGATCTCATACCTTGATTTTCTTCACGAATCCATCTAATGGTTCCTCTTTGTGCCAAGTTTCTAATACTATCCACTATATATGGCTAAGATCTTGCTAAGTGTCCAAATAAAACTTCTCTAACCTAATTTGGACATTCCACACTGTGATTTTGAAAACACTGCACTTAGTACGCTTATCAAGGTTACTATTCATTCCAAAAAAAAAAGCTTAATAAACTTAGTACTGAAAAATTTTAAATATTCATATTAACCTACAGTAAAAACCGTTTATCAAAACTCAACCTCGAAGTGCCCCTATAAATAAATTCACAGTTTCGAACAGCCGTTTTGTCCAAAATTATGAAAATGGGTTATTACGCTATAAAATCCTAAATATTCAATTGAGTCTAGTGGTATAGACTATAACGTATTCTGACACCTTTAACTATCTCAAACAATTAAAATCGCATTTCTGGCACCATAGTGAGTGATAGCACTGACTATGTTGACAGACTAAAACCTTTACGATTAGCCGATTTGTGAAAATTTACAGAGTTTTCACGAGATTTCTCAAGTCTATAGAAATTCTACCTTTGAATTTCTGGTGGGCTGTTACAAAAACAGCAGTGGAAGTGAAAAATGGCTAAAACGGAGTTGAGAAAAAAGTGGGGAAAGTGGGGAAAAAGAAAGAAAAGGAAAAAGAAAAGAAAAAGAGAAAAAGAAAAGATAAGGAAAAAAAGAGGCTTGATTGGACCACAAACATCTGCATGTATAAGTTGAAGCGGCTCGGTGGCTCTTGAATTGGATTGCTTGGGAAAGCTCTTTCTTGAATGTTTGCCTAGTAAACAAGCTTCACATAAAAGCAGGATGATCAATTAATGGAATACCTTTCACCATCCTCTTTGCTCCCAAATCTCTAAGCCCTCCAAAATTAAGATGCCCATATCTCATATGCCAAATCCATGATGGATCTTTAATACACCTCTTTAAACACATGGCTTCATTGGTCTTCATATTCAACAAGAACATGCGATTTCTTGTCATAGAAGACTTAGCAATAAGATTCCCTTCTTTATCTCTAAGCCAAAGAAAACGATCTTCCATATTTATTTTGCAACCATTTTCCATAAGTTGCCCAATACTCAAAATGTTATTTTTCATCTTAGTAATGTAATAAACATTAGAAAGAATCTTATGGCTCCCATTCTTTGCCTCAAACAAAATTGTACCTTTACCTTTAATCTCCACCTTTGATTCATCACTGAAGCGCACATGGCCCGTCACTTTGGTGTCAAGTTCCACAAATTTGCTTCTATCGCCCGTCATGCGGTTGCTAGCTCCATTATCTAGATACCACGTATTCTTCTCACCATTGTGCTCTTCATTAAGCGCAAGGAATAATGTTGGCTCCTCAACATCTTCCTTGTGCAAAATGAGCTTTGTCTCCTCTTCTACTTTCTTGGTTTGACACTCCCAAGAATAATGCCCATATTTTCCACAAGGATAACATTCAATTTGACTTTTGTCATTCTTAACCTCATGATTGCCTCTTCCTCTTCCTCTTCCACGACCTCTTGAAGAATTTTGATTTCTTCCCTCTTGAGAAAAACTTTGCTCTGCTTTTTCTCTTCCACGACCACGTCCTCGTCCACGGCCTCGACCTCTTCCATGTCCTTGGCCTCTTCTACCATTTTCACAAGCTTCTCCTTTATCTTTCAAGGAAAGCTTTGCTTGCAAGGCTTGCTCTACTTGCTCTTGCTTGCCTCAGTTCATCCTTTCTTCATGAGCCCGTAAGGATCCATTTAATTCATCAATGGACATGATCTCCAAATCTTTAGATTCTTCAATGGCTACAACTATATGGTCAAATTTGAAGTTGGGAGAGTGGAGAATTTTCTCAACAACACGAACATCTTCTAATTTTTCTCCAAGCCTCTTCAATTGATTCACCACCATCAAAACTCTTGTGAAGCAATCTAAGATTGATTCACTCTCTTTCATCAAAAGAGATTCAAACTCAGCCCTTAAAGTTTGAAGATGCATTTTCTTCACTCTTTCAACTCCCATGATGGAATTTCAAAGAGTATCCCATGCTTGCTTGGAGTTTGTTTGGTTGGCCACTTTCTCTAACATGTCATCATCTAAACCTTGATAATAACTATGAGTGCACTTTGATCTTTCTTCCTTTCTTTCTCCAAGGTTTCCTTCTGGCTTGATTCAAAGACTCCTCATTTTGAGGTTGAACAAAACCTTTCTCAACAATCTCCCATAATCCTTGGGAACCAAGGATAGCCTTCATTCGGATTGCCCAATTCTCATAATTGAGCTTGGTGAGTTGTGGATATTGGAAAGAAAGAGAGGTTCCTTTAGAAAACATTTTCTCGAACCTAAGCTCTGATGCCACTCTGTTGGAATCAAAATAGAGACAACACAATAGAAGAAGAGGAAAGAAGCACTCTGTACGTCAATAATCTGTTTTTCTCATTCCATCAAACATTGTTTCAGTACATCAATATATAGAGCCAAAAGAAAATTCTGGAAATTAAATTAATGACATCTATGGCCATTCAGATTTACTAGACGGTAAACACCTACGTATAATGAAAAGAAATTTTTCAGTTTTCACATATCTCGTAAATGATCAACTTAATAAATTGTAGCCTCTTGCAATAAATCAAGTTTAATCTTCAACACATAACACCAAACCATGCAGCAAGCAAGTGCTGCATACAAGCAAACCTTCAAGATCAATCAGCAGCAAGTCTAACACAGCGAGCGAAGCAGCTGCCATCCATATAGCTAAGTTCATTGGTCTTATTTTTGGCTGCTCCCTGTTTCGTTGATATTAGGCTTATCTTCCTTTCGAATGACGAAGTGGTCAATATTCCTCACAATATCCAAGGGGTCCTGACCCGAAGCAGCTGCCATCCATTTGCTGGGAAACTTTCTGAGGTAGCTCCGGTTGTATGACCGTTCCTCTTTCCATTGAGGATCCCGTTTCCATTTCTTTGGCACCTACACATCAACAAGAGAATTTCAAGGCTAGTTCGGGCTTATATATTAAACCAAATGGTATCCAACAAAAGAAAAATATCCAATAAAAAAATCAAATAAGTTCATGAAAAGCAAAAAATAATTCGAGGAGTCTTTTCAAGAGATAAATATCGAGACGAGAGAGCAGAATATATAAAAACGCTAGCTAGTATTTATATAGATATATGAATTATATATTTTAACTTAATTAAAAAAATTGTCATATTCCAAGTGGAGTAGGATTAATGTAGATTCTAAACTCTTTAGAAGGCCAAGAGTCCACATTCATTCTTGGGATGAGAATTCATTCATTTCCCTAATAAATTAATCCTGACCAAACAATCTTTAAAGACTTCCAAGAATGTTAAAAGATTACCTCTATATATCCAAGCGCCCTATAAGCATTTTCATATGAGTAATGTTACGTACAGTCGTGAAGTGCATAAACGTCTGACAATCGCTTTGAAAAAGAGTAAAAGTTATTATTAAAAAATTAATTTTTTTCATGTAGATTTCATATTTATTTACTTTTTTCAAAGTGATTATATGACGTTTATATATTCATGACTGCAACTATCATTTCTTTTTTCATCTAGTTTTTTCAACCTTATGCCAAACAAGAAGCTCAAGAGGGAAAACTTACCATTCTGACATAAATATACCATGCGCATTATGGAAATATCTTTGAGATAAGAAATATATTATGCTTAAAAGAGATGATATTTACCGTCCTAGTATGTGTAAGTCTCGCACACTTCTTTTAAAAAAAAGTGAGTAAATCTAATACTTACATGAAAATATCACGTAGTAGCTACCAGTATTTTTGTAGCTAAATGTGTACAGATTAACGAGTGTGCAAAAAGAGTTTATCCATTATATAACAAAGAAGTACATCAAAAAAGGGTTCTTTTTACCTTATCAATGGCTAGGGTGAACACTTCGAGATCACCATCAGTTGTGATGTGGAATCGAGTAAAAGCCTTGTAATCAACAATCCTAAGGGAGGAGAAAGCTTCGTCATAGTGCAAGTTAAACCAGTTGACGCAAATGTATAGATAGATTCCAAACACTTTGGAAACTGCAGACGTTGATAAGAGCCAGAAGTAAAGGAAGACAGATGTTGTTTTTGCTCCTTTTAGTCCCACATCGGTGGGATTAAATGAAAGAGGCATAAGCCTCAATTATAAATAAGAGGCTTAGCCTCTTAGTTTAAGTGCACCAGTTGAAAGCTTAATTAGTAACTTTTGACTTTAGTTAAATTCCTCTATTGACCTTTTAAGTGTAAAAGGGAAAGAGGTGTAAAGTTAAAGTTTTACTAGTGGGGTAGCTTTGTGGGTGTGTTTGGGGTGATGAGAAAAATTGTGTGATTATAACAATTTTTCACATAGTGAATTTTCTTCTCTGGGTCTGGTGGTTTTTCTCCTGTTTTGAAGTTTCTACGTAAATTTCTTGTGTTGTTATTATTTCTCTATTTTTCTTGTTATTCCTGCAAAGGGTGAATTTGGGAGGTCCAAATTCCTAACAATTGGTATCAGAGCCACTAGGTTCTTTTTGTGGGGTGGAGCTTTGGTGTGGTAGTGTGGATACGTATAGTCTAAGGAGGTTCTGTCTAGGAGATTGGAAATTTTAAGTGTGTCCATTGTGACCCTCCAATCTTTCCTGGGAACTTACTTAGTGAGGTACTATTCATTTCTACGGTAAAAATTCATCAAGGTGATGTTAGGAATGAGATGGAGAAATTGGGGGTGAATTTGGGAGGTCCAAATTCCCAACAATTGGTATCAGAGCCACTAGGTTCTTTTTGTGGGGTGGAGCTTTGGTGTGGTAGTGTGGATACGTATAGTCTAAGGAGGTTCTGTCTAGGAGATTGGAAATTTTAAGTGTGTCCATTGTGACCCTCCAATTTTTCCTGGGAACTTACTTAGTGAGGTACTATTCATTTCTACGGTAAAAATTCATCAAGGCGATATTAGGAATGAGGTGGAGAAATTGGTTTGCACAAGGTGTGGAATGGCAGATCAACCCTTGAAGTCAGCAGTGATTCTAGCGACTGGTGAAACGGCTAGTACAAGGAGCTGGTTCGGCAAGTGGCTCCAAGTCAGTAAATGGAGATACTGGAAATTATGCTAATATTGCGTCTCTCTCCATAGAAGATTTTAATCTTTAAAAGGAGACGTGTACATCCTCATGGCATGCCGCTAATTCCCAAAGTTGCCATGATAGAGGATGTGTTAATGTTAGCGGGTCCACAAGTTTGCACACAGGCATTGGTTTGGCATTGATGCAGGGTGTGTGGTGGAAATTCATGTCGATGGCTGATGAACTTCCAGGAAAGCCAAACGTGGAAGTTACACCATAATTTTCAGCAAGGTCATTTTTTCGACATGGGCTGAAGTGAAATGCTTGGAATTGGTTTATTCTGAGTGGGTATGCTTTTATGGTGAAGCATGATAGCGGAAGCTATGAAGATCTTCATTGAGGTGGAGCTTGGCTGTGGGACTAGTCAAAGTCGTAAGGTGGAGATTGTTGTTTTTGCTCCTTTTAGTCCCACATCGGTGGGAATAAATGAAAGAGGCATAAGCCTCAATTATAAATAAGAGGCTTAGCCTCTTAGTTTAAGTGCACCAGTTGAAAGCTTAATTAGTAACTTTTGACTTTAGTTAAATTCATCTATTGACCTTTTAAGTGTAAAAGGGAAAGAGGTGTAAAGTTAAAGTTTTACTAGTGGGGTAGCTTTGTGGGTGTGTTTGGGGTGAGGAGAAAAATTGTGTGATTGTAATAATTTTTCACATAGTGAATTTTCTTCTCTGGGTCTGGTGGTTTTTCTCCTGTTTTGGAGTTTCCACGTAAATTTCTTGTGTTGTTATTATTTCTCTATTTTTCTTGTTATTCCTGCAAAGGGTAGATCCTGTGGGGGTGAATTTGGGAGGTCCAAATTCCCAACAACAGAACCATAATAAAGTATGGTATCTAATCGAGAGAGAGACGCCATCCCACTGTTGTAGATATTGCTCCGCGTGATAGCCATAATCTGACAGTATAATATTCCTAGTTATGAATCTATCTAATTACTGAAAAAACAGAGAAATTAAGCTAATTAAAATCGGGAAAAATATAGTTGTAAGCACAATTGTGCACTAATCTGTGCACAAATGTGATGTGATTGGTCAAAAAGTAGATTTTATTGAAAACAGTGTTAATTTAAATTTTAAGTATGAATAAATCAGTATTGGTACAAAGATTAGTGCGCGACTGTACTTGTATGTAGCAAAACTCTTAAAATCGAGTTCTACAATACGGAGAGGTTTTCTTACCTCTGGCACATCAAATGCAAACATGAGATTCTTCATGATATATGCATTTATAAGTCCGAAGTACTTACTTTCTTCTTCTGATTCGTACCACTGGAATAAAGAATGATATCCTGGTTCAAAGAAAACACTTTTATTTCTTAAGAATGAAAGCATTCACACTTCATTTCCTTTCTCAAAAAACTCAGGCCGTAAGACATCGTTATATTGAAAGTCAAATTGTTATCTAAGTGGAAAGTTCCATTTTTCCATATGAAATTGTACACATTTTTACATATATAAAACAAACATGTTATGGTCAAAGCCAAATTTACCCAACTTTTTTGTTGTTATTTAACAAACAAATGTTGTATAAGAATTAAACTCGTAATTAGTTATCTCCGTTATTCCCAATCACACTTGCTACAAGGCATATTTTATGTCGGTATCATTTACGGGGTGAGTGTATGAAACCACTTAAAATATAAAGTGAATTGCAAAATAAGTACCCGACCTGGGTATCAATTTTGTAAAAATTAAAAATTGATGCTTTGAATTATATAATGTAAAAAATTAGGTACTGATTTTGCAATTAACCCTATAAGATAGTATATATATCTTAGCAAGTGTATTTGAGGATGACAACATTTGAAGTGAGAGTATATAGCTCCGCCGCTCTACGAAAGATGGTATATACGTAATTGTAAATTACTCTTGGTCATATATTCAGGTGTAAAAAAGGCCCAACCGCAAGAGATGTATTTAGGACCTCCTTGTTTAATTGGGGGATTCAAGCAACAGAGTGTTCAAAGAAAAATGTAGATTGAGAATGGGGAATGGAAGAGATTTTGGGATAAGGAAAGATAAATGGCTGATTAGACCATAATGCACGTAGTAGTTTGTCTAACTATTGTAATATATTTTTTTTGTAAATTATAATACCTACACATACATATATAATATTGTAATATTTTTTTCTTTTTTCCTGCATATAATATAATACATAAGATAAATCAAATTCTCAAGTCAGTGTGTAGAATACGATACTTTACCCGTGGAATTTACCCGTGGCAACATGGAAAAGACCAGCATAAAGTACAAAATGCCACCAACTAAATCAAATTGCGAATTCACCTCTCGAAATTCTGAAATATTTTTAAATCCAAGCTGCAGTAATAAATGAAAAAAATTATGACCAAGGAACAAAATAAAAAGAAAAATGCTTTAAACACAAAGAGATCACAAAAAAGTAAATCTACAAACTAATGTAGTTTGATATAATATGTTAGATTGTAAAAATATTTTTTTTGTGAAGTAGATCAAACGTATCATATGAAATCATGCCAATATGTAGATTTATTTTTATGGAATCTTCTTGTAGAATGTAACATACATTATTCTTCAAAATAAAATGTTATGAAATTTGAAGTTGGCCATATATATATATATATATATATATATATTGACATGAGGGGATAGATTAGTAGAGAAAATTACCTTCATGGATGTTTTGTTGTCTGGATAACTAGCTCGGCACTCATAGGAAACCCCGTGCGATTCTTGAAAATCATCAAAAACATGGGTGGGATGCAAGAATGCTCCTCCACAACCATTTACAAGTAAATGTTGTGGATAAACTGAATCATTTGATTCAACCATTTCGTGGCGCATATAGTGATGTATGTCCCCAGCAATTCGAAGCTTACACCTTTCTTTCAAAATGTTGCAGATCAACTCTAACAGATTATCTCTATCCACATCAGTAGGACGTTCGTACCAATCAACAAGCCAGTCTGGTTGGTGTGTCATAACAATCACATAATCATCCTTTCCAATCTTAATTACGCATGTTTAGATGGCGATGTTAGTGATGGATAAGCAGAAGATTTGAGTGGAGAGAAAAAACAAAAATAGATCAAGTGTCTAAGACCATGTTTGGATTAGAATTAGAATGTCATCTACAGTAGAGTACGTATCTTTTGATCATCTACTGTTCTCTATTTATTTCCAAACATTCAAAACGTCTCACGTTAATTTATTTGGACATTTCATTAAAATATATTGTTTTAATAAAAGTAAAAAAAAATTAAATTCATGTTTAAAAAAAATAAAAAAACAATTTCAACTCATGGCTGCCGTGGTGGCGGATTGAGCTGCCCACTAGCTAGGGTGGCAACCCGCTGTCAGGACCTTGATCTATTTCCAGCTTCTTCTTTTTTTTTCAAATTATAGATATTATTTTTATATATTTTAAGTTGCTACCACATGATTTAGACAAAAATGTATAGTCCGAGCCCTCGAGTTCAATCAAGAACTGATGATCTGTAGAGTACTCTCTGTCACATTGTAAATGTCAAATGCATGTGCACTAGTAATTTATGTTGAGTAAATAATTTCTTGAAAGGGAAAAAAAATACCTTAAGCGAGCTTCAATAAAATTCAGGAGGTGCTGTCCTCCATTTAACCAAAAAATAAAAAAATAAAAAAAGAAGAAGGAAAAATACCTCTTTCCTTGCTAGATTTGAAAAGAATTGGAATTGGTAGATATCTATATCATCATCGAGTGCAAGATCAAGGCCGAATATCCACCATCCGTTAGGTAGTTTCAAATGGAAATAAGACGTTTTCTGAGGGATAAACCACCCGCCCAACCAGCTCTTCTCACATATATACTTCGAAAAGGTACGAAGACCATCGAACCAATCTGTCACCCCGAAACAAAAAGAATAATGTCGGTGCACTTGGGAGAAAAAATTTCGGGCCCTAAGCAGCATTACCCAAACAAAAATGTCACCAAACAATGATGATAGACAAAAACCCATGAGATACTTAAAGAAGGCCTCGCTTACATAAGATCAGAATAAGAATTTCAATATAGAAAATTAGAAGAAAAAACATGTATAAATTATGGGGACGTTTGGATACAGAAATGAGACATGAAAGTCTCAAAGTTTTCCAAAGCTTAATTCTCATAATTTTATTACCAAGTATTACTTAAATACAAAATATTTTTTAATTTCAAAATTTTTATCTAATTATTATTTAATCATTATCCAAACATAAAAATCAAAACAACTTTTATTAGTTTCAAAACAAAAATAATATCTAAAAGTATTTTCAAATAGTTTTTTTTTAACTTTATAATATTTTTATTTAACTTTTTCTCTCTCAGTTTCTATTTTATAAAAGATCTTAACTCAAATAATTTCACTATTATCTACAGAATTTTGAAATACTTATTACGAGCTCTACATCATCCTGCACACTACTATTGTTCGGTAGAGCTCCTTCTTTTGTGGGAGAAATACAATGATTTAATCATTCAAAAAGAAAACTATGACCATCAATGTAAAAACTGAGACCAACCATGGTTTCCAGGAATAACATAACATTGAGGTCCCCCACCAAAAGCCTCCTCACGATTACTAGGCGGCTGAAGAGCATCCTCGAAAGGACAGAGAAGGCGCTTTTCATATGTGCTCTTTGACGGATTAGGATACCTGTAATAGAAGCCAAATTTAAAATAAATAAATTAAAAATGTCAGCAACATATATATTTTTGCCATAACTAGTAGATCAGCACTATATATATAATACAAGTTTATTATATGAAGAATTTTATTTATTAGCCGGTGTGGATAACACATTTAGTAAAGTGCTTATATGTCATAATTTGATAATTTGAAAGAAAAATTTTAAAATTTAAATCCTATATATAAAATATTACCATTTAAGTGATGTGGATGATGTGCTCTACATACCGACTTGATAATAGAAAAATTCTTTTTATTTAAGTAATGCGAACTGAGCTGAAAAATTAATTAGTTACTATGATTGTCAAACTTACGCAAGGTCACCTCCAATGAGAAGTAATTCTCCACGTTTTAATGTCCGGCTCATGTCAGGCTCATCATCAGTATCAGTATCGGTATCAGTATCAGTACTACTTGAGTTTCGACCATAATCATCAGTTTCGATGACCATGGGGTCGAGACACAATTCAGACTCGGCAAGTAACCGTGCCACAGCATAAGTTGAGTTCCCACCATCACCAGTATCAGCCATGAAGTCGAACCACAGTTCTTCCTTGCTACTAAAATGATTCGACAACTTCTCTTGCTTAAAATCTCGATCTTGAAGTAGTACTTGATTCATTCCTCCCTGATAATTCATATGATCATGTAAAAGAAAGGGGTGTTGATAATTAAATATGGACAATATCTTGAAGTATATGTTATGCTTCTAGTTTTTATTATCTTGGTATTCTTCTAATTCAAACCGAAAATTATTTCTTCGACCACAACTTCTATATTGGCATATTTTTCAGTTAATTGATTAACAAATGACCTCTTTATCAAAAGTTGTTAAGCCAAAATTATATACGAATACGAAATGTTAGATGCAGTTGTAGGATATACAAGTCTCGTCCACTTCCTTTAAAAAAAGTGGGACCTACCATTTTAAAAAAATAATTTTTTCATCTGGGTTCTATATTTATCTAATTTTTCCAGAAGAAGTGTGTGACTTACACATTTTAAAACTACAAATATCATTTCTCTATTTGAATAGCTTTGTTCGAATATATGGTGAAACGTGTCTAGACAGTTTTGCTTCTTTTTCAGGAAGGAAAATTCTTCTTATCATTCTCACAATTCACACACCACATTTATTTTAATTTTTTTTTTCATTTTTTCTATAATAAATATGTAGTGTGTAGATGATAAATAGAACAATTCAATTATTTTAACAATAATAAAATAAAATAAAAAATAATATTTTAATATATAAAGTGTGTGGTGTGGGATGATGTGTAGCATTCCTCTTTCAGGAATATGCTGCTTAATTGTTAGCAAAAAATCATAATATTGTATCTATTACCCAGTCTGTTACGTCTTCCATTTTTTCTTATCCTAATTAGTACTTTGAAAAACATTTTTCCATGGAATTCTCAACTACAAATTAGCCATCCCATATTTCATTTTCTATAAATTTTTTAAACTAGGTCAGACACATACTTCAAAATGATTAGTCAACGATATGATTATTCTTCCATTTAATCATTATAAAAGGCAATAAATACCTATTTAATCATTATAAAAGGCAATAAGTACCTTCCACTCTCAAACAATGTGGGATCATTTTAACCAATTTCCATATTCAATACTCCAACTATTACATGTTGATTAAAAAAAAAAATGAAGAAGAGCTCATTGGCAAGGTAGGAAACAAAATATAAAAGATAGAATTATTTTAGGAAACTCGAAACTTAGGACAATATTGTTTCTTTGTTGGTGGCACATTAATTGGTAAAACTTAGGTAGTACTTCTAACATAATTACTCACTATTTTGAAAAGTTCTATTCTCAAACTAGTGTGTAGAGTATATTTAGTATAGTGCTTATGGGACAAAATTTCATTTGAAATATATATTTAAAATTTAAATCTTACGTACAAATCAATTCTTACTATTTAAGTGACATAGATAGTTTGTTTAGAACACTGATTTGAAAATAGAATAACTTAATTATTTTATCACTTAGAGCCTTTCAAAAGGAAAGAAGTTATACCTGCAAAATACGCAAGTCAAAGCAACCTAGAAAGATTTTTACTGAGATCAGGAGGTCAAAAACAGTCTTGTATAGGTCAGCTGATGTTCTGCAACACAAGCACCACAAGAACAAAAACAACTAACTGAAAATCTAGGGACAAACCCCAAAATAAAATACAAAAAGAACAAATTGGAGAAAACAAACAAGAAAAGATATTGGCATGTAGAGACATACCCTGAATACCAGGGAACCATATCTAAAAATTTAGGCTTCTCAGAATCTCCCGAACTGTCCAGCAAATAGATTGCATCATTTTAGGTCTTGAAGGCAAGATGGCTAATTTACATTCTAACTATTTTTAGGCTT
Organism: Carya cathayensis; assembly: GCA_011037825.1. Classification (NCBI taxonomy): domain Eukaryota; kingdom Viridiplantae; phylum Streptophyta; class Magnoliopsida; order Fagales; family Juglandaceae; genus Carya; species Carya cathayensis. Next base: position 399,246 of record QGSO01000343.1, read on the forward strand.
TGAACTCATAAAATGGAATTACAAGACAATACTCACTTTGATTCAATCCTTCAGTAATAATAGTACACATAAATGTTGAGGTTTATAAATGCGGGCCATGACATGTAGATGTGATATCTTAGACTCTGCAGAAACAAAAAGAGAGAGAAACTAAAAACTAGATTACAAAAAAATTACTTAACTGATATAATTTGACGTGGTATACTAGATTATAAGATTTTTATTTTTAGATTAAATCCTACGTATCAAAATGTGCAACACATATATAAACTTAAGATTAATCGTTAATAATATGTGTAAGGGGAGTTTTCCCCTCGGGCCCTTGGCCTAGAAGCCAAGTCCAAATATGGGGAGCCTAGCCCGACTGGATGGCCCCTCGGCCCATTAAGGGCCGCTGGCCTCAAAGCTAAAGATGACCCATCGCCATAATCACGTGGGAAACCCCAAAATGCAAGGAAGGAGGGGCACGTCGCCCCAACAGTCCCCTACGACACCTAGCCTTAGAAAACTTGTGCAAGCAGGTTGGCAGGAAATGCGGTAAGCCTTTGATCTTCTGAAAGTAAGTAAGGAGGAGCCTGACAGCATACACCTGTAGGATAAAAGGGACAAGAAGCCAAGCTGTATTAATGACGTCAATCCCAAGACTCCTTGCCGCATTAATTGCGCCACTTCATGAGCCACATCTCATTAAAGGATTTTAAAGGAATAGTTGAGGTGACATATACCCCTGACACAGGGTATGGGCACCCCCCTCTCTCCCCCCCCCCCCCAAAAAAAAACATTATAAAAGCCAACCCCTAGGTACAAAGAACTCTCTCTGATTCCGCTACACTCTCGCACGAACTACTAAGTAGATACTAACTTAAGCATCAGAGATTCCTTGGCCCCCAGGCCCTTGATTCTCTGTGATCTCTCCAAGTGTGCAGGTGAAAGATTGTAGACCCGAGTCGCTGGAACCCAACTTAAAGGCGTACGAAACAGTGGCGTTGTCTGTGGGATCTCTCTAGACTTCATGTGTCCTTTGTATGCCTATGACAACCTATTCACAGATGACTTGGGGACAAGAAAAAACAACATCGATAAACCTGGAGGCAAGGCTCGTGGTGATAGAATAGCTGGTAGGGAAGTTGACTACTGAAGTGAAGACCCTTTGAAAAGAAAATGAGATGCTCAGGGGAGCCACTAATGAGCCAGAAAATGATGCAAAGGAAGAAATGAAGAACATGTAGAATGAGATGCGTAACCTCAAAGGAAAATATGAGGAAATGGCGAGGAAGATAGGCACATTGTCATCAGTAAACCAATTGCTCACCAGCACGAGCCTGCCCTACAGTAAGGAGGTGATGGTTGTGCCCTCCACCAAAGTTTTTGAGTCTCCCACATAGAGATGTATGACAGGACCAGTAACCCCCTTGAACACTTGGAAACCTTTAGGACTCACATGATCTTGCGCAACTTCCGAGGATAGGTGACTTGTACGGCTTCCCAATGACCTTGAAGGGGTCGACAAGAGTATGGTTTGAGTCCTTAGGGCCTGGGTCCATAGACAATTTTGGAGAACTGGCCTGCTTATTCCTCACCCAATTTATGGCAAGCAAGAGAAGAAGGCGGCATACGACATACCTCCTAGCCATCAAATAGGGAGAAGACAAGAACCTGAAAGCGTACTTTTCCAGGTTCAACAAGGAGCACATGAAGACAGATGACTAAGACGAGTAGATAACTCTAGTAGAGCTCCTAGGAGGAGTATGGCCCTAGTCCCAATTCATGGTGGAGTTGGCAAAGAGAATTCCGGCCACATTGTGGGAGTTTAGGAATCAAGTCAACAACTTCATCAACGCCGAAGATACACTATATGCCCTGACCAAGCTGAGGAGGAAGGAACTAGAAGGTGCAGACAAGAAAGAAAAGGCCCCAACCAAAGGCGAAGCTCACGAGAAGGGAGAGAGAGTGACACAGGATGGTAGGAGGGAAGAGCTCCCACAGATGGTCTGGGACTTTGATTTGATCGGTCATCACTCACCATCCAAAATGACAACCATCAACCCGTCCATGACGATGAACACAAGAGCACTAGTTGCTGCTATTGCACCTACCATCAATCCATCGCCCACAATACCAAAGCAAGCACTTAGGCCAAGTTCGAGATATCCTCCCACCTACAGACTGAAACAAGGTAGAGGAGGAGATAACGGGAAAGGAGTGTAAAGAGGGGTGACAAGCCAAGAAAGGAAGAAAGCCCAAGGCAAATGGAGCCTAAGTGAAGGCCCCCGCATGGTCACCCCTAGTCGTCATGTCAAGATGAACCCCCACTAGAGGAAATCAGGACCATCGTAAGAGGATTCACTGGTGAAGGTGCGACCTCATCTAGACGGAAGGTGCATGCCATGCAGGCAAGATACCAAGAAGTGTATTAAGCAAAATACCGCCCTACAAAGTACAGAAGAAGTGAACCGACCCTCATAATCTCCTTTGGAGAAGGGATCGAGGAGAGGGACCTCTACCCACATGACAACACTTTGGTGGTAACTATGCTGGTCACCAACTTCAACACCAGAAGAATCCTCATCGACAACAGTAGCTTCGTCAACATCCTTTTCCGGGAAGCCTTCACCATGATAGGGACAGACCTCGCCTGACTCTAATCGGCTTCCATGTCGCTAAAGGGTTTATCCGGGGAAATGGTCCAGCTAGTCAAGACCATCAAGTTATCCCTCTTGGCAGGTTGTGCCCCCTGTACAGCTTCTGTCATAGTCGACTTCTTGGTGGTAAAGGCTCCATTATTTTACAAAGCCATAATTGGTTAGCCAACCCTTAATAGCCTGAGGGTAGTAACATCGACCTACCACTTAAAGATAAAGTTTCCAACCTTTTAGGGTCTGTGAGAAATTTGAGAAGAACATGTCTTGGCACGAGAGTGCTATGTGCAAGAACCAAAGCCCAGGGCTGGCGGGGTGTGTAAGGTCTGCCCCTCAACTGCTTAAGAGGTGATCCCTTCGAGCCTGAGCTACTAGAAAGGGGTCAAATATGCAACTCACATGAAGCCTCAGCATGTCTTCGTCAATGAATCCTTTTGCTGGGCTGAAGGGGGAGCGGAGGCACATATCTTTACAGATGAAGGAAACTAGGCAGTCAATTGGAAGGCTCCTATGTGATCAACCGTCCAAGCTCCTATTTGCTTCAAGACTTCAAAGGGAACAAACCGCCACACCCTTAGAACGCTGAGTGCCTGTAGAATTTTTATTTATAAAAGTTTTATGATCTGTAATTTGCATTTTTATGTCAACAGTGTAAACTCTATTAATGAAGGTGCAACTTTTCAGGAATAAAACATGCAAACTCCCTATCGCCATCAATGCAGTCATTACCAACTTAAATCTCCAGCAGCGAAATGTCCGACAACTACTTACCTCCTCACGGGGTACCAAATGGATGAGTAACATCTAAGTGCTATTTTATCCCTCCCGCAGTAGAGGGTGGGCTAGACCTCGGTTACCCGACAACTTACCTTCCTTGTGAGTGTCAACAAGCAAGCATGGCCTGTCCTAGATTGCCCGGTAACTTACCTCCCCATAGGGCTCTAAAGGGCAAGATGAGCCATAAGGACATCTTCTCCCTATCGTGATGGAGAGCAAGTCCAGCCTCCTAGCTACCTGACAACTTACCCTGACCTCTGTCATGATGAAGAGTAGAATTAGCACTTGTTTGACCCAACATTTACCTTTCCTATAATGTCAACAGGTGGGAGAGGGTCAAGTAACAAATTTCCTAAACAATTTACCTTCCCATGAGGGACGATAGGTAGGCCCAACCCTTGTGGCAACCCGACCTCCTTCACGAATGAGAGCAAGTCTAGCCCTTTGCTAACCCAACAACCTACCCTAACCTCTTCCATGATTAAGAGTGGTATTAACACTAAACTAACCCAACACTTACCTTCCCTATAGTGTCAATGGGCAAGAGTGGGTCTAGTCACAAACTGCCCAATACTTACTTCCTTGTGAGGGTTGATAGGCAGGTAGGCGGCTCAACCTCCTCGCATGGGAGAGCGGGTCTAGCCTCTCGGCTACCCGAACAACTTGCCCAGCCCCAATCATGGTGAAGTGCAGATCGACTTCTTAGTCATCTGAAAAATTACCTTCTCGGAGGGACCAAAGGGGTGGGCTTAGCCTAACGTATCCCTACCCTCCCCTAGCAGAGTGCGAGTTTAGTCCTTCAACTACCTGGATTGACTTTTATAGTATGGACAAACATCTCCTACTTACCTTCCTATTGAGGGTCAATAGGTCGGTCTAGCCTTAAGGTAACCCAGCCTGGCTTATAGCGAAGTCTGGGTTCAATCTCTTGACTACCTGATGTTGCTCTAGGGATCGCATCTCCACCAACAAACGCCGACCTCTCCTAGAAACTTCAAGCAAGTCCAACATTAACGCACTGCTCAATCCCCCTTGCAAAGCGCAAGGGCCAACTAGGTGAGTTCAACTTGAACACACTGCTCAACCTTCTCTAAAGACTTAGGGTAGGTCCAGCCTCAATGCATTGCTCAGCCCCCCTTGCCAAGCACAAAGATAAACGTGGCAAGTCCACCTTGAGCACGCTCTTCAACTTCCTCTAAAGGCTTAGTGGGAACCCAGCCTTAACACGCTGCCCAGCCCCCCTTTGCCAAGCACAAGGAATAGCGAGGCAAGTCCAGCCTGGATGTGCTACTCAAACTCCTTTAAAGGCTTAGGACGAGTCCAGCATTAATGAACTGCTCGGCCTCCCATTCCATGCACAAGGTCCAACAAGGCGAGTCTAGCCTGAATGCACTGCTCGACCTCCTCTGAAGGTTTAGGGTGATTCCAACCCTAATGTGCTGCTCTGCCCCCTTTACCAAGCACAAGGGCCAACATGGTGAGTCTAGCTTGAGAGCGCTCCTCGGCCTCATTAGAAGGCTTAGGGAGAGTTCAGCCTTATTGAGCTGCTCGACCCCCCTTGCCAAGCACAAGGTTCAATGAGGCGGGTCTAGACTGAACTCGCTACTCGACCTTCTCTAAAAACTTACAGTGAATCTAGCCTTAGAACTGCTCGGCCCTCTTTGCCAAGTACAGGGGCCAACAGGGTGAGTCTAGCCTGAATGTGTTGCTCAACCTCCTCTGAAGATGTAAGGCGAGGCAAGTCTTATGAACTGCTTAACCTTCATCACACCAAAGAAGCAGGTCTAGTCTTCCAACTACTTGGCTTGTCAACATTTCTATAACAACTCAACAGGAGGGAAAGGACGGGGACCGCCTGACCTCCTAAATGCGTAAATAGGTAGGCAAGCCTGACCACCTTTGTACGCGCTCTATGCGATCAAGTCCACATCCCACCTAACTCCAACAACATGTTAAACTTCTCGGTTGCGTGACAACTCGTCCCTCCCCTGGGGAGGCCAAAGAGTAGGAATTAGCTTAAGCTATCCCAGCCCCTCTCCTCGCGGAATGGGGGCCAAGTCTCTCCATGATGTGACTTAACTCCCTAAGAGCTCCACAAGATCGGGATTACTTGACTACATTGTAAGGTCAATTCTGCCCTAGAGACTTAGGGCAAGTACAACATTAACACACTACTCATTCCCCCTTACAAATCGTAAGGGCCAATGAGGTAAGTCTAACTTGAACCCGCTGCTTGATCTCTTCTAAAGACTTAGGGAGGGTCCAGCCTTAACGTGCTGCTCAGGCCCCCTTTAACAAGCACAAGGGCCAACGTGGCAAGTCTAGCCTTAACGCACTGCTCGACCTCCTCTAAAGGCTTAGGGTGAGTCCAACATTAATGCACTACTCGGCTGCCTTGCCAAATGCATGGGCCAATGAGACGAGTCCAACCTAAATGCGCTACTCGATCTCCTCTGAAGGCTTAGGGCAAGTCAAGCCTTAATGCGCTGCTCGGCCCCCCTTGCCAAGCGCAAGAGCCAACATGGTGAGTCCAGCCTGAATGTGCTCCTCAACCTCATTTGAAAGCTTAGGGCAAGTTCGACCTTAATATGCTGCTTGACCCCCTTGCCAAGCACAAGGTTCAATGAGGCGGGTCTAGCCTGAACACGCTACTTGACCTCTTCTAAAGACTTAGGGTGAGTCCATCCTTAGCGCTGCTCGACCCCCTTTTCCAAGTGCAAAGACCAACGAGGTGAGTCTAGCTTGGATGCACTGCTTGACCTCCTCTGAAGACATAAGGCAAGTCTAGTCTTATGAACTGGTTGACCTCCATCACACCAAAGAAGCAGGTCCAATCTTTCGAGTACTCAACTTGTCAACATTTTTATAACATGTCAACAAGCAAAATGGGTGTAACCAGTCCGGTTCGATTTTAGACAAAAATTAGGACCGAACCGGTATGCACCGGTTTTGTATTTTTCAAAACTGATTAAGCACTGATTACTCTCCTAAACTGGTACTTTGATTTTACCGATTTTTGGTCTAATTCGGTCCGATTTTCAAGTTTTAATATATATAATGTAATATAATATATTATAGTATATAATACAATAGTGATAATATATTGTAGTATATTATAATATATATTATAATCGTATTATAAATTGTAGTGATATATTATAATATAGTGATATATTATATTATATTATAGTATATAGTGATATAGTATTAGTATAACTATGAATATGAACTATATAATATTAGTATGACTATTAATACAATAAACTATAGTGATATAAGATTTCAAAATTTAATATTATATTAATTAGTAATTTATCACATAATACAAAACTATTTTATATATAATTATATATTATATATAAAAATTAAAATATATATATGAGCCGGTCTGGTCTGATGTTAGGAAAGGAAAAATCGGAATAGGATTGATTTTGACCAGTTTTAAGAAAAATAAATCTGGGACCGAATCGAACCCACCCAGTCTGGTTTGCCAGTTCACAGGTTTTTTTTCCACCCTTAACAAGCGAGAATTTACAGGGACTAGCTGACCTCCTAGCTGCCTACATGATCACCTTTTTACGCACTCTATGCAATCGAGTCCCCATCCCACCTAACTCTAGCAACATGTTAAACTTCTCGGTTGCTTGACAACTAGTCCCTCTCCTAGGGAGGCCAAAGAGGAGGGATTAGCCCAAGGTATTCCTGCCTCTCTCCCAACAGAATGGGGGCTCAGTCTCTCCACGATGCGGCTTAACTCCCTAAAAGCTCCACCAATTGGGATTACTTGACTACTTTGTAGGGTTAATTCTGCTTATGGATTGTTCATAGTACAAATGATGTCATCCCTCACCTGATACACCCCCCAAAAGCACCCAATATATATATATATAAAACAAAGGAATCCGAAGTAGGCAAACTCAAAAAAGGAGAAGAGAAAAGAAGAACGAAAATTAAATGCCTTAACCCTCGTCTCCATGGACTGGACAGAGGAGAAGATCAGGGAGCCAACTATCGTGTCTCCATGGACTTGCATCAACCCTCGTCTCTATAGACTAGGCTGACGAGGAGATTAGGTGAGTCAAACACCGTGTCTCGACAGGCTCGACTTATCCCCCCAAATCAAATCCATTAAGCTAATCAGTAAAAAAAGCGAAGGAAAATTAATGTCAACAAGGACAATGAAGGAAAAATGCATGTTTATTTATGATTGAAGTCTTTACAAAGAAAAGCAATTACATTTTTAAAAGGAACTTTACAGTGTGGAAAACATAAACAAAAACTAAGGCAAAGGGCAGGGCATTAGTATCTTGCTCCAAAGCATTATGGTCTGCCTCGGGCACATCGAGGTCTGGCTCAGGAGCATCAAAGTCTACTATAGGCACGTCTAGATCAGGCTCAAGAGCATCAGAGTTAAGAAGGAAGGCGTCAGGAATAATGTCTCGACTGAGGTTGCAGCTATGTTCAAAGGCATCAGAGTCTAGAGAGAGATCGTCGACGTCGAGGACCCTTAAGTGTGCCTCAAGTGCCCTCGAATCCAAGTTCTCCAGAACGTGGTCCCGCATCTTGTTGAGGCCTTTAATGTATCCAAACGACTAAGCCTGGTCGTGGACAAATACAGTCGACCTTAACTGCACCTCTAAGTGAGGAACGACCTCTTGGACTTGGGACAAGTCACTCCGCAGATACTTAATGATGTTTTAAGCGTGTTGAATTTTTTTTCCAACTTCATAAATGCCTATTCAACCCTCCTTTTCTCCTGGTCAACAGTAGCCTGAGCAGCCGACAATGAGTCTTCCTGTCCCTTTAGAGCATCTGAGAGGGACTGGTGTTCTTTCTCTAGCAGCTTGGGCCACTAAGCCTTAAAGTCTTGGAAACCTCTCAACTTAGCATTCTCTTCTTACAATTGGCTCAATGACTCTTCAAGGGCTATCACCTTGGTATTCTGTTTATCAACTGACTCCACAATGAAGCTTGTCGCCGCCCTAGTGGTTAAGATGTCATTACGAGCCAACTCAACTTGCTCCTCCGCCAAGGCTAGCTTAGTCTTCAAGGCCTTACACTACTAGCAAAGATTTTCAATCCACTCCTAGATTTGTGTATGAGCGAGCTGGGCATTCTCTAGCTCAAGCTCCAAATGCTCTCTCCTCCCTTTCCCCACCCACGCATCAAAGGGCTAGCCTTTCCAGAGAGAGGAGGGCTAGGTTCTCCACTTCGACTGCTTTCTGGTCGTCCACTATGAAGGTGGCCAATCTAGTTGGTCCTTGTCACCAACAAAAGAAAACAGTAAAAGGTTCATAATAGGAAAAAGAAAAAAAGGGAAAAAGACAAGTCAACGAGTGTAAGAGACCTCGAACAAGAAATCCATCAGGGATTTAGTCACCTGCTCAAAGGATTCTACCCGAGCTCCCCCGGCCTCAGACTGAGTGGAGGAGGGAATAGTCTCCAGTAAATATTCTTCAAGTGATGGCCGCACAGTGGCAAAAGAATGCTTCTCCCTAAAATTTGAATGCTCCCTCCTCTCTCTAGGGGTTCTTGGACTTCCTTTCTCGATCCCTATCTCCACAACTACCTCCATTTCGGCAATTGGTAACTTGGCGACGAATAGAGGGGAGATAGGGGTGAGTGTTTTCTTGATAGTAGTGTCAGGGAATGCGGCCAATTTTGACTTTGCTTCCTCAAACACAGGGGTTCTCTCAACTAACTTCTCAGCAGCAGCCGCCATAAGCTCGAAGGTTGCAAGAACAAGAGTAGGACCCTCTTCCAAGGGTTGGTCACAAGGGGGCTCAGGTGAAGTCGCTCTCTCTACATTTGAGATGGACCTTCTGCATGATCTTTAGCAACTCCTTTGAAGACTTGACTCCAGACTATGGATTGCGCAGTAGAAGAAGAAGAGGGGATCATTTCCACGTTCACCTTGGGAAGAGGCTCTACCAAGGTCAACCGGCGAGGAGCCTACTCTAGGAGGGCCCCATAAAAGTGCATTAAGAGTATATTGTCTCCCCAGAATAAACTGCGCAGGCCAATCATTGCAGATGGAGTTGCAGGGACCGCAATAGCCACGGGCTCCATGCCTAAAGCAACAACTGATGAAGGAGTAGCTAGCACTTCATGAATGGAGGGAGATGGTATCGGGGTAGGCAACATGGGTGGTGGCCGATGCACCTTGATCACCTTTGATGATTCCCTCGGAGGGAACCAAGAAGGGGACATTGGGTTGCTGTCTGCTCTAGCCACCTCCTTACGGGGTTTCTTCCCCTTGCTTACTATAGGAGGGCAGGGGGAATGTTTGTTTGCCAAGGTGGCTTGTGACATTAGAGGGAAGATGCAGTCGCCAAAGAGGGTGTGACTGAGGGGAGGCAGATATGCCCTTATATTCTCCTCCCCAAGAAAAGCATCTGAAAGGACATCATTTAGGTGATTCTTCACCCACTCCTTAATGAAGGCAATATGGCGTAACTTTTTAGGAGAAGCCATTGGTCTCACTGCTTTATCATCAGGCACAACCCCCCAAATGTTGGACGGGGAACTCCTCATGAGTTACTTGCCCAACTGAAAATTTCCATCCTTAGCCCAACATGAAGAATAATTTATTGGTCTATTGTTTGACATTGCGATAGTGTGGTTCCAATGAGATAAGTGCTTGCATCGTCTTGAAACTGCAAAGGTTCCCCTCACGTTTTATGAGATTGTGGGTCAGAAGAAATTCCTGGCCAGTAAGGTTAGTGTGCTTCAAGTCTGACTTCAACTCCTACCATAGAATGCAACAGCATATCAAGATCCTCCAAGGATTTGGGTGAAGCTGAGAAGGGTCTAATCCGTGGCGATCCAACATGTTATGAACAAGGCGAGGAAAGAGTAACCTCAACCTGCAAGAGAACATGTTTGGGAAGAGAACAACCTTTGAGGCATAATCCTCATCATCAATTGCCCCTTTCCTTGGTCCAAGGACCTTAGAAACTACCTTCTCCAGGACGAGATAGGTGGAAACCAATGAAGACAATTACTCAGGGGTAGCCTCTGAGCGCCAATTGTAACCAATGAAGAATTGCTTGGTAATATGAACCTTGGGGTGATCTAACTCCCCGTGAATCTTGGGTTAAATAACCTTCTTGAAAGCCATTGAGAATGAGGATAAGAGAGATGATGGAAAGAAGAATGTGTCAAACAAGGAAAATAAGGAGGTTAGGACACAAGGAGATGAGAATGCAGTAAAGTGGAAAAAAGAGGGTTGAATCATGCTTACATAGGGAAGCAACGATTGGGTTTCCGGCCCCATGTGTCAAACGGGGGATATGGAGCGGTTTAGATCCCATGAAACGAGCAGAACAACGCGACGTGGGAAACCAAATGGCACATCACGGCAGGTGTGAGGAGCCTAGTCAAAAGGTAAGGAAGGGTAAAAGCGTAAAAGAAAGAAGGAAAAAGAGATAAAGTGGACATCAACTATGAAAGGAGGGGGCATAAATAGGCTCCAGGCAACAGTTGGCATCCTAGAATCATGGGAACACATGTGCCCCACCAAGCCAGTGAGCCCAGCGTGAATCCCACAGCACAAATCCCATGGCACATACTTTACGATGTGACGTAGAGGGAGCCACCTAATGCCGTCAATGTGGAGTGGAGAAAATGGACGCAATCAAGTGCCGGAATGCGATGTGGAGGGAGCCACCTGATGCGGTCGCACGCCGCATTAAACAACAAAAAGACCAAGCAGGGGTGTCCAAGGACTTGACACATGGGAGAGTAAGGAAGTAAAATGGCTGCCCTTTTTGAAAAGAGAGTATATCAAACAGCAACAACCATGAGTAGACAAGAAGAAATTCTCATTGGACTAGTTCGATAGAAATTAGTGGGATAACTGTAAGGCGATTTTTTTAGAAGGCAAGCCCAAATACGGGGAGCCCAGCCCAACTGGATGACCTATTGGCCCATTAAGGGCTCCTAGCCTCAAAGCTGAGGTCGACCCATGGCCATAATCAAGCGAGAAACACCAAAATGTAAGGAAATAGGGGACATGTCACTCCAGTACTCCCCTACAACGCCTAGCATTAGAGAACCTATTCAAGCAGGTGAGCAGGAACTGAAATGAGCCCTTGATCTTTTAACAGCAAGTGAGGAGGAGCCTAACGGCATGCACCTGCAGGATAAAGGGACAGGAAGCCACACAGCATTAATGTCATTGATCCCAGGACTCCACACCGCATTAATTACGCTAGCCCAAAAGTCATGCCACGTTAAAGGATTCTGACTAAAGGGACAGTTGATGAGACATATACCATTGACACAGGGTATAGGGGCACAAAGAATTCTCTTTGATTCCTCTACACTCTTGCACCAACTATTCAGAAGATATTCACTTAATCATCGGAGATTTACCGGCCTCCACCAAGACCCCCAGCTCTTTGTGTTTTCTTCAAGTTTGCAGATGAAAGACTGAAGCCTGAGTTGCTGGAACCCAGCTTGAAGGCATACGAAAATCTACGTTAACAATATGTATTTTCAATGAAAAATGCTTTAGCTATAAATGAATTTTATAAAAGTAAATTTATAAACTAATATAATACTTCATATCATAAAATTACTTCTATTATAAAATAAATATATAATATCACAAGAATTTTCATATTTAGTTTAAGAATTTATGACAATTTTTTTTAGAGCTGCAACAATGTTTCCATTCTCTTAAGTTAATTTTTCATTTTACTAACATTGTACCTCGCTAGAAGTCTTGGTAAATTATAAATTCATTAAAAAATATATAATGGGTTGTAGGCCCGTACGTACCTCTCTCTGAATTCTGTTGTCACTCCAGATCCGAGCACAGTAACCTATACTGACAACCTTCGAAGCATGACAAATTATTCAGACATTTAAAGAAAAGCACAGAACTTGACACAAATTAAAGGATACGAAAGCGTTTCGGGGCCAGACTCACCGCACAATGTTTGAGAAATTTCTGTACGTCCGGCGTCGTTAGCGCCTCGCGTGTAAAGAAATATCGAAGGCCATGATAAATAACGAGGAAGAAGAAAACAAGTAGAATGGTACAGGCGAACGTTGTCAAGAAAACAGACACCTTCACTTTCATAAATGTATCCCCCGGCGGAGGAGGAAGATGATACAAAACTGCCACTGAAAGCCAGTATAAATAGCTGCACGCACAGGTACACACATGATTATGCGTATCATGTATACATACTAATATATATATATATATACCACGCCTCTTAATCATGTAAAACAGAAACATAATAATTAGAAGATCGAGGAGTTGGAATTACCTCTTATTTGACAGGAACCAAGGCTGTAAGTAAACGATGAATGCGATTATAAGGAGTAACAGCCCGGATGCATGCCTGCAAAAGTACATTTTCGGATGTTATTGATGCCAGTTAGCATTATTAGCAGTCAAAACACCATTTCTCATTTCTAAGACCAATGCTTAATGCGCAAATTTTAGGTAATTAATTTAAGGATAGAAGCATCCGCCATTGATTTTTTTTTTTCCCTTTCCTTTTAACGTTAAGTGTTAAAATATTTGCTTAATTTGTTTTTTTAAATGAATGTGTGAAGTTAGCATTCCTTAAGACTGTAAGTATTATTTATCATTGCTTATATCCTTTGGTTTTATCTACCTAACCCAAGGGCAGTGTGAGCGGGGTTGTCCCCGGGGCTAGGTCAGGCCCAATGCTTTCGACCCATGGAGTCCACGAACGCCTTGAACCCGAGGGTGAGGAAGATGCCAGGCCAGTCCAGCCCAATAAGCCCAGCAGCAAGAGCGATTGGAGAGCATGTGCTAGTCAGGAACCACCTGACACGCCCACTAACCGAGAGGTCTTTGCAAGCATAGACATGAACAATCATTGCCTCAAAGCCCTGGCAGCTGAACATGCCCAAGAATGGGGTGTGCCTAACCGAGGACACACCACATTAAATAGGATATGGAGGAGGGTAAGCCATAGCTAGGGACCACGCCGTATTCAGTGCTCTCTAGGGGCAGGCACACAACGACTTGTTTCCTGGGATGCCAATGGTCACCAAGACTATGCCCTAACACGTTGCAGCCTAGCAGGGAGGCTAATAGCAGGTTTGACCCGAGTATGGGCCGACACCCCACTATCCCACTCATTGGCCAAGCCCGAGCCAAGTATAAATACCCCTATCCTCACTGAGGGAGGGAATTCTACATCTCTTTCCGATTCTTCTTCTGGATACTTTGCTCCATTAATCTCATTAGCATTACCGAGAATCATCCACTAACTTTAGCATTAGAGGTGCCCCATACCACCCCGAAGCCCTCATTTCCATCTTGGATGCAGGATATAGCATTGGGCTTCCGTGGAACTACTTAGGCTACGAAACACAACATCAACAGTGGTGCTATCTATGAAATCCTTCTTATAGAAGCATGTACTTCACATGCCGGCAGCGATGCAGTCCCCAGCCACAAGAAGAGAATGAGAAAAAGTGAAGCGGTAGAGGCAAGGCTTGCAGAGATGGGAATGGACCAATGAAGAAATGGTGGGAGGACTAGACCCTAGCAGTGACGAGCATGCCAAGTTATGGCATGTCCTTAGGAATGCCACTGTCGACGAAGAAAGACATAAGATGCACCTCGAACTTCAAGAGCTCAAGGATAAGTATGCAGAGATGGCTAAGCGGATATGTGCATCATCCACCGTGGATTAGATGCTCATCAACACCAACCTACTGTATAGCACGAAGGTTATGGCTATACCTCTCCTGTCCATATTCAAAGTTCTTTAGATGGAGGTGTACGACGGGTCCAATGACACATTATAGTACCTAGAGATGTTCAAGGCCCGCATGACCTTGCATGGCTTCTCGGGAGAGATTGCCTGCCTAGCTTTCCCATTGACCCTGAAAGGACCCCACGAGCCTGGTTTGGGTCCCTACTATCGGGGACCATAGAGATCTTCGACAAGCAGGCCCTCATCTTCTTGACGCAGTTCATGGTGGGCTGGAAGAAGTGGTGCCTGACTACCGACCTCCTGATGGTGAAGCAATAAGATCATGAGAGGCTGAAGTCATTCCTCTTGTTGCCCAGATGACTAACACAAGAGGGGGGGTGAATTGAGTTGTATTTAAAAAAAAATAACAATTATAAATCAAATATACAATATAAAATATAAACAAAATATGAAACAACAATAAATATAAAGAGTAAGGGTAAGAGAGAAGCAAACTCAGTATGTTAACGAGGTTCGGCCCCACTGCCTACGTCCTCGCCTCAAGCTACCCCTTGAGGATCCCCGAATTCACTATTCAATCTCCTTCAGGTGGAGATAGAAACCTATTACACCTTTGAACAACACCGCTACAAAGGATCCGTGTAGAACACCCTCTACACTTGCAATCACCTTACACGTGGTGATTCAACGATTCCCTGTGTAGAACACTTTCTACACGCACAAGGGTTGTACACACCCTTTTACTGATACAAGAATTGATAGTGGGTAGGATATCAGAAAACACTCCTCAATGAGTGAAATAAGAACAATACAAGCACAAACTATATCTCTCAAAATGAACAAGGGTTAAGGCTCAATGCTTAGAGAAGAGAGAATGAAAGCTTTGAATGAGAGTTGTATGCTCTTGGTGTTGTGAATGTGAAGCTCTCAAATGATCTATTTATAGGCATATGAGACTTCATATTCAAATTTAAAAAGATTCACATGTCAAAAACATCATCATTCATTTTTCAAAAATTTCAAACCTAATCTTTTTACTTTTTGCATATGACAAAAGGAGCACACTTTGCTTTTCAAAAATTTCAAACCTAATTTTTTACTTTTTGCATATGACAAAAGGAGCACACTTTACTTTTCAAAATATTCAAACAAAGGCATCTTCCTTTTGCATAAGTCAAGAAAAGCATCAATCACTTTTGAAAATATTCAAATAAAACATGCACATGTGAAAGATGACAATCAATCATCTTTAATATTTTCAAAGTTCAACCCTTTAATCATGGCATGCACATGTGAAAGATGACAATCAATTATCTTTCAAAATTTTCAAATTTAATTTTCAAAATATTCATGCACATGTGGAAAATGTATTTTAATGCTTTATGATAAAATATTAATTTTTGAGCCTTAATCCTAATTTCGAATTTTAAAGAGATTTACAACATTATTCTATGACTTTAATGTGAACTTGCTCCCTTCTTGCTCATGCTTGGTTTCTTGATGTGCTTGACTCCATTGTGTAGATAACTTGAGCTTGAGACTCCTTTATTCTATGAATTCATTTGTTATCATCAAAATCCATGTGTAAATATATAATTACACAAAACTTGAAACCTTAGGTTTAACAATCTCCCCCTTTTTGATGATGACAAATACTTGATAGAACCTGAAGCCTGTATTAATACTTAAGCTCCCCCTGAGAATGTGCGTTAGTTTTTCAAGCAAAAAAAAAAAAATAATTCCAAGCATATATAACAAGTTTAACAATTTAAACAATATTAATGTTCTAGTCTAAAACTTCTCCCCCTTTTGGCATCATTAAAAAGGATCGACAGCAAGTAAATAGACTGAAGAAAACGGTGCGTTAAAATACACTGTAGATAGTTGAAAAAGAGAGCCGTCCGTGACCCGACAAGTCCTGCAAAGCCTCGAGGCCTAACTCTATGAATTTAGTGCGGTTGAAGATAGAAACAAATCGCCTGATGTTGTTGACAAACGAGATTGAAGGCTCCGAGTTTCTAAAAAAAATGTCTTTTTCACTGATCGGGAAAAAACACATTGCTCTTTGACTTGGATGATAGCTCGTCTTGTTCTTTATACTATCTCTATAAAAACAGTCTTAAAGTTCATCCAATCCGCATCAAGTTTTCTTCTTATCTCTATAACTCATCTGCATTCCTTCAACATTCTCGCTTT
Organism: Carya cathayensis; assembly: GCA_011037825.1. Classification (NCBI taxonomy): domain Eukaryota; kingdom Viridiplantae; phylum Streptophyta; class Magnoliopsida; order Fagales; family Juglandaceae; genus Carya; species Carya cathayensis. Next base: position 415,570 of record QGSO01000343.1, read on the forward strand.
AAGTTTTCAATTCCTTTCTCAATGGCTCATTCTTCTACATCTCAACCTCCTGTCCTTTCTGCAGCTGCCATTGGTGCTATGTTGCAGCAAGAAAATAATAGTATGGCAAATAAGTCAGACTCCGATGCTATCTACGACTTGGTGAGTCTCGGGACTCGCTACTCATCCTCTATTGTTGCTTTTTCCCAGCGGGTTCAAGCAAAAAACCATGAGGTTGAAAAGCTTAAGGAACAAATTGTTGTACTTCAACGAATTGTTCAAGAGTCTCACACAAGGGAAGGAATCCTTCGGCAGAAGAATAAAAAGTTGAAATCTCTATTGGATTCTTCATTCCGCTTGCCAGTTCCCATGAATAGGGATGACATGATATTGTATGAAGAGAATGAGCGTCTCAAACATGAGGCTAAGAACCTCAAGTTTATGTAAAAGTATTTAAGAAAAATCTATCTATTTTTATGAACTTTGATCTGTCTTTTAAGAGATATTCATAATATGCATCATACCTATTTCTCTTCTAATCATAGATAATCTATCTTCTGGTAAAGGTTTTGTGAATATATCTGCTAACTGATCGTGTGTGTTTGTGAACTCTAGTACTATATCGCCTTTCTGCACATGATCTCGAAGAAAATGATATCTTATTTCAATATGCTTAGTTCTAGAATGTTGTATTGGGTTTTTTGAAAGATTTATAGCACTTGTATTATCACATTTGATTGGAATGTGATTATACATGAGTTTAAAATCTTCAAGTTGTTGCTTCATGTAAAGAACTTGAGCACAACAACTACCCGCAGCAACATATTCTGCCTCAGCAGTAGATAGTGCAACAGAATTTTGTTTTTTACTAAACCAGGAAACTAATGCATGACCTAAGAAGTGACATGCTCCACTAGTGCTTTTTCGATCTATTTTACAACCAGCATAATCTGCATCTGTGTAGCTGATTAGATCGAAAGATGTGTGTTTAGGGTACCATAACCCTAGGTTAATTGTACCACTAAGATATCTAAGAATGCGCTTAACTGCAATTAAATGAGATTCTTTTGGAGATGATTGAAAACGTGCACATAAACACACACTGAACATAATATCTGGTCTACTGGCTGTCAAATATAATAAGCTACCAATCATACCTCGATATACTTTCGAGTCAACTGTCTTACCGGATTCATCTTTATCAAGTTTAGTAGATGGGCTCATTGGTGTTCCAGTTTCCTTAGCACCTTCCATCCCAAACTTCTTCAGCAATTCCTTAATATATTTTGATTGATTGATGAATGTCCCACTTTTTACTTGCTTAATTTGCAATCCGAGAAAGAATGTAAGTTCTCCCATCATGCTCATTTCAAATTCATCCTGCATAGTCTTAGCAAAAACTTGACACATATTTTCATTAGTAGCACCGAATATTATATCATCAACATAAATCTGAACCAAAAGAATATCATCATTTTCGTATTTAATGAAAAGAGTTGTGTCGATTTTTCCTCTTGAGAAACCTTTTTTAATCAAGAAACCACTGAGTCTCTCGTACCACGCTCTAGGAGCTTGTTTGAGTCCATATAGTGCTTTTGTGAGTTTGAAAACATGATTTGGAGAAATATGATTTTCAAAACCTGGAGGTTGCTCAACATATACCTCTTCATTTATAAAACCATTTAAGAAAGCACTTTTAACATCCATTTGAAAAAGTTTGAAATCTTTATAACAAGCATATGCAAGTAGCATTCGAATAGCTTCTAATCTTGCGACTGGTGCATATGTCTCATCATAATCAATTCCTTCTTCTTGATTGTAACCTTGGGCTACAAGTCGAGCCTTATTTCTAGTAATGACTCCGGACTCATCTTTCTTGTTTCTAAAAACCCATTTTGTTCCAATAATAGTATGATTTTTGGGTTTAGGAACAAGTGTCCAAACATCATTTCTTTCAAATTGATTAAGCTCTTCTTGCATAGCTAGAATCCAAGATTCATCAAGAAGTGCTTCATCAATATTTTTAGGTTCAATCTGAGATAAAAAAGCAGTATGATTGCAAATATTTCTAAGAGATGATCGAGTGCTTACACCTTGTGAAGGTTCTCCCAGAATTTGTTCCACTGGATGATCTTTCACAAATTTCCACTGTTTGGTTGCATCTCGTATTAAATTTTGATGATCTTTCCTGATGTCTCCATGTTGGACTTCCTCTATTGTGTTCTCTTTGTTGAGATTGAGACTTTCTGTATTATTTATACCTCCTGTTTCTTCATCAATGGATTTCTTGGAGAGTAGAGAATTAGATTCATCAAATACTACATGCATAGATTCTTGTACAGTTAAAGTCTTTTTATTGAATACTCTATAAGCTTTACTATTTGTAGAATACCCGAGAAAAATACCTTCATCCGATTTTGCATCAAATTTGCCTAAATTATCCCTGTCATTCAAAATAAAACATTTGCATCCAAATACATGAAAGTAACCAATGTTGGGCTTTTTCTCATTCCAAAGCTCATAGGGGGTTTTATCTAATTTAGACCTTAACATAACTCTATTTATAACATAACATGCAGTACTTACCGCTTCGGCCCAAAAATAACTAGGCAAGTTGTTCTCATTAAGAATTGTTCTTGCCATCTCTTGAAGAGATCTATTTTTCCTCTCTACTACCCCATTTTGTTGAGGAGTTCGAGGAGCAGAAAAATTATGCACAAAACCATTTTCATCACAAAATGTTTCAATATTTTTATTAACAAACTCTTTTCCCCTATCACTTCGGATACTTGAAATAGTATAGCCCTTTTCATTTTGAATTCTCTTGCATAACTTGGTAAAAGCATTATGTGCCTCATCTTTATGAGCAAGAAAGATGACCCAAGTATATCTAGAGAAATCATCAACAATAACAAAAGCATAATATTTTCCTCCTAGACTTGCAACTCTATTTGGTCCAAAAAGATCCATGTGTATCAGTTGCAGTGGTCTAGTAGTGGAAATATATTTCTTGGTTTTAAAAGAAGTTTTTGTTTGTTTACCAAATTGGCATGCATCACAAATTTTGTCTTTAAGAAAATTTGCCTTTGGTAAACCTCTCACAAGATCATTTTTTGAAAGTTTGGAAATAAGTTCCATGTTGGCATGACCTAGTCTTCTATGCCATAACCAATTAGTTTCATTTTGTACTGAAAAACAAATAGCATCTTGTGAGGTAATTTCTTCAAAATCGATTGTATAAACATTATTACTTCTAAAGGCAGTAAAACAAATGTTATAATCATGATCATTCAAAATAATGCACTTATCCATTTTGAAAGTAACTGTAAATCCTTTATCACATAATTGACTTATACTCAAAAGATTATGTTTTAGACCTTCAACAAGTAGAACATCTTCAATTATGAGAGAAGATTTATTACCAATTTTACCTATTCCCACGATCTTCCCTTTCGAGTTGTCTCCAAATGTCACGTGTCCTTCTTCTTTAGATCTAAGATCAAAGAACTTAGTCTTGTCTCCCGTCATGTGTCTTGAACATCCACTATCTAAAAACCATTTGTTTTTGCTTGTAGAGGACTTCATGCATACCTATAAAAACAATTAAAATGATTTTTCTTGGTACCCAAGTTCTTTGGGTCCTTTATTTATTAGTATTAGAAGAAACAAGATTTTTAGGTACCCATATGGCCCTAATAGTCATTGTATGTTTTCTTCTAATAGGACAAGTATGATAATTATGACCATTTCTATTACAAAAATTACAAATAGCATGTGACATATATGAAAATCTTGAATGATTATAATAGTATCCTTTTTTGACAAACTTATTATGAAAAGAATTTTGAATATTAGACTTTGATGTAGAAGGATTATCAAAGAAGTTTTTATAAGGTTTGAACTTTTGTTTTGGCATATATCCCAAGCCTGCCTTGTCAAAAACACATCTTTGACTACCAAGAAGTTTTTCAAAATTTCTTTTTCCATTCGTAAAGTTTTCAACAATATTTTCTAAATCAGTTTTCTTTTTCTTCAACTCAAGATTTTCGTCTTTCAAAACAATATTTTCTTTTCTTAAAATATCAATTTCGTTTGTTAAAGAAGAATTTTTCTTTTTCAAAGCAGTATATTTGATACCCAATTTTTCAAATTCTTCATATACCTCTTCTAAAACATTTTGCAATTCTTCATATGAAGGATTTTCAATATTATCAAAATTTGTTACCTCAATATCATCTTTAGCCATAAGACAGAGATTTGCTGATTCTTCATTGCTTGCTTCACTATCTGAGCTACTTGAATCATCATCCCATGTAGCTTTCATTGCTTTCTTGCCTTTGTTTCGATCTTTCTTTAGCAGGGGACAATCTGGCTTGATATGACCAGGCTTATTGCATTTATAACAAATTAAAGTATCATTTTTACCTGAATCTTTCTTGGAAAACTTTTTGAATGATTTCCTCGGAGGAGTTTTATTTTTCTTTAAGAATCTCTGAATTCTTCTTGTTATCATCGCAACTTCTTCATCTTTATCGTCATTTTCCTCATCTTCATCACTTTCACTTTCATGAGGAACAGCTTTAAGTGCCAAGCTCTTCTTTGGCTTTCCTTCTTCTTCTCCTCTTTTCAATGTGTACTCATGGGTGATAAGTGACCCGATGAGTTCATTCACTTCGAGCTTCTTGAGGTCTCTAGCTTCAAGAATCGCTGTCACTTTTGATTCCCAACGTTTTGGTAGAGAGTTGAGAATTTTTCTTACCATTTCCACTTTGGAATAAACTTTACCAAGAGCTGTCAAACTGTTTATGATGTTAGTAAAACGAGTGTGCATGCTAGAAATAGATTCATCATCATTCATCTTAAACATTTCATATTCATGAGTAAGAATATAAATTTTTGATTCCTTAACTTGAGAAGTTCCTTCATAAGTAACTTCCAAGTTATCCCAAATTTCTTTTGCCGTAGCACAAGTCATTACTCTATTAAACTCATTACCATTGAGAGCATTATATAATAAATTCATAGCAGTTAAATTCAAAGTATAAAGTCTATCGTCTTCACGATCAAACTCTTCTTCTTCCTTTTTGACCTTTACTCCACCAACCACTTTTGTTGGAATATAAGGTCCATTTACAATGCATTTCCAGATCTCTCGACCTTGAGCCTGAAGGAATATTCTCATTCTAACTTTCCAGAATGAATAATTGTCTCCACAAAAGAGTGGAGGCCGACTGCTAGATTGACCTTCACCAAATGAAGCTGCAATGTTAGCCATAAGATCTTAACTCAAAAGATAGTTAATCTTATAACAGAGCTTTAGCTCTGATACCAATTGTTGCCCAGATGACTAACACAAGAGGGGGGGTGAATTGAGTTGTATTTAAAAAAAAAAAAAAATTATAAATCAAATATACAATATCAAATATAAACAAAATACGAAATAGCAATAAATATAAAGAGTAAGGGTAAGAGAGAATCAAACTCAGTATGTTAACGAGGTTCGGCCCCACTGCCTACGTCCTCGCCTCAAGCTACCCCTTGAGGATCCCCGAATTCACTATTCAACCTCCTTCAGGTGGAGGTAAAAACCTATTACACCTTTGAACAACACCGCTACAAAGGATCCGTGTAGAACACCCTCTACACTTGCAATCACCTTACACGTGGTGATTCAACGATTCCCTGTGTAGAACACTTTCTACACGCACAAGGGTTGTACACACCCTTTTACTGATACAAGAATTGATAGTGGGTAGAATATCAGAAAACACTCCTCAATGAGTGAAATAAGAACAATACAGCACAACCTATATCTCTCAAAATGAAAAAGGATTAAGGCTCAATGCTTAGAGAAGAGAGAATGAAAGCTTTGAATGAGAGTTGTATGCTCTTGGTGTTGTGAATGTGAAGCTCTCAAATGATCTATTTATAGGCATATGAGACTTCATATTCAAATTTAAAAAGATTCACATGTCAAAGACATCATCATTCATTTTTCAAAAATTTCAAACCTAATCTTTTTACTTTTTGCATGTGACAAAATGAGCACACTTTACTTTTCAAAAAATTCAAACCTAATCTTTTACTTTTTGCATATGACAAAAGGAGCACACTTTACTTTTCAAAATTTTCAAACAAAGGCATCTTCCTTTTGCATAAGTCAAGAAAAGCATCAATCACTTTTGAAATTATTCAAATAAAACATGCACATGTGAAAGATGACAATCAATCATCTTTAATATTTTCAAAATTCAAACCTTTAATCATGGCATGCACATGTGAAAGATGACAATCAATTATCTTTCAAAATATTCAAATTTAATTTTCAAAAATATTCATACACATGTGGAAAATGTATTTTAATGCTTTATGATAAAATATTAATTTTGAGCCTTAATCCTAATTTCGAATTTTAAGAGATTTACAACATTACTCTATGATTTTAATGTGAACTTGTTTCCTTCTTGCTCATGCTTGGTTCTTTGATGTGCTTCACTCCATTGTGTAGATAACTTGAGCTTGAAACTCCTTTATTCTTTAAATTCATTTGTTATCATCAAAATCCATGTGTAGATTTATAATCACAAGAAACTTGAAACCTTGGGTTCAACACCTCTCTCGGTTCAATTGGGAGAGAGGTGAAACTTGAAACCTTGGGTTCAACACCTCTCTCGGTTCAATTGGGAGAGAGGTGTTTCTCCAAATCTCTCCTTTGGTGCCTCTCACTGGAAGAAGCTTAGTATGTGCTAGCTGAAATTCATGAGTAGATCTGTGGGAACCACTTAGGTGGAAGAGTGTTGTCTGCGAGAGTGACCCAGGCCGGGTGCTACTGCCCCACTACTCTGGGATGCAAAGAACTTTGCAAATAAGTGCCCGAGAAGCCAAATGCATGCACCTGTGCTGTGGTGCCCACCAGACAAGCTAACTTCAATCATCTCCCCATGGCCTTTTGCGCAGTGGGGACTGGATTTGATAGGCCAATTCCCGACGGCCAAAGGAAAGGCAAAATTCGTGGTTATAGAGTCGACTATTTTACAAAGTGGGTCGAAGTGGAAGGCTTGGTATCCATCACTGCCCTAACCATCACTAATTTCCTGTGGAGATCGAGAGTCTCTCGATTCGACATTCCCAAAGCTTTATATCAGACAACAGAAAATAATTTGACTACTCGCACTACCGAGAATGGTGCACAGAGCTTGGGATCAAAGTCAAGTACTCCCCGTTGGGACACCCACAAGCCAATGGTAAGGCTAAGGCAACCAATAAAACTCTACTATCAACCCTTAAGAAGAAGCTGGGAACTCATAAGGGAAGTTGGGTAAAAGAACTCCCGGGCATATTGTGGACATACCGAATGAATGTTAGGACCCCCACTGGGGAGATGCCCTTTGCCGTCACCTATGGGAGCGAGGCAGTAATCCCCGTGGAGGTGGGGATGCCCACGTACCAAGTTCAACACTTCCACCCAAAAGATTAGAGGAAGGCCTGGACCTCTTGTAGGAGAGACGGGAAGAGGTGGCGGTACGAACGACAGACAACAAAAGGAAAGTAGAGTAGTACTTCAACAAACGAGTCAGGCCACATTCCTTTAAAGTAAGGGACCTGGTACTGAAGTAGATCAGCGTGACCACCCAAGAAGAAGGGAAGCTTAGACAATAAGCAACCGGCTTGGCTCCTATCGCCTCAAAGACAGTCAGGGACATGAACTCCCCCACCTATGAAACGTCAAGCATCTGAAGAAATACCTCGCCTAGGTACAGAGAGCGTCACTCATGAGTAAAACACCATGTATTTGTAAAATTATCTAATGAATGAAGATGTATGGATGTTTGTCTCAAACTTTTAATCGTCAAATTTGGAAACCAATAAAGCTGAGTCCCCAGACTCACCACAGGGTTAAGGCTGAACCCGAAAACTCAGATACAAATGCCTAGACTTGTTGGACCTTGTGTCCAAGTAAAGCCAAGTCCCTAGACTCACCATGGGTTAAGGCTAAAGTCCCTAGACTTACCATAAGATTGAAATCAGGCCCAGAGCATCCCGATCTCTACCCTCATGGCCAATCGGATACAAGCCCCTAGACTTGCTGAGCCACGTGTCCAAGCAAATTGGAGTCCTGAAACTTGCCATGGGTTAAGGCAAAGTCCCTAAACATGTTGATCTCCCATTCAACAAAGTTGAGTTCCTAGACTCGCCACTCGCCATGACTTAAGGCCAAAGTCCCTAGACTTACTGATCTCTCATTTAACAAAGCCAAGTCCTTAGACTCACTGTAGGGTTGAGGCTGGGCCTAGAGCATTCTCAGCTCTGCCCTCATGGCCACTCAGATATAGGTCTCTAGACTTGCCAAGCCTTATGTCTAAGCAAATTTGAGTCCCTAGACTCGACACGGGTTAAGGCCAAGTCTCTAGACTTGCCGATCTCTTGTTCAACAAAGTAGAATCCCTAAACTCGCCGCTCACCACAGGTTAAGGCCAAGTCCCTAAACTCGCTGATCTCCAATTCAACAAAGCCATGTCCCTAGACTCGCCGTTGGGTTAAGGTCAGGCTCAAAGCATCTTGGGCTCTGCCTTCATGGCCACTTGGATACAAATCCATAGACCTGTCGAGCCTCGTGTCCAAGCAAATCTGAGTCCCAGAGCGGGAAAAAAACAGAGAGAGACAAAGGAAAATGTGCGAGAGCCAAAGAAATACAGAGCTAACAAAATGAAAATTCTTTTATATATACAAGGTCAGAGTTACAAGTCAAAAGAAATTTTTTTACAAGGAAACAAAAGTCCTACAACAAAAGGGGTATGAAGCCCACACAACCCCGACTATTAGGGAGGAGGGGTGCACCCTGGAGCTTTGGAGGAAACCTTGGCTTCCCAAGGTTCTTGAAAAGGACATGGATCTGGGGGCTCGAGAGGAGGGAGACTAGATTTAGGGTGTTCAAGCCCATCTCGGGGTGCTCTCGCAGATGTTCATGAAGCCATTTGAGACTCTTCTTATAGCTGTATGCCCAGATCGCGTCCTGGATGGCTTGTGTATTCACAATTTGGGACATGATCTCCTTGGAGTACTTGGTTGTGGCTTCTCGGTTAGAATTCATGACCTAGATCTCAAGATCCCGAGTGAAAATGGTGTTCAACTTTTCAACTAGCTTAGCCAAAAGGGTGTTGACCAGGGCCTCACCCTACTGCACCTCCGTCGTCCAATGCTGAACTTCTTGGGTAAGCTCAAAATGCCTAAACAGCAACTTCGAGCTTCGCATAGCAGCAGCTGCTCCTGCTCCCACTGATCCCTCTCCCATCGAAGCTCCAAAAGCCCCTTACGGGCCGACTCCAACTCCACCTCCCTCCTAATTAGATCCCCTACGGTGTTAGCACAAGCATCCTGGAGGCGTTTGCATTCTAATACCCACTGAGTGAGTTCCTCCCTGACCCTGGCCAACTTTCTCATCACTGCCTTGTTCTTATCCTTGCGCCTTTGGGCGTCCTCCTTTAGGAGCTTGTTGCGCTTCCTTAGGTGCTCAACCTCCTCTATTAGCCTATCACACCCTACAAAAAGGCTCTCAATCTTTCAGCCAAATTAGGGGAGTCTATAGCAGTTGAGATGAACCAATGACTCGAGTGCCTTGTTCACCTTCTTAAGCTCCTCGCGCTCCTCAACGACCATGTCCACCAGCTAATCCACAGGCTACAATACAAGAAACCATTAGAAGTGGAAAAATAAAGGCTCATAGAACTAGTAAAGTATATGAAACCTACCTAGGCAAAGAGAGGCCACAGTTTTCAAGCCTTCCGCTCGACCACTTCAATGCATGCTTTGTTGAAGCATGGGGCAGTGGCCTAGTTTGTTCTAGCCCTAGCATGAGAGGAAGGAACAATGCTCCCCAACTACCATGAAGGCCCCGAGCCAGATATTTCTGGTGTCGCAACCTTCTCCTACTCAGGAACTTACTCCTCTCATGTGGGCCCTTCAGATATTGAGGAATTAGAGGGGGCTCTTTAGTAGTCACAGGCCCCTCACTAGTCCGATGATTAGATCCCCTCCCTCTTGGCTGAGCCCGACTTCCCCAAGGGGGGAGTTCGTTGAGACAACCTCTATGGAGAGGTAAGGTAGGAGTCCACTATGAGCTCTTGAGAAGAGTGAGTGGAAGGAGACTGAGCGAATTCGTCGTCATCACTTATCTCCATGATGGAGGAAGAGCTCTGGCAAGCCTCTTCACGACCCTTGGACCTAGGGTCAATAGAAGAGGAAGGGGGAGGCCCAACTCCAACACTTGGAGAAATGGTGGGAGCCACATCTTCCTGGCCCCAACCCTGATGACAGTCAAAGGAGCGTTAGGAGCAGCCTTCTACTTGAGCGTGTCCTCATATGACATGAACGGCTCCACCACCTAAGCCCGACGAGGTGCTGGACTAGTGAAGGTATTAAAGAAGGCAGTCTAGAGATCACTAGTATCATCTTCTACCTCAACCGAGAACTTTGGTCAGACAGGCAGAGTGGCGAACTCCGGTAGATGATGCAGCTAGGCACCAAGCATTTAGATGGAGCTGCGTAGGGGCTAACCATCAGAAATTAAGAACGTCACGAATGCGGCGGCAAAATGGGAGGCAAAGACCGTTCACAAGCATTAGTGGGTAAAGGGCCACTTCGGACACCATTTCGTTGGGATCCACAGCGTGCTCTCCTCTCCATTTCTAGGAACCTCCAGGACTGCCGAGGCAGGGATGTTGTACTTTGTCCGAGTCACTCAAAAGTTCAGCATTGGTGACCAACGATTCCCATTTCTTCCCGATGAAGTATAGAGGTTTAGGAGCAGAAGAACACTTCAGGGCCATGGAGAACTTAGAGAAAACTTGAAGAAGAAGTCGACAGAAGGGGAATGCTCAAGGAATGGAAAAGGAAGGAGACAACGAAGAGTAGAGAAGAGGGAATAGAGGAAATCCATAGAAGAAGAGGGTAGCAATGGCAAAAAGGAGACTGAGAGGAAACCTTATATAACGTTGGGTGTCTGACAAAGGCATGGGAGTCGAGGCATCTCTAGACATTGATGATGCAAGCTGGACGGTGGGTGAACCCTAATCAGTGTGATTCAGTCAAGGAAAAGGGGGCCACGTTGAGTGCGTCTAGACCACGAGCCAATGCACGGCCTGGGAAGTAAGAGGGGCCATAGGAATCGAGGCGACGCACCAATGACAGCAACAAGTAGCCTCAAGAAACCTAACTGGTGTAGGTCAATGCAGGCATAATAGGTCAATAACAGACGCGTGGAAAGTATGAACCAATCCATAGTGCAGGGTCTGATGAAAGGCTGGATCAAGCTCCACCATCAGAAGTTAGCGAGGTGCTGGAAGCTTAAGAGCTCTCCAGTTTGAATGACGAGGAGAACGGTTGCAGGGTACATGTCCAAGGATGGTGTTTCAAAGACATTTTGAATTCCCATCACATCTTTATGATAGGAGTTCGCAGGGTACTATAAGGCCAGGTTATCCCCTGGGCCAAATCGGGCCCAACTAGCTTGGCCCAATGAGCCCAAGAAGGCCCTGGGCCCAAGGGAGAGGAAGACGCCAGCCCAGCCCAAGAAGCCTAGCAGCGAGAGCGACTAGAGAGCACGTGGCGATCGAGAACCACATGATGCCCGTACTGGTCAACAAGTCTCTGCAAGCAAAGACAGGAACAGTCCTTACCCCAAAGCCCTGGTTGTTGAACATGCCCAGGAATGGGGTGCACCTGATTGAGGATACGCGACATTAAATGGAACACAGAGGAAGGCATGCCACAGCTAGGGACCACGCCACATTCAATGTTCCTTGGGGGCAAGCATGCAAAGGCGTGCTTCCTGGGGGGCCAGGGGTCACCACGACCCATGCTCTAGTGCACCATAGCCTGGCAGGGAGGCTGACAGTAGGTTTGACCTGAGTACAAACTGACACCCCACAATCTATCTCGTTGGCCTTGTACAAGCCAGGTATAAATACCCCTACCCTTACGTAGAGGGGACTTCTACTTCTGTTTTTTATTCTCCTTCTAGATACCTGGCTCTATTATTCTCCTTAGCATCGCTAAGAATCATCCACTAACTTTAGCATCGGAGGTACCCCATACCACCTCGAAGCCCTTATTTCTTCTTGGTTTCAGGATATAGCGTTGGGCATCCGTAAAACTGCTCGAGCTGGGAAACACGACATCAACAGGTGGCATCTAGAATTTTTTGTTGGTAGGCCAACAAACATGATAGATATAAATCCGTGTGTTCTTATAGTGATCTCCTTCAATATGAGTGTGCGTACATTCCTAATGATCTATTTAAAACTTTTAAAAAATTAATATTGTACTAGCTCAAAATCAATCCAATAATAAAAAGTCAACATTCCTCTACAAATCCATCATAAAGGCACAACTAAAGGATAAAAATTAGGAAAACAAAAAATAAATTTTTTGTTGAATCTAAGATTGAATATTGTAAAGCCTCTATAATATAGGTAGAAATAAATACAGGAAATTTGTGGTCTCCACGTGTGATTGTTAATTAACTCGATGGTAGCATAAGTGTTACAAACAAAACTAATCAAAACAAGATAGTTATTGGAAGACTTGAAAGGAAAAGTGCAAACAAATAAGAAAAATGAGGTTATAAATTTATGAAATAGCTTATAAAAGACCGAGAAAGTTTTCTTGCCTATTATGAGATATGAGAAAAACAAATAGTGTGAAAATGTGAAATTTTATTAATGGAAAAAAAAAGTGCAAGTGTGAAAAAAAATGTTGAGAAAATAAAACAAATCTGGAAAACTAAGTATAACTAAGATTTATGAGAATTTTTGAAGAGGCCAACTTGTCTCTATATTGAGGCCATCTTCGAGAACACAATAGTTCCGGGGCCTAGCCCTACTTCATAAATGCATATATACAATAGACAATGATAAATTTATAAACAATAGTCTATTATTATTTTAATATTCTATCTAAAGTGAAAGGTGGTTAGGTAAAAGCGAAATTATTTTTTTAATGAAATGTCTCAATTAGATTGATTTAAAATGAATTGTAAATGGGTACCGGAACCGACTATTTTGAATTAACATTAATGCAAACAAAAGGATACAGAACATTTTCATTTGACCTTTCAATGTGAAGTAGACATATAGCCAAGTATCAGAAAAGTGAAGAGTAATATTTACCAACGATCAGATATGACTAGAGGCTCAACCAGAATTTTTTTTTTTAGAAAAGAGCCGGTAGCCACATGTCCAATAGTGGCTCCGTTTCAAGTTTATTAAAAAATCCTCACTTATGGCGGAGGGAAACCGTGGTTACAGAACCAGCCTCTGGGAGTTAACATATAAAGAAAAAAAAAAGACCTCCCAAATGCAACCCAAAAAACAAGAAAAAAACCACAGACCAACCTAAACAAGCCTATAACAAACCAACGTCTAAACATGCCTAACAAAAAACTACACATACCTAAATACCAACACACCACCAAACAAAAACAAAAACAAACTCAGCTAGAAGCGAAAAAAGGAAGGCCCAGAGAATCAGTCCGAACAATGCCTTTCAAGAGACGAGGGCCTCTCTAAATGCTATCATAAACTTCCGTCCTCCCTCTTTCTCCTTCACGAGCTAAAAAATCCGCCGCAAAATTTGCTTTCCTGAATTGGTGTTCAACCATATAAGTCATTCCCTTCAATTCCTCACATAACTCATCCCAAAAATCCCAGAGATACCACAACGTGCACTTCCTTTTACGAATCCAATCGACGACAATTTTAGAGTCGCTTTCAATAATAATATTATTCATATGAAGCCGTTTACAAAGCCGAACTCCTTCCACAATGGCCTTTAATTCTGCACTATTATTAGTGCCATGTTCGTAATACGTAGAGAAAACCCCTTTCACGAGTCCATGACTATCCCTTATGATGCCACCACCTCCTGTATTATCGGGATTGCCTCGACAACTCCCATCACAATTAAGTTTAAACCAACCCTCGGGAGGCCTAGACCATTTAACAATTCTTCCAGGTCTAGAAATTATGTTCTGACATTGTAACTGAAAATTTTCAAAAACGGCTCTATCATGTTTTGAGAATTTTCGGGCTGAGCAAAGAGTTTAATCCAAACACGAACAGCTCGCCAAACCTGATCCGCATTTTCAGTCTTCCCCTCCATTCTCGCTTTACATCTTCTTTTCCAAAGACACCAAGTAATTAAACAAGGAATTAAACCAATCAATGTTCCCTTGATGGAAGACTTCTTGGCATAATTAAACCAATGCAACACTCTGGATTTCCAAGACCAATGATTTGTCGAAAGGATCCCCATTTCTGTGCTAGGAAACACCCAAACCTGAGCCGCAACCTCTCCCCAGGAGAAAATATGGTCTATACTTTCTGTTTGATGCCTCAAACAACAATCACAAGCCAAAGCTAACGAGACCCCTTTATGTTGAATTCGATCATCCACTGCCAAAGAATTAAACCAGCTCCTCCACATACACATAGATATCCGTGTAGGTAAACAATTATGCCAAAACCACCCATAACCTGGTAATAACTGCCCTTTAATCCGAGACACCTCCCAAGCTGTAGAAGTAGAGAAATTACCATCAGAAGAAGGCATCCACACCATTTTATCCACACCCCTTTTACCAACAGGAACATGTAAAATAATATCTGCCATAGTATCAGCATCAACTAATTCCCTTAACAAATCCGTGTTCCAAGAGTTATTAATCCAACAATCACTAATACGTAATTTCAAATTAGCAATATCATGAGCTCTAGCGGAGAGCAAACCTGAAGATAACCATCTGTCAAACCAGAAAGAAGCGTTACCACCCCTTACCAAAACCTTCACATTATCCATAACTTCTGGTAAAACGGAAATAATAGATTTCCAAAAATGGGAATCCGTGGGTCTCCTGTTTTGTGCTAAAACATGAGCATTGCGAGAATACTTGGCTCTGAAAAAGTCAGTCCACAAATTATTGGTAGCAATAAGACAGAAAGCAAATTTCATTTGAAGCGACTTTTGCACCTCTTTAAAATCCCGAATACCCAAACCACCTTCCTTTGTACGC
This sequence comes from Carya cathayensis, assembly GCA_011037825.1. Taxonomy (NCBI): domain Eukaryota; kingdom Viridiplantae; phylum Streptophyta; class Magnoliopsida; order Fagales; family Juglandaceae; genus Carya; species Carya cathayensis. Next base: position 430,616 of record QGSO01000343.1, read on the forward strand.
TTGCACACCTTCTTCCAGGACATCCAATGTAATTTTCTTTTATTCTCCATCTCCCCCGATAAAAAATTAGCAAGAAGAGAATTTATACGGGAAAGAGTAGTAACCGGAACTTTCATCACTGACATCAGATGGATAGGCATGCTAGACAAAACATGTTTAACAAGAATCAACCTGCCACCTTGTGAGAGGAGTCGGAATTTCCATCCAGCTATTTTCTTTCTCACTTTTTCCATTAGATACTCAAAAATTCTGGTTGTCGATCTACCCTAGTTCAAAGGGGCCCCCAAATACGTGACCGGAAAATTACCTTCCCTGAAACCAGTGATTCTGAGCAAACTACGCTTCCGATTTGATGCAATCTTCTTAGAAGCAAATAACGCTGACTTCTCCTTATTAATTTTCTGCCCCGACCATTTTTCATATAACTCAAGCACATGCATAAGATTTTTAATCGAACATTTCCCTCCATTAACAAAAATAAGGACGTCATCAGCATAGACAAGGTGTGAAACCAAAGGAGCACCAATAGGATGATGATATTTACCAATCCTGCCTGCCTCAAAATTTTTCCTCAGCAGTCTAGTTAAGATCTCCTCCATGACAATAAATAAATAAGGGGATAGGGGATCTCCTTGACGTAAACCCCTTGAAGAGTTAAAGAAGCCTTTCAAAGTTTCATTCATCAAAATAGAAAACCAATGAGACTTTATACAATTACCAATCAACCTGCAAAACCTCTCAGAAAAACCAAAGGCCCTAAAAACCTTTAATAAGAAATCCCAATTCACCCTATCATAAGCCTTAGCCATATCAATTTTCAACATCACATTGCCACCAACAGTTTTTTTATTCAAAGAATGAACAATTTCCTGTGCCAGGGTAATATTTTCAAAAATACTACGTCCTGGAACAAAAGCACCTTGTTCATGCGACACCACTTTATCAATAATGCCTGTCAATCTATTAACAATGATCTTGGAAAAAATCTTATACACCACAGAACAAAGACTTATGGGACGAAACTTATCAAAGCTCGTCGGTTCAGGTACTTTTGGTATCAAAACAATAAAAGAGGAAGAGTAAAACCTGGATAAAGGAGTACCCCTGAAAAAATCTCAGGCAGCAGCGATGACATCCTCCTTCACAATATCCCAACAAACCATGTAGAACTCAGACCCAAAGCCATCAGGACCTGGACTACTATTTTTTGGAATAGAGAAAATGGCTTGTTTAACTACCATCTCAGTCGGCTCCGCACAAAGCATCTCGTTATCTTCTTCTGAGACTTTTTCATCTACTAACTCGACCAAAGCACAACTCTCAACTTCTGAATTTTCATTTAAGAAGTTTCGAAAGTAACTCTCAGCACCCAAATGAACTGCTTCGGCACTCTCCAAAACCCTTCCTTCTGAAAGCACCATTTTCTTGATCATGCCCTTTAGTCGACGTTGCTTAATAATGGCGTGAAAAAAGCAGAGTTTTTATCACCTTCATTCAGCCATTTTTTCTTAGCAAGTTGACCCAGACGAGAGACTTCCCTCTTCTCCCATAAATCCAGCTCTATTTTAGTTGCTAAAAAATCATCCTCAAGCTCCTTGGAAAAATCAAGTTGAAGCTTCTCGTCTAAAATATCCATTCTCTCCTCAAGAGCTCTAATATTCCCTCCCACACTTCCAAAAACAGTTTTATTCCAAGCTCTTAAAGCAACCTTAGTACGTTTCAAATGGGTCGCAAGCTTCATCATGCCTTGTACCTCATCCGGTCTGTTCCACACTTCCTTCACAAAATTCAAAAAATCAGCATGCAAACACCACATATTCATGAAACGGAAAGGAGAAGGACCATATGCAGTAAACGGTATCTCTGAAGAAACTACCATCGGGCAATGATCTGAAGATTTGTGACTAAGGTAATTCACTTTCGCAAACTGAAACCGAGTTAAGAAATTATTATTGATGAGCACTCTGTCTAGCTTCGCCCAACTCCGTGAAGTCCCAGCATGCCCATTACACCAAGACAGCCTTTGTCCTGAACACGTTAACTCAAAGAGACCACACCTGTCAATAAAATCATTAAACTCATTCATGGAAGGCAGAGATCGAGGATTACCACCAATTCTCTCAGAATCCGTTCTAATTGTGTTGAAATCACCTACTACGATCCAAGGCTGATTAGTCACCTACAGCCCCTCAAGTTCTTGCCAAAGAGCCCGTCTCTCCACATAAGAACACTTAGCATAAATAAAAGAAATCAGAGTTTTTTGTCCATCAATCACCAACCACCATAAATAGATTGATTCAAACACGCTACGGTTTAAAAAATATTTGGGTCATTCCAAAACACCCATAACTTTCCCCCTTGCAATTCATTTGAAATATGATAATGATAGTTCAAGTTAAGATAATTCCCCAACTCATGCATACGTTCAACTTTAATAAAAGGTTCCGCAACTGCAAACAAACTCACCTTAAACTTATTGAGCAACTTTTTTAGACGTCCTCTAGAACTGCCCATCCCTCTTATATTCCAAAAGAAAATATTGTCACTCATACATTTAATTTTTGAGCACGAGTATGCACCCGCTGTGACTTTCTTACCGATTTTTCCTCATATGTATCTGATTTTGAAACTTTTGCAGCAGTGGACTGTCTCTCCCCATCTGTATCATACAGTTTTTCTTTCCCCAACAAAACTGTAATTTCTCCTTCCTCTCGCTCCGAAGAATAACCTGTCTTAACTCCTCGCTATGGACTGCCATTGCCCGTACGGTCGTTAGTTTCTTCCTCATCCAGCACCGTAGTCTACATTCTATCTGCTTGTGCACTCTGTTGCAACTCAGGTTCATCATCATGCCAAATTTCTTCACACTCTTCATCACTATTGTCAGAGTCTCTCGGTATAGCAAATTGCACATGTTGACTGCACTCTGTTTCTGCAACCTGTTTTCCTTCTCTATGTTGTATCATGTCAACGCTTTTTATCAAGTCCGGTTGTGAAGTTATCCCCACTTCATCTAAAGTTTTTTCGGGAACCATCTCTATAGGACTGGTCACATTTAAATCACCCATATCATGAGTAGCAGAAGCACTTGCCATATTTTCATTTGGATTACCATTAACAGCCCCTGTATCCAATATTTTCTCCCCCATAACAGTTCCAGTTTTATTCTCCATCGGCTCCTTAATGCCCTTTTGTTGCCAGATTTTTTCCCTTTAACTTTTCCTTCAATTTTCCTCTTCTCACCCACCCTACAAACAACAGAAGTGTGCCCTTGTCTAAAACACTTTGAGCAATAAAAACCAGTTCTTTCATATTTGGCCTCCTGCCAAATGCAATTTGTAGGAGAAACTACTATCGAAAATCCCTTTACCGGTTCCATCGTTAGATCAACTTCAACACAGATGCGCGCCCCAGAAGCACGAGTACGATTCAAGGTTGCATTATCCGTTCCAAGATACCGACCAAACCTTGTAGCTATAATCTGTAAGAAATCAATCCAGTATAAATGCATAAGTAGTCTGGGCAGAAAAATCCATTGGGGTGCCAAGGGGGATTCCTTTTGCACATCAAAGTTTTTAGTCCATTTAAATAGCCGAAAAGGGAGGCCTTCCATTGTTCTTCCTTCACGTGCCCAACCATGCACGAAGTCTCTTTCATTTTTCATATGAATCAACACATGAAATTCATCCATAAAACTGATAGTTGGAACTTCGGTCAGCCCCCAAGTTTTCACCACCGTGAGTCTTATTTTGTCAATGGAAGGACGTGTTTTCATGAACTTCATCACCAGAGCATACCTGAATTCATCCGCCGCTTTTGTCATCTCCAACTCTGAGAAAACAAAACCCATCTCACCATCGATATCAACCGAAAAACGCATGGGAATTTTGAACGTAGGATGCTCTATTTTTTGTTCACAACTTGAGCATACGATTTCAGCACATTAGAACCAGCAAGCCCCGCCGACGGAGAAGCCATCGGAGGGGAGAAAACCACTGTCAAGAGGCAACCCTAGCGTGCGAAGCCAGCCAGAATAAACAAGAAATGGAAAGCCCTGAAAATCCAGAGTTTCCAAAACCAAAAAAAAAAATCCCCTCACGTAGCCTCCGTATGTGTTCAACAAATGAAGAGACTTACATGTTGGAACTTTGGACGAAAGTCACAACTTGAATAGCTCAACCAGAATTTGTAATCGAGCCTCCCCTAAAATTATTGCGACAACAGGATAGAAGTATAAGAGGAACGGCCACACAATGAAAAATTTAAACAGAAGTTCTGTGTCATCTACGTGCATTCTCATCAGATTTTCCAAAACAGCATCCATGATCGATGATCTACTGAAATTCTTTGGCTAGATCTCTTGTTAGATCTTGATCGAGATCTTGCACTTGATTCAGCTAGCTTTGCATGGGTATCTAGACCCGGATCCGGATAAACACTCTTAACTTAGAGTGCGTCAAGCTTCCTTCGATTAATCGTATAATTAATCACTTCAAACCGTGGAGAAAACAATAAAAGAAAATTAAAATTAAACTCAAAGAGAATATCCGGATTACAATATGAGAGGGTAACGAGTTTCATAAGTTCAAAGAAATACCTCACGAAATGAAATGCACAATTATGCTTCCTCGGAAAAATCAAGTTGAAGCTTCTCCGTCTAAAAAATCCATTCTCTCCTCAAGAGCTCTAATATTCCCTTCCACTCTTCCAAAAACAGTTTTATTCCAAGCTCTTAAAGCAACCTTAGTACGTTTCAAACGGGTCGCAAGCTTCATCATGCCTTGTACCTCATCCGGTCTGTTCCACACTTCCTTCACAAAATTCAAAAAATCAGCATGCAAACACCACATATTCATGAAACGGAAAGGAGAAGGACCATATGCAGTAAACGGTATCTCTGAAGAAACTACCATCGGGCAATGATCTGAAGATTTGCGACTAAGGTAATTCACTTTCGCAAACTGAAACCGAGTTAAGAAATTATTATTGATGAGCACTCTGTCTAGCTTCGCCCAACTCCGTGAAGTCCCAGCATGCCCATTACACCAAGACAGCCTTTGTCCCGAACACGTTAACTCAAAGAGACCACACCTGTCAATAAAATCATTAAACTCATTCATGGAAGGCAGAGATCGAGGATTACCACAAGCAAAGTTGTATACTAATTTGCATACCAATACTGATTCCTTCATATTTAAAATTTAAATTAGCACTGTTTTTAATAAAATTTACTTTTTGACCAATCACAATAGATTAGTGTACATATTAGTGCACAGTTATGCTTACAACTAGATTTTTCCAATTCGAAATGAGCATCGCATGAGAGATTCAAAACGACACGTAGGTATGGCACTGTCGGCCATGTACACATGAAGGTGAAAGCAAAATGTACATTTCTTAATTAAATTATTTTGTTGTCAGTCGTTAATTATATAAATCCCATCTCTCAAGTAAAATTAATAGCTGGTTAATTTGTCATTAAAACATATACAATACTCATCAGTTTTTAAATTTTCTTCCAGCGGTTCTAGCTCTTTGCCTAGCTAGGGATCATTGATCTATCAGCTGAAATCGTGTCTAAATCGCGCGTTTATTATTTATCTAAGTACTAATTAAGGCCGGCTGTGATACATACAACTCACATGCAACGAATCCATTTATTTTATGATGCAATGAAAGTATGCATGATCATCCTCAGTACGTCGGCCAAAGTATATATATTTTAAGTGTTTTTTTTTTGTAAAAAAACAAAGAAAGAAAAGAAAAGGGAATTGTTTAAATATATATATCTTAAGCATATATTATTAATTAGTTCTCAGTTGCATGCGTTTGTCAGCCTAATTCAGTTAAATCCCCATACATGATGCGTTCTGGATTTCCATTTGACTTTGTTTAATTTGGTCAAATACTTAATTGCACACTTTAGAAAGATAATGGAAAATAAATTATACAATTTATATATATATATATGCAGCTTCTTGGATCTTTCTTTATATGATTTTTTATTCGATTTTTGAACTCCATCGGTTGTCATGAACAATATTGACCGCCGGAACGAGATCAGGGTGAATTAATTATGGAAATGGTTTGGCCGTAAATGATTAAAAAGGAAGATTTATGTGGTTAATTTTTATATTGAGGTTACGATCAACGTACGTCTATGGTGACGTCGATCCAGTACTCGTGGAAAATATCCTTGATCACATGATTGTTTAATCAATTCTTCTACATGCAAGCGCGCCGCGGAGCGGATCGCGCACGAATGGTGACGTGGCAGTGCAAAAAAAAAAAAGAAAAAACAGGCAAAAGGAGGGAAATGGAAAGCACGAAACGTGCTTCGTAAGATAGATTGCTTCTGCTTCAGCTTACAGTGTTCGCTGCGACGACGAGGATTGCAACCGGCTCCTCTGCGACAGCCTCCTCCGAGGTGATCTCCACTGTGATCCTCCATCATTTTCACTCCGGCGACCAACTCAGCTTTTCATTCTGTATTTTCATCTCCCAGTTTTTGTATTTTCATCTCATTAGTCTATGTTTTGCTATATTTTCTGCCATTACAATACATTTTGGTCTCAGCAACTGAATCCCAGCCAGCATTCCGATTTCAAATGTAAACCATTGTCTTCTCAAAAAGTACAAGCTTGCTCATTTTTAGTTTTCGTGATATTTTTTAGAACAAGCAGGTAACCTTGATGTATTTATTTTTCTGTTGCATAACGAGATGGTGTTTTATTTTACATGAGAAAGTGTTATTCATTTTTGAAAGAGAAACAAAAATTTTCCATAAATTTTACTGCAAAATAGTTGAAATATATGATATGTGAGTGTTGGGCACCGAAAAAAATGAAGAACAAATAGGTTGAGGTAGAAGGTACATGCATATGCATTTCTAATATTAGAAATTGTAGTTAAAGCCTGGAAATAATTGCAGTTCAGAGAACATGGTGAAAAGCAGCTGCCTTGGTTACCCATGCAATCATTTAGAAACTATTAGTGAAATGGTAGCTTAAACAGAGTAGTGTTGCTATGATGTAGGAAAAATAGTCTGAGATTTGGCCATATGGTTAGTTTGTTTAATTAATTATCTAACAACCGTGTGTAATTATAAGTAGTTATATTTTCTGGTGATTTTAATGTGGGTACGAATAATTATCTAACAACCGTGCAATGTGAGACCGAGAGACTAGGTATGAAAAGTGCATGGATAACTGTTCCACATGCAAAGTAATTAAGATGGGAATTTCATCGAAGAGGAGTGAGTGCTAGCTAGCTATCTAACTTGCAACCTTGAACCTCTTTTAGCCGTGGAATATAATACTGTTTGTATGTCTATATATTGGTTCACACATTTTATACACGTCATAATGCAAACGGCTGATGACTTGTGTCGTTCCATGAAATCCAATTTTTCTCGGTAACGTTATGATATTGAAGAGTACTTTTTTAAAAGTTTCAGGTTAGATACATACCAAATTAGGGTTAATACAATGCATCTCAGTCTAATTATACATCATCTTCATGAGTTTTTTACCCATGTGAGTTTTCAACCCAACAGTTTCTTTTTTTGTTTACACAGAAGTTGCACATTATATTTATGCATGATTTCGCATTTTTAAACATTTTATTTTTTATAATTTTGGAATATATATGATTATTATTATTAATAAGAGAGTATCATTTGAAAGGGCAGGAGCATTTTATTAATTTTGTATAAGACTAATTTTAATGTTCATCAATATTCTTTAGATGGAGAAAGGGAATGAGCATGCATCTTCTAGTACACCTCCTACCGAAGAGCATCCAACAAATCCATTAACCCAGGTAATAATTTTGGAACGTTAAAATTCAGTTCTTGGGGTTATCAGGAGTGGTCTTGTTCCGTAGTTGGCACAAGACCATTCTATTGTAATCGATCAATGCCTCCTGGAGGAAATACTTTTGGCAATATGTTCACTTGATATTTGTTTCATAATCATTTTAGTTTTCAATGTTTAGGCGATACCAATACAATTGTTTCCCGATTTGTCAAACTATATGCATGGTTGTAATCCACCATCTCCACATGCATGGTTACCGCCATTTGTGGCGCTTCCAGATGCGAACCCAAAGACTTGGACAAGTCAGGTAAAAAATTCGTTTGTTGGATAGCCGGCTTATTTTTATACACAGACTACTTTAACATTTATTTCATTTTGTGGGTGTAAACTGCAGGCAAATCTGCTACCTCCATTTCAGTCATCAGATAACCCTCCGATTGGAGAAGACTCTACAAGTTCAAGCCATGCCGTTGAACTTGAAAAACATAATCCAGACTCTACGGGAAAAAGTATGCCTACGCCCTCGTATCATGATCATGTTGATTCGAAACAAGCCGATCAATTTGGGCCTGGGCCAGAAAATACTGTCCATACTGAGGGGGCCGAAATCGTTGAGGAGCCGAAGTTGGGTATGGTGTTTGAATCTGAAGAGGAGTTACTTTGTTACTATAAAAGATATGGGCAACAAAGCGGCTTTGGCATAATGACACAAAGGAGTCATAGGTTTGAAGATGGGAGTGTTAGATATGTGACATTGGGCTGTGCTCGGGGTGGCAAGGCATGGAACCATACGTCAAATGTCGCTAGACCACGTCCGACATCAAAGACAAACTGTAAGGCAAGGATAAATGCTTTATTCGAGAAAGGGGTGTTGAAGTTGTCAAGTGTTAACAATTCTCATAATCACGGTCTAAGTCCACAAAAGTTGAGGTTCTTTCGCTGCAACAGAGAAGTCAGCGAGTCTGTTAAGAGGGTGTTAGATATAAATGATCAAGCTGGGATCAGAATGAACAAGAGTTTCGCCTCTCTTGTGCAAGAAGCGGGTGGGTTTGAAAACCTGCCTTTTAATGAAAAAGATTGTCGTAACTATATCGACAAGGCACGTCACCTTCGACTTGGGAAAGGTGGAGCTGGAGCCCTCCGTGAGTACTTTGCCCGGATGCAATACAAGAATGACGGGTTTTTTTCACTAATGGATATGGATGATGACGAGCGGTTAAGGAATGTATTCTGGGCGGATGCACGAAGTAGGGCATCCTACAAATATTTTGGTGATGTCGTCACATTCGACACGACATACTTGACAAACAGATGTGGGATGCCGTTTGCACCGTTTGTTGGTGTAAATCATCATGGCCAGTCAATTTTGTTGGGGGCAGCATTAATTTCTAGTGAGGATACAGAAACGTTTACATGGTTGTTTCATACTTGGTTGAACTGTATGGATGGTGAACCTCCCAAGGCTATTATCATAGATCAAGATAGAGCCATGAAAAATGCAATAAGTATCGTATTCCCAAATACCCGGCACAGATTTTGCTTATGGCACATATTAAAAAAATTGCCCGAGAAGCTAGGTTCACATGGTGCATACAAAACCGGGTTGAAAAGTAAGTTGCTAAATTGTGTATATGACTCTCACACAATACCCGAGTTTGAGGGATCTTGGGAGGAGTTAATTACGAAGTACAACTTGCAAGATAATGCATGGTTGAAGAGTTTATACGATGAACGTACGTTTTGGGCACCCGTGTTCATGAAAGACGTTTTCTGGGCTGGAATGAGTACAACCCAACGAACCGAGAGCATGAATGCTTTTTTCGATAGGTATGTTCATGCGAGGACAAACTTAAAAGAGTTCGTCGATCAGTTCGATAATGCCTTGAGGAAGAAGATTGAGAATGAAAGTGCTGCAGACTTCCACTCATTCAACGTCATAATTCCCGTTGTATCTCCCTCACCACTTGAGAAGATTTTCCAAGACATATACACTTGTAATAAATTTAGAGAAGTTCAGAAAGAGGTAATAGGGATGCTTGCAACTCTTCCAACTTTTCACCGCAAGGATGGGGTAATTGCCACTTACCATGTTGAAGATGAAGTGAATGTTGACAATTTCATCAAAGAGGTGACCCACACAGTCTACTTTAATGAGGCCGAATGTGAAGTTAAGTGTTCATGTGCCTTGTTTGAGATGAGAGGGATTTTTTGTAGACATGTATTGGGCATTATGAGAGTGAACAAAGTCCGTACAATCCCAGATAAGTACATTTTAGATCGATGGAGGAAAGACATAAAAAGAACATACACTCTTATTAGAAGTAGTTATGACATGATTGATCAGAGGCCTGAAGTTAGGAGATATTCACGTATCATCAAGAAATGCTACGAAGTTGCCACAAATGCAGCATCATGTGAGGAGCACACTGAGGATATTCTAGCTAAGTTAGATGAAATGAACAATAGCTAACGCACGAAGAAGCCACCGTCGAAGGTTGTAATTTATACACCCGATGAGATGACAGTTGCGAGTTCAACCAAAGTACTGAGTCCCCATGTAGTGAGGGGAAAAGGCAGACCGCCATCTCTTAGGAAAAAATCATTCATTGAGAGAGTAAAACCCGCGACGAAGAAGGCTAGTCATAAAGCTAAACATAAACAGGTACACAATGCAGTCCATGTAGTGTGTTCCAGCTTCTATTTCATCAAAATGAGGTTAAGCGTACAGTCCATATTTCTTATCATACACTCTCATATTGGGCTTATTTATTTTTGTACCTCGTAGCCGCATGGACTAGAAGGCGAAGTTGTTCTCACGCGTAGGAATTTATTTGGGCAAACAGATGTTCCCATACAACAAAATGTCCCAGTTCAAGTAAATGTTGAAAAATATTTGAAAATTATTGAATAAATCAAATGGACTAATTCAACTCTTAATTCTGGGTTTTGCAATATGTAAGTATTTTTATCAAACTTTCATCTAACAAATTTAGATTTCTTCTTAGCCAACTCAAAACACGATAGAAGTGTTGGACTTTAGTGTGGCGGAGTTAGGTGTTGCCGTTCATGAGACTCAAGAAAGTGTAAGTATTCTTCTATAACTTGTGAATATTGTGTACATGAGGAATATTGTAATGATACGTTGCTTATTTAGATTTATAACTAATATATTATAACTCACAGATGCAATTTGGGACGGATGGAACCCAGCCGTCGAACTTGCCTGAGACACAACCGTGGGAATATCCCACGTGATGGGGTTTGTATCTCGAATGCCCCTGAAATATTTTCATAAAAATAAAAATATTTCAAATATGTCGTTGTGCATAAATATGAAAAATCTAGCATTTTCATAATATGTTTGTCTATTATTGCACTCATTTTAAAAATCTGGGATATTTATGAACATACTTGTCACTCCATTGCAGGGATGGTCTGATTTCAGTTCAAGTACATATTTTGGTAGATTACCTGCAGTTTTTAACAAAAGTGGCCGAGTATTGCTTCAACAGATTGCATGGGTAACAGTTCTTCTGACAATATTTGTACAAAAGTAGCCGAGTAAGCAGATGGACATATTTGGACAGTTGGTGTTTTGGTGTTATTTTGATGGGTGGACAGTTGCAACAGATTGCTCTGGTTTTTTGATGGGTGGACAGTTGCAATGTTTAACATATTTTTTGATGGGTGGACATAGGTGGGGGGTTAAGGTTCACATGGTGCTCCTGATTTTGAGCTTATGTGGAAATTTGTACTTTGGTTGGATAGTAGATGAGATGGTGTAAATGTATTTTTTGATGAAATATAAAAGATGAGGACAGATTTTGTATAAGGCTTGTGTTGATTTTATTTATTAAATATTTGCCCAGATTTATATGTTAACTTGTGAGGTATTCAACCAGATTTTACTTGCCACGTTCCTATGTTCTGGGCAAAATAGGAGAAAAAAATTGCAATGTGGTGAATGCTGAGACATGGTACATGCCGTACGAAGTTACTTTTCAGCTTTGACCAAATCCTACCATGTGGTGGCACTGAATTTATACAAGAGTTAGGTGTCTCTTAATGTTCATATTTCAGTTTATTAGTGTCAAATAGACTATCGGTTTATATAAGTGTTCAAAAATTGGGCATCACCTTGTTGAATGAATTAGTCAATTTTGAGCACCTGAACAAGTTGGTAATTGACAACAGTTTCCATCTTCACAAAACTATCATACATTCTGAAAACAAACCTGCACAAATAATTGTTCCCATACATTCCGAACATTGCCAAATACATTCCAAACATTGCCAATTACATTCCAAACAGTATTTGATGGACATATTCGAAACCATGCCAAATACATTCCAAATACACAATCTTTCCAAATAAAATCCAAATACACAATCAGCACTTCCCTTCATACATGCCAAACACATTCCGATAACTGTTTCTTCCTAAAATTGAATAACACAAGTTAGAAGCAGTATCCATAACTGACCAACGTGTTACACCATTCAGAGTATGGATTTGTTCAAAAAATAGACTACACATTTCCATAACTACTACTCTAAAGCAGAAAAACACAAGTGTTTAGTTTTAAACACAATACATGGTTGACCAGTTGGACTTCACTGCGATCGTGAGAAGTACAAATAAAGTAATATACAAATTATACACCACAGTTTTATATTTGTGCATTGACGCTGGTCTCCCAAGTCAGTCTTGACAAATTCGCCATCTCTTTTTCGAACCTCTTCCAACACTTTTCGAACCTCTACCATCCAACTTCGAACCTCTTCCTCTCTTCTTCGAACATCTTCCTCTCTTCTTTGAACCTCTTCCTCTCTTCTTCGAACCGTGGTGGCTATTTGTTGAACCTCTGCTTGTGCAAGGTGAAGCTCTTCCTCCTTTCTTAACATCTCAATTTGCCTTTTAACAAGTTCTTTTTCCCTTTCATGGCCACTATCGCTATCTGCCCATTTGAAATAGTTGCAGTGTGATAACCCCTATATAAACAAATAAACGAAAGGCATCATAAATTTTCAGTCAATTATGGCTGCAGCCCAAATATTGAATTTCAAAAGATGAAAAATACAATTTACCTCCGAATTGTACTTTGAACACCCAAAGAATGATCGACCCGGATTTCTTGGCGTATTCGATGTCCTAAGTGAAGCAGGTGACCCACAAGTGCACATTGGATTGTTTCTCAAAGTATGGGTAACAAGTGAAGAAGAAGAATCTTCTTCTTTTACCTTTTCTCTAGACAACATTTTCAATTGTCTTCCGAAATAGGTAATGGAGTATACTGTTGCTAAGAAAAAAAAGTGTTTAAAATTTTTACTTCATGCTCGGGTTTAGAGGTATTTTTTAAGAGAATATAGGTGGCCCAACTTAGTTACTGTTAGGGGAGTGTTATGTGGAAAACAGATAAATTATAAAGTTAAAACAAGTTGACACAATGGTGATAACATTAATTGCAGTAATTTGAGCTACTTTTTAAGAAAAATATTAAGAGTAATCACTTACATGTTCTACATACTATGAGTTTTCTAGTTTTCAAAAGATCACTTTCTATGAGTTTTCTAGCTGATCAAATTATATTATAATATGAGTGGACAAACAATTATTCTAGAACCAATTAATTCCACAAATCAATTACACGGGTTAGGTTAGTGATTTCACTTTTCAGATGGGGAGAGGGGTTAGGTTCACATGAATTTTTAACTTCAGATGGGAGGAGGGTTAGGATTAGTGATTTACAAACTTCAGATTGGGGGGGGGGGGNATTTACAAACTTCAGATGGGGGGGTTAGGGTTAGTGATTTTAAAACTTCAGATGGGCTTGTTAGGGTTAGGGTTAGGCTTGTTAGATTTTGATGGTTTTATATTAGGAGACCTTCGATTCAAAGGTCTTGAACAAAATAATCTAAACACACAAATTGGTTTAACAAAAGATATTCTCAACAAAAATTAAACAACGTAACATGCTTGAAGATAAACTCTATTTTTCCAAATAAAAAAATTCAAATTTTCGAAGCTATTCTCTTCCACTTTCTCGGCAGCCAAACAGGACATCAAAACCCAATGCTTTCTGGGTGTCAACATTAAAATAACTATACAAACCTCAATCTTCAAAGAGGGAAACGAAATTTCTGAAGGGGGGCGGAAGCTGAAACACGAAATAATGAATGCTTCGTAAGCTGAAACACCACATTTCATTTTCCACTTAACACGAAGCGCACCGTTTAACTTAAGTGATGACGTCAGGATTAGTGCGCGATTCGTCACCCCCGCGCCTGCAAGTAGAGTTTTCCTTGTTTAATTCCCTGGGAAAAGGGAGCGTGGGATCGAGCCTCTTTTTGTTTTCAAAATGCTCTAATGTATTATATATCTTTTTTCCAAATTGCACTTGATTATTAAAATATGTTATGTTGAAGATATATATAGCTAGCTAGCTTATTTTTCAAATTATTATTATTATCATTATTAATTATTAGCTAGTTATAATGGTGATCGGCTCTACATAAGATTGGATTTATTTATTCAATATAAGAAAATGGGTCTATCGGCGATTTTGAAACCGTTACAAAATAATTCTCCGATACATATATATATATATATATATATGAGAAATGATATTTGCAGTCGTGATTGTGCAAGCACCGCACAATCTCTTTGAAAAAAGTGAATTAATACGGACCCACATGAACAAAAAAAATAACTTTTTAATCATAGACCTCACACTTTTTCAAAATGATTGCGCGCCGTTTGTATACTTCAAGACTGTATGTAGCATTATTCAATATATATATTGCAGCCTCAATGCTCACAAACGCTGGAAGCAACCAAATCGACTTGTAAGATAAAAAAAAAAAAAGCAAATTGCTAGAGATACAAAGGAACCCCACAAAGAAATTTCACAAACTGATGCGGTAGGATAATTATTATTATTTTTTAATTTTTTTCTGATCTCTGAGAGACCATTTGATCTCCTGCTGCCCTCCATTTCCCCCCCTCTCTCTCCTCCCTTTCCCTTCTTGATTTACCCTCATCGTTCAGACTCCACAACCTCTCTCTCTCTCTCTCTCTCTCTCTCTCTCTCTCTCTCTCTCTCTCTCTCTCCTAGACTTCTCCCTTAATTTCCCTTCCCCTATTTCCTTTCCCAAACCCATCTGCATGAGGAATGATAGTTTTTAGTTTTTGAGAAATCTACTTCACCTTGACTTGATATTATGGAGTCAAGTAAGGTTTTTACAAAAACAATTTTCCAATTTCTGATCTAAAGATTGCAACAGTTGAGGTTCAAGAACCTCTTACCACAATCTTCCCTTTTTCAATGGTTTTTTGTTCAACTTTTTTTTTCAAAGAGTGATAATGTTTGAAGGGTCAAACGTAAGAGGGTACACGTGCATGACAGGTCTTCCATTATTCACACATGAATAATCTATAAATTTTATTTTCCAAAATTCCACAATAATTCAGAATCCAAGTTCAAACGTTAGATTTTGAAAGAACGAATGAATGGTCATTGCTATATATATATATATATATAAAAGGGACATTGTGTCCATGGAGGTGGCCAAAGTACTTATCGGCAGCCGATGCAGGGACTGGATGCTTGTGACATGGGGACGAAGAAATGGAGCTTGTGAAAGGGGACGTAGAAACGGGGTTGGGAAACTGAAAGGAAGCTGAAACGGGATGGATGGCATTGCTTTCTATAGAAAGTTCTAAAAGAAAATAAAATGGTGTGGCACAATATCATTATGTCATGTCATTATATGAATTTTGTTTATGGATTCTTATGTATCCCTAGTGGCACTCTAAAAAAAACCTCAACCAAAACGAGAATGTATTGTCATTTTGTAATTCCTTCTTCCTATTTACCTACATTTATAGGGATGACTAGCGAAACCGGTGGACAGGTGAAAAGGATTGTTTTAATTGGAGCTTGAATCGGAGATATCAACGTGCTCCTGGGCACTACAAGAAAAATGAATTTTTGTGATCAATTTATTGCAACGAAAAGACTATTCACAACTGAAATTGGTTGCAACATGTTGGACCGTTGGTTCTAAAACAAGAGAACAAAACGAAACCAAATTTATTATGCAATGAAAACATCATCCTCACGTCGGCCAACCTATAATATAATTAAGTTTCTAAACCTTAATTCTCAGCCATGCATGTTTGTCAACCTAATTCAGTTAAAGCCCCATGCTTTTTGAATTTCGATCCATTTGCCGGCCAGCTTGACTTTGTTTTGGTGATGATCACTAGCTATATATAGCTATAATATTCATACTTTTGATGGATAATGGAAAATAATTATAGGAATTTGTGCTGACCCAGACTTTTTCATTTTTAGTAATATTTGAAACGCGACTTTCCTAATTTCTCGGGCACCAACCCATTGCTGATATGCAGCTGCTTGGATATTTCCTTTCAAAATTTTTGAGTTCTCCCGGCCACATGTAGCATTGTGTTGACGCGGTTGGTCACGAACAATATTGCGAGGATATGATCAGAGGGTGAACGGAAGTGACTTAATCGGTTGTAAATGATAAAAAGTAAAAGGGACAATAAAAAATATATAAAATAAATGACGCAAAATTTATGTGATTTAAGAATAATTCTATTTAAAGCTCGTGCATTTACGTGGCATAATTTAATTTATTTAGAAGATAAATTTTTAAATTTAAATATTACAAATTAAATTATAATTATATGTGAATTATATGCTGTGAAAATGATGATTTCGAATAGCACAAGTACTCGAACTGTACTTAGCTAGGTTTATTAATTTTTTTTTACCATTGATGCCTTTTGGCCGGTATGTCGCATACAGGATCGGAGGAAAACGAAGCAAGAGAAAAGAAAGTCCAAATGGTAAGAGGGAGACTAAACGTACTCGTGGAAAACTGAATTTAATGAAGGTGCTTCACATTGTATCTTCAATTCTTTACGAACCCACTATAGAAATAGGTCAATTTGGCGTTTCGCCACCTTTTGATCTCACTATTTGTTGGAAATTTAGACCTTCCAAATTCACCCCCACATGATCTACTCTTTACAGGAGTAACAAGAAAAATAGAGAAATAATAACAACACAAGAAATTTACGTGGAAACTCCAAAAACAGGATAAAAACCACCAGACCCAGAGAAGAAAATTCACTATGTGAAAAATTGTTACAATCACACAATTTTTCTCCTCACCATACCTACAAAGTTACCCCACTAGTAAAACTTTAATTTTACACCTCTTCCCTTTTTACAAAAGGCTAATAGAGGAATTTAACTAAAGTCAAAAGTTATTAGATAAGCTTTCAACTGGTGCACTTAAACTAAGAGGCTAAGCCTCTTATTTATATTGTTAAACTAGGCCCCTTAATTCACATCCCACCGATGTGGGACTAAGGAGCAAAAAACAACAATCTCCACCTTGCGACTTTGACTAGTCCCACAGCCAAACTCCACCTCAATGAAGATCTTCATAGCTTCCGCTATCATGCTTCACCATAAAAGCATACCCACTCAGAATAAACCAATTCCAAGCATTTCACTTCGGCCCATGTCGAAAACAACTTTGCTGAAAATTATGGTGTAACTTCCACGTTTGGCTTTCTTAGAAGTTCATCAGCCATCGACATGAATTTCCACCACACACCCTGCATCAATGCCAAACCAATGCCTGTGTGCAAACTTGTGGACCCGCTAACATTAACACATCCTCTATCATGGCAACTTTGGAAATTAGCGGCATGCCATGAGGATGTACACGTCTCCTTTTAAAGATCAAAATCTTCTATGAAGAGAGACGCAATATTAGCATCATTTCCAGTATCTCCATTTACTGACTTGGAGCCATTTGCCGAACCAGCTCCT
>QGSO01000343.1:1060525-1082003 GCA_011037825.1 Carya cathayensis
CCCCCCCCCCCCCCCCACAACAACCAAAAATGTGATCTCATTTTTCTCTGTTGGTAATATATACGAGGATAAATTCTTTCTGTGTGTATTCTCAAATAAGTCACAGACAATGATCCATTGTCCGGCCCATTAGCTGTCTAGGGCTCTATTACTTGTGATTCATGATTGATTGCGTAAATCACGTTGTGATTACATACAAATAAATTAATAATCCTACAAGAATCTAATCTTTGTACCGAATCTACTCGATAAGATCTTCATTCTGTTCGTTGGTCTGGTTATATTCAATTAATTTGTTTTTATTTTTTTGCTTTTTGGATTATGTCTTACTCGAACTCTAAGATCTAGAGTGTGTAAAAAATAGACACTAGACATAGAAATTTTATAATATTTATGACCGACTTAATGAATACAACAAAACAAAGCAATGTAAGAGCTTGATATATAATAGATGCTATATGGGCATTATACAATTATAAAGAACGTGTCCAAGACTCCAAGATCTGTGCATTTGGCCACTGATTATGAATGACTCAACAACTCATACATGCATGACATATTTTCCCTAAATTAAATAGCTTTTTATTAATACAAAAAATATTGAAATAGTTAAATACACTATTTCATCTAGAACAGAAACTTTTTAGATCATGTAGAGCATTTTCGACCATTGAAACTCCGATAATTAAGTATCTTTGGATCAAAGTACATCATGGTGACAAAATGACTAAAATACCCACAATCCACTGCCTTTGAGGCGTAGGCTAGGCCTTCCAAGATATTGGACGAGTGCGCAATCATCAGTACCACTTCCTTGATAAATATAATGCCACGTGGCCTCTTTTATTCCTCTTTTGAGAAGTTTGACATGCCAAGACTAGTACGTACCCTTCCAGTTCCTGCTAACATGTGATCCACACTTCAACAGTTCTTGAGAATATGCAAGAGGATGATGAATTGACGCATGAATGTGGAGACTTTGTATTTTCATTTTTCCTTGCCAACCAAAGGCTTTGAGAAATGATTTAATATAAAAATAAATTCACAAGGTGACGTAGTCTCATGTGGTAGGTTAGATTATTAAATTATTATTTTTATTATAAAATAGATCTAACGATTATATGAAAACTTGTTAATTCGTGAGCTTATTTTTATGAAATTTTTTTTGTGGCTATAGTAATTGTTAAAGGCTTTTACCGACAATACAATGGCATTTGATCTCAACTTGGTTCATGCAAAGAGTTCCATCTTTCTTAATGCACTTCAAAGCTCATGACACTGATGTTCTACTAGTAACCCCTCCCAAAGTTAGCACTACTTGGTTGAAGGCTATCTCGTTCACCCTTGGGAAACGACTGTGCTATCTAGACCTCCAAGAATACCCTCTGCTCACAAATAATACTCATGCTCTTGTGCCCTGTTTTGGACTTTATTTTATAAAGCAAAAAAGAGTTCCTAAGTCTCACGATTCTCACCTCCTCCAATTCTTTGAGGCTCTTTTCAATTCATCTGCCTTTTAAATTGTTATCAAATATGTGAAGGACTCAACTTGTAAAATTGTATATTTGTGTAATCTTAATGATATGTTTGTGTCACTTTCACACTTCAAAACCAGATTAAATAGGACCAATGATTCAGTTAAGGAGGCTTTAGATAAGTTTTGCAAGAGAGCGAGTTCAAAATTTAAATCATATTGAAATTATATTTTGAATTATTGGAATGGAAGCTTGAAGAAGCCCCAAAGGGTACCTTTCCTAAGATACGAGGAAATAAAAGAGCAGCCCACGGCCATTTGAAAAGAGTAGGTGAGTTCTTGAGGTGTCATTTTTCCCAAGAAGAAAAGGATAGAGGTGAGAAAAATGAAATCTCAAGGTTGTAGTTTTGATCATTTGAGTAACTTGGAGATGAATAAAAGTGGGGGCTTCAGTTAAGGAGTTGAGCACGCGGCATTTTTCATATGAGGTGAGGTTGGAGGGTGGATGGACTACTTCACACCTCAAATGACAGATAAATTAGAGCATATGATTGAAGATAAATTTCATGCTATTGGATTAAAATTTCAGGTCTTCAAACTGCTTGCATGGGTGCACCATCAAATTTTAGAGTGCGCATATTATAGTTAATGAAAGCTATTACATATGGGAATAAGAGGCCTATTTATTACTTTCAACGCACGTTTATGTTTACAAATCATCTATTAGTAGATCTAAGGTTCTGTTTGGACTGTCAAATGATCTCATCTCAACATTCAAACAACACAAAGACAAATATTTTTCAATTTAAGATTTTTAATTTTTTCATCTAATCATTACATAATCATTACAGCTTTTCCAAACTTTCAAACAAAAAATAAAAAACAGTTCATCTTTTTTAAATTTAAAAACAAAAATTATATGAAAGAATTATATTATAACAATATTTTAACTTTATAATAATTTTATTCAATTTTATCTATCTCTTTTTCTAAAATCTCATAAAACATTTTAACTCAAATTATTTCATTACTATGCACAAAATCTTTTACTACTACTTACAAATTTGTCATACCTCCTCATCTCAAGTCTTGTTGAATGTTGTATTTCTATGTTGACATATATTTGGTTTTTGCTTACATCTACTCCACTGCTCCTCATTGCTTTTTTAATTTTTTTTTTAATTTTAAAATAAAATCAATCATGCTGCTCCTTGCTTTTGTTTTGAAGTGTTAACTAATAGAAAAAGGAAAAATCTTGTTACAAACACAATTGCGCAGTAATATGTACATAAATTTAATGTGATTGATAAAAAAATATATTTGATTAAAAATAGTACTAATTTAAATTTTGAATATGAAAGAATCAATATTGATACGTAAATTAATATGTAACTTTATTTATATGTAGTAAAACTTATAGAAAAAAAGCTGAATGCAGGTGAGTTTGCGCACAACTTACGCACCCTTCCGTAAAATGTGTGAAATTGAAACGGTGTGTTTCAAAGGAATTTCGTGCACAAACTCACATGTACATAGCAGTGCTGTAATAGACACGTGAATGTGTCTGAGCCTAGATCCCAACCTCAACATAGATTGATTTGTGTAGTTAGTGAACATTTAGCTGGTCGGGCCCCACTATCCACTAAAAAGTCACAGACAATGTGTTACGATATAGAGGGTTAAAGACTTTAACTAAATTAATATCCTATTATCTTAAAGTTTTTGAATCAATAATTATGTCTTTAATAATTAGTATTAGAGTAGAAATTATATCACTAGTTCAAATCACAAAGGAGAGACATATAGATTGGATTAAAATGTTTTAATATGATGTATAATTATAATGTTAAATTATTAAATACCGATAGATGAGTGAGACCGTCAAAACAAAAATGGCTATAATCGGATCAATGTCAATAAAGTAGGTCGACGTGGACGTCGAATTCAGAAGCATGGTGAAATATTATGAACGTGAGGGGTTTTAACCAAATTAATATTCAACAGTTTTTATGGCTTTTAAATCAATGGTTGAGTTTTTAACAATTGGTATCAGAGTAGATACTACGTCACAAGTTTAAGTCATGAATGAGGCAACTTATAAGCTAGATTAAAATGCCCTGATACTATGTATGTGCATGGTGTTAAGTCATTAAATCAAAATTTTGAATTTTGTTTCGGTTAAAGAACTGAAATAGAATATTTCGATACTGGTACATTTTAGTGCACCGTTCAAGACAATCAATATATGAATAAATTATATATATATAAATTATATTATAAAATAATATCAATACAAGTTTTAAAAATATAAATATTTAAAAAAAAAACTCAATAATATTTCTCAGTTTTAATTAGTTATCAATCCAATTGCAAAAAAAGTCGATGTAAAAAAAAAAACTGCTAAAAATATTAAATATCTTCATCCAGAAAACACAGCACATATACGCTAGTTTAACCCTTAGTGTTCAAGGAATAATATTTTAATCATGAAGTATGATATTATTCCATGGATGAGGCACAGTGCATATACTCTTTTATAGTGCATATATGGTAGAAGGTTTATTTACTTGTAAAATTGGGTAGTTTGTTGTGGAGTACCGTCTGCACCCTTTCCTTTTACTCCACCAAAACGAACCGTTTGATTGACCTGTTCCCCGACAAAAGGCGAGCCGCTTCTTTTCCTTCCCCCTCTAGTCTGGACTATCCATCAGAATCAGTTAAATTCCAAAAATATTTTTTTAGCTTGAGACATAAGTCATTGTCGGAGCCTCCCACACACTATGGCCGATAAGAAGCTGATCGTCATGGTTGAAGGCAACGTCGCCATGGGCCCCTTCTGGCAATCCCTTGTTTCTGATTTGAAAAGATCATCTGCTCTAATTGCCTCTCTTGCTCGTTTACTTTATTGCAATTCATGTATTAACATTTCTCGACTATTTATTGCTTTTCTGTTGGATTCTAAGCTCTTTTGAAAATATTTTAATAACAAAAAAATTATATAAAAATAAACTCATAAACTAATGTGGTTTGATATGGTACATCAGATTGTAAAAATACTTTTATTATAAAGTAAATCTAACGGATTTTATGAATCTACGTTAGTTTATAGATTTATTTTATATAATCTTTTTGTGTTTGCAGCAGTTCTTAAGGGCTTGATTAACTTGCTTGTACAGGAAATGGTGCATATATGTGATGAAAAGGGTTGAGGCTTTTACAAGTTTGCCCTTTTCTTTTTAGAATATTTTTCAAATTGCCATTAAGCCCAATTCTAAACTAGAACACATGTTCTGGCTGAAACACTATAATTCGGTTAGAATGGACCGAAATAGGTTGGAATGGCCGGAATTTAAGCTGAAATGAAATAACCCATCACACCTTGTCAATTACTATTTCAGTATGGAAAATTCCGATTGGAATGGAACGTTTTTAAAACCTTACATTGAATATTGATAAATGAGTGCATCAATCAAAAGAGAAATGGCTACTACCGGATCAGTGTTGATAAAATGGGCCACCAAGGATGTTAGATTCCAAAACGTAGTGAAATGTTATGATCCCAAAGATTAAAAGCTTAATTGAATTAATATCTAAAAATTTTAGAATTTTTGGATCAATAGTTGAATTTTTAACAAAATAATTGATTCTTCTAGACACATTAGCAGTCAAGTGCCCAATTACTTGTGATTCATAATTAATTGCATGAATCACGTTGTGATTATGTATAAACTATCCAGCAAGAAAGAGCAAAATCTTTGTGCCTAATCTACGATCTTCATTTTGCTTGATCGTCAGCTTTCATTCGATTAATGTATTTTCCCTTTTCTGAATGGTACTCAAAAATCTAGAACCTGATCTTGCGTGTATGTATGGGCTTGCAATGAGCAAAAGCGTTCAAACATTTTCTTGAAAACATGCGAAAAATCACTCAAAGATATAAGTAGACATAGGTGCACCATGATTTGGCTTTCAATGCAGCAATGAGCTTAGCGAAAACTTCATAAATTCTGATTTATTGTGAATGTATGCAGCACCGAGGCTTATATATATTAGTGGGGAATGGGGATGGATATAATATTCTCCCATTCTATATACAACATTTAGAGGTTGTTTGGATGGTTAGAGGAGATAAGATAGTTATATATAAAAGTTAAAAATAAAATAAAATATTATTAAAATATTATTTTTTAATAATAATATTATTATTTTAAAATTTAAAAAGATTGAATTGAAATTTAAAAAAGTTAAATTATTTATTTTAAGTAATTATTATTCATATAAACAAATTTTACCGTAAAAATTGTGTCATATAGTATAGTATATTTATGATCATGATTGAGATTGGTTTTTAGGCATTTCCTTACTTCTGCCCAACCATTCTTTACTTCCTTGTGTGTTTGCGTGATTTTGTGTGCCATTGGATTTGGGGGACAATAGGCTAATTGGGCCCAGCGCAGGAATATAAATAAAAAATGTTGAAATATTATTGTTATAGTTGTGACTATGTAAATGTCGTGTAATTTTTTTTAAAAAAATAAATAAATATAAGATTTATACGAAAAAATAATTTTTTAATAATAAATTTTATTTTATTTTTAAATAATTATACGACGCTTATATACTTTTGACTTTACAATCGTATAGCATTAGTAAATAGAAAAATTATATACAGTAGCGTCACACTTTTTTACACCACTTAAATATGTGATTTTATTATTTTATCCTCTTTTATTTTACATTTAAAAATTTTAATGTATTGGATATGAGGCTGCTGTGTAACATATATACCTCTAGTAAATAATGTCACGTACAGTGGCACGGTTCTCAAGCAAAGACAACTAACTGGCCGAATAAGAAGGTAACACTAACATAGCTGCTTAGAAGAAAAAAAATAAAAAAAAAAGTTAACATAGCTCTTCTCGGCCAATTAACTTCCTAGTGGCCCCGTTTCCAATTATCTTTCTTTCATTTATTTATTTTTTGTCATTATTTCTTTCCATACTTTTTTAAAAAATAAAATTATATAGATCATGGCATCATTCTTGGATAATGGATACCGTCGGATAAGTGTACACTTGATAATGTTTGTCGGATCAGTCATACACGCACTTGATTACGCACGAGGGATTTTGTCTTTTCCTTTTTGTTTTAGGGAAGTACTGTAACTTGCCTTGGTGTCCCTGTATAATATTTATATAACGAACATATATATAAATGTTAAGCAATAATCGACTTGAGACCCCATTATTTACAACTATCCTAGCTACTAACACGTCTACACTTCAACATGATGCTTCTCCTCGTCCCTATAATCTACAAGAAGATGATGAACTGACCCAAGAATGTAAGGACTTCATATCCTCCTTGCCAACAGAAGACTCACTTTGCCAATACAACGGATTTTGGATCCCAACTTGGTTCATGCAAGGAGTTCTAGCTTTTCAGAAACACTTCCAAGCTCACGACACTGATATTCTATTTGCAACTTGTCCCAAAGTTGGCACTACTTGGTTGAAGGCTATCTTGTTCACCTTGATGAACAGGATGCAACATCATGTTGACTGTCAAGAACATCCTCTGCTCACAAACAATCCTCATGTTCTTGTACCCAATTTGGATTTGATTCTATACAATAAAAAGGAGGTTCCAGATCTCACCCCCTTTACCTCTCCGAGACTCTTTTCAACTCATTTGCCTTATGTTTTGTTACCAACATCTGTGAAGGACTCAAGTTGTAAGATTGTGTATTTGTGTAGGAACCCCAAGGACACTTTTGTCTCACTATGGCACTTCCAAACCAAGTTGAATTGGACCACAGACTCACTTGAGGAGGCTTTAGATAAGTTTTGTAGGGAAATGAGTTCCTTCGGGCCGTATTGGGATAATGTTGTGGGTTATTGGAAGGAAAGTTTGGAAAACCTTCAAAAGATACTTTTTTTAAGGTACGAGGAAATGAAAGAGCAGCCTTCCACCCACTTGAGGAGATTAGCTAAATTCTTAGGGTGTCCTTTTTCCCTGAAGAAGATGCCAAAGGTGTAATAAATGATATTTCAAGATTGTGTAGTTTTGATAATTTAAGTAACTTGGAGGTGAACAAAAGTGGAGTTTCCCGTCGAGGAGTGAAGTATGCCGCATTTTTCCGCCGCAGTGAAGTTGGAGGGTGGGTGAACTACTTCACACCTCAAATGGTAGAGAAATTAGATTGTATGATAGAAGAAAAGTTTCATTCTATAGGATTAAAATTTTAGATCTTTAAGTTGTGTCGCCAAATTTTAAGTTGTATTATTAATGCTTCCTTATTTTTTATGAATAATTGTATTAGCGGTACCTATTATATATGTGGGCGGGCCTATTCTGTATCAATATTTATGTTGACATATAAAGTGAGAAATATATGTTGTATTCTCTAATTGTTATCTCTCTGTGATGCATTTGATGATCATAAGGATATAATTCTTGTGCCAACAACACCCTGGGTTCAGTACCTTATAATATTTTTCTTCATTCTATTGATCATAGGTTGGGAAAAACTTAGTTTCCCATTCATGCATCTACTTTTATGTTGTATTTGGACAAAACAAATAACTTAGCCATTACCTTTTCATGCATGGATGGGACCATCATATTTCCGTTGCCCAATCATCATGCGCTTCCGGCTGAAGTTATATTAGTTTAACAATCGATAGACATGCAAAAGGAAATAAATCCAACTATTAGAGAGCCAATATATATAACAATCCTGCTACCGGTACCCATAGTTTGGACCAGTCACTATAACTTGGTTGTTTTTTTTTTTTCTTTTTTTTTTTCAGTTACATATTTTTAAACATCTTTAAACATTTTATTAAAAAAATATATATAAATTTACTAATAATCACTTTCTTAACCATTGAATAAAAAAAAACTAGTATGGATTTATTTGGGGACCAATTTATTAGTCCGACAGTCTCCAAGCATTTCTATGGAAAATATTAGTATGGCGCCTCGATTTGCCACCTCATTTTCATCGCTCATATATTTAATTCTTTTTAATTTTTTTTCTTTACTTAATGATTAATAAGGAATTGACTTTTAGTATATTGGTGTAGTTTTTTACTTTTTAAAAATATTTAAATATGTTAAAAAAATGTAAAAAAGAAAAGAAGAAAAATATAAAAAGAAAAATTTATACTAATGGGTACACCTAGCGGTCAAAGCTGAGTAGTACACTAGCACCACCTTTTTCCTATATAATACATGATTGCCTTTGAGGCGTAGGCTAGACCGTCACCCTTACCTAGTTCGGTCAATGCTACTGCATGGAAAGTATAAACTATAATTGGATGAATGCACAATCATTAGTACTACCTTATAATTGAGAAATGATATGTACATCCACATAATACTTTTGTAAAAAAAGAGAATCTTACACAAAAAATTGTAAATAAAAAAACATATTATTTTAGTGAGATTTACATTTTATAAAAGTCTGGCACGAAACTTATTTATTTAAGAGATATATTTAGAATTACTCTTGAAATGCTTTGTTATATTTTTATATTAACCTCCATTTGGCTATTCACAGTCGGATCAATTTAGTAGTCATACGGTGTTACTTTTTGTTACTTTGAAGATTAAAAAAAATTGTTTCACTTAGTATGATCTTGCTTTTTGCGCTTTAAAAGAAAAAAAAGAAAAGGAAAATTGATGTAGCTTCTTTTGTGCTTCTTATAAAGGTTCTTATATTTTCTATTTGCCCAATCTCACTGAAAAATGACTTCAATGCCTTTGGGCACAAGAAGCCTTCTGGCAAAGCACCTAATTTATCAATGTCTAATTTGTGATGTAAATAGATCTTAGTATGATGCAATTGGCATTGAATAAAACTTGAAGGGAAAAGTACGTACAATGGTGACTTGTTTGATCAAGTTTGGCCTGATTTTGTACATTTTTAAGAATATAATCGATATACATCTGTTTTAAAAATTTAAGAACCGATACTGGATCGATTTGCTACTGAGATCAGAATTTTCAGTTTTTTCGATTTCGGTCTCCTTTTTCTAATTTTACGGATTATCTATATTAATAATAATATGATGTTTACATATACTAAACTTTTAGTCTATTTATAATATAATATAAGTATATTATTTTATAAAAATTAACATATACTAATATAGTATAGAATTTAATTATAGTCTATATAAGTTAAACTTTTTATATGAGAATATATGATCAAATGTGTAAAAGATTATTTACAAAAAGAATATATATATATATATATTAATTGATTATACCAAAAAAAGTATTAATTCTTGATATATTATGTCAAAATAAGTTTATATAATAACTTAATATTAATATTTATATTTAAGACTAAAATTTATATATAATATCAAATGTTATATTAAAAATTATAAAATTAATTTTATGTTATAAGACTAATAAACTTGAATAATAATTTTAGAATTTCATGTTATATTAATTATCAATTTAACATATAATATATATAATATAATATAAAAAATTATAAATAATAAGTCCAGGTCTCTTTAAACCAGTTTTCAAAATATGAAAACCGGTACCGCATCGATTTGATCATCTAGAAAGCATTTTCAACCATTTTCACTTTCTTACTTTTGGAAATATGGCTCTAATTTTATGGCTAGCCTTCTGTTTAAGAGAAAGGGGTTCCTTGCATATTATTGCAGGTTTTTTATTCTTTTTATATTGTCATGAGATTAGAATTTTGAGATAATTATATGATTTACCAATTTTGCTTTATTTTAAGAAAATAAGAATGATCTTATGCACGTTATATTATTTCTCTTTTGGACTTATAAAAAAAAAAAATATTATTTCTCTTTTGGAATTTGTAGTTATATGTGGTGAGACAAATTATTAAGAAAAACATGTAACTACATTCTTTTTATAATTCCTATATACCTTGAGTCCATAGTTTAGTTTTTTCTTTTAATTGTAACATATAAAAATATTCACTAGTTTTTTTTTCTGCGGCATAATATTGTGGGAAAAAGTGGCCTTTTGTCATCAAAATTAGAGAAAATAGATATAGGCATTTTTCCATGAGATTGTTGTGGTCGATAATATTTTATGGCAAAAGATTTTTTCCTACCACGTTCATAATTTTTGTGACCAACTTGTTTTCTAAATAATAAACATGAGCAACATATGGATTTTTAGTGAGAAAATAGTTATTGCGACGAATTAGATTGCCTTTTTACCGTGGAATAAAGTCGCTGCAAAAAACTATGTAATTTGTACCCTATGAGCGTGGCTTATATGTTTTAGCGAAACATTAGCAGCAAATACATATTAACGCCATAAAAAGTCATGATTTCAAAATTAAACTTTTATTTCTTTTTCCCTATCCCGATTCTGTCTTTCATTTTTGTAATGTCTCTCACTCCCTCACGCTGTGCCCACTGTCGCCCCTTCCCATTGCCGCACCATCGCCGCCTCCCCTGGCCGGTGACTCTCTCTCTCTCTCTCTCTCTCTCTCTCTCTCTCTCTCTCTCTCCCTCCCTTTGCAAGAGAAGTAGCTACTTTATTTTTAATCGGCGTCTTTAGGGTTTCCTCTGTGATCTACAGGGAAAAAAAGAATCCTCATTCCAATCGGGATTTTTGAACGTAGCTGGGTATTATGCTCCATCCTACTGCAACCATATATCGATTTTTGAATAGTTGTTTGGGTTGTTCCAAACCTTAAAAGCAACTCCATCTTCTTGTTTGGGTTGTTCGATTGTTGCTTCAACGATGTCCCAAAGATCTTGACCCATCAAATAGGTTTTCACCCGTATACTCCAGTCCACATAATTATCTGAAACCTAAACTTTATACTTTTATTTTATTTCCCTTATAGATAGTTCATGCAAACTCTTCTCTGATCGATTTAAAATAAATTTAGTTTTATTTTGATTTGGGTTTGCTTTAATTGTTGTTGGAAGTGGTTATTTTTTACATAATTATGTGAAGGAATTTGTGAGAGGCTGAATGTACCAAAAGAGAGAAACAAAGAACTTCTGGAAAATTTGGGAAAGTTTTCGAAACGGCGAAACCTATGGACTCTCTTACCAACGAGTTTTTCTCTATGGACTCACGCCATGGGTCTCCTAATTCTAAGTTGTGGGTCCTTTTTCATTTGTAACTTCATTATTGTACAAACTGTACTGGGCATAAAAGAAGCAATTTACCCTGTTTAACTGCAAATTTTGTGTTTGAAGAATGGTTGTTGTAATATGTGATGTGGCATGCCATACTCTAAATGCTATTCCACTTAAAACTATAAAAACTTGTTTGTTTTTTAAAAAGGGTTGCTGTAATTTGTTTGCTTTTAAAAAATGATGGTTTATGTAAAACTTGTGTATGAAAAAGGGTTATTGTAATTTGTAAAATACAAAAAACTGAGTAAGGACTATCTTCATTACATGTCAGTTTGCATCAATGATCCATGCATGTCCTTAAGGTAGAACTTAATCCTTATATCAAGTTGAACTATTATAAGATAGTTTTGTATTTCAAGTGGGAAGGTCATCTTGCATATGGTTAGTATTGTCTTTTTCCTAATGCTTTGATAGATTTCTTTTTATAGGTTGTTCATCACTGCTACACATAGGTATCTTAGCTATATTGCCAATATTACAAGTAATAATCACAATTTAGATGATTCATTTTGAACTAAGATGCTTTAATGCATATAGTTTCTATAGTAATTCATTTTGTGGGGTTTACTTATAATAAAATAAAATAAAATAAAATTCATTTTGTGGGGTTCATTTCACATGGTTCTTGCATTCTCCTTGGATGAAGAGCAGATTTCCTTCCATTCTGCTTCTTTCATGTTTGATGGCATTGAAGATTACTTGCATCAAATTGCAGAAATGATTGGGCTATGAAATGAATCCAAAGAGCAAAACAAAATGGGGACATTCATTCATGATTTTGATTGGAGCTTTGCTTGGAGTTGTTGTCACAACAAGAAGAAACTATTGTATGTAAAAAGACCATGAAAAGGAATTGTTATAGTTCAAGGTAAGACTACTAGTATTACCTCTATTGAAAAAAAAGGACTTCTAGCTTAGGATACACGTGAACACCCACCCATGTCTTGTATTTATGACATAATTTTGTTTCCCTTCAGGTGTGAATCTTTTCCAACATATCCTAGAAATTATGACTTGGTACCAAAACATTGACATTTTTTTTTTTTGTAATTCTTTCTATATTTTGATCAAGGGTAGCTTCGTCCATATGGAACCACCAGCATTGTTTTGTGTGAACCAATCACAGTTCGAACTCATCAAGTAAGAAAATTTGATAGGTTTAATAGGCAATATTTCATTTCTGTATCAATACTTAAGAGAGCTCTGTGCTGCTTCCAAGAAATAAAAAAAACTTTTTGGCGGGTTTTTGTTTTGCCTTCTTGATTTTGCTGTCAGTGTGAGTATTTGTATGCTCTGATATTTTGTTCCTCTCTCATTTTTTCATAGTACCTCAATAGTTCCTTTTAATTTCTCAAGGATTGCATAAACATCCTCTTACCTCTTGTAACTTTTCTGATTAGCTAAGAGCATGGTTTTCATGAGTTTTAATTTTTTGTGGAGATGGTTGGATACATAATTGTTTCCTTAGGCTTTCGATTTTGTTGGACTTCGGGATAAGTTTGTAACCCTAGATTCAATCCCTTGCTTGGGTTCGTTGATCTTGTTGCTAGTCATTTTCTCAATTGGCTCCAGTAGTTTATTTTGCCTGTGTCTCTTTGTCAAAGGATTGACAACCATATTTTTACTTGTTTGTTCTTGAACTTCTAAAACTTCTATAACATGGTTTTATGTGCCTGATCTTTGCAGCAAGGAAGTCACAGAAACCAACTCGAAATGCTCACACCAACCATGCACATCGTAAGTATTCTATATATTTCTGTTTCCTGGATTTCATATGCCTGAAATTGAAATACATTGATGTATGGATAATACATCCAAAAAAGGTTTCACCTTCCCTGTTATTAGCCATATGTTTTTATCATTGATGTTGTAGCATAATATCTTGCTGAGTGTTTTTGGGGCTGACCTCCTTCAATTGCATTGTTGTTTTTTCAAGTTCAGCTTCAAGGCCTTGTTGGGTTTTGCTAGTAAGGATCTTCCACCTAGTAAGTACATTCATTCAATTACCATTTAGTATTATCCCATCACTTTAATAATTATGAACTAAAGTACATAAAGTGTACCAATTAATAGTCAAGTGATGTGCATTCGGTTATAAAGGTAGATATTTTTCAAAATTTACCTATCAAAATAGATATTTTTCAAAACTTGTCCCATGGCTTCTAAGTCTGGGAATGTATCAATAGCTGTTGTTTTTGGTTGTTTAGTTGGTTACTTTGATAGCTTGCATAAGCCAATAATTGCTAGTTAATGGTTTGGTTGCTGGATGTTACTTTGGTAGCTTAAAATATTTTGAGTGAATTTTTTTTCATACTGTGAAAAGATAAACTTATTTTGGTTGTTGCATCAATTGAAGTTTATCCTGATGGCTGTGTTTGCATATCAATCCTACATCCTCATGGTGAGGACTCAAATGGGTATGAGGTTGCAAGTGAATTAAAGACACTGGTTCATACGGTATTTTATAAACACTTCAAACTAAACCATGCATGCTTTCTTTTTATAAAGTATGTAAATCTGAGATTGGAAGTATTTGCTTTCCAAGTTCTGGTTCAAGAAAGGTTGTACTATGTTCATATTCTAAAGTATTTGTTGAACTCACTACAAGAAATAAGGTCTATTGCGGTGATTTTCTATCTGTTGGAAATAAAATCGCCACCAAAAACCCGTAATTGCGTTAAATTCTAATTCGTTGCAAAGTTCTAACATTTACATAATCCTTTAGGATGCATAAATGCATCTAACTTGGATTCTTTTTCTTATCTTTTTCCTTTTTACTCATTTAAATTAACCCAAATCAAATAAAAGAGTCCTAGGGTAGTTTTCCTTTTAGATAGAATTGTCACGTTGCTTGTAAGTTGTGGTTCTTTTACTTTATGTAGATGATTTCTTCTCCATGTCATTATATCTTTCTAACATTTTCCAGCAAGCATTCCTCAATTATAGTCACCCATTATTTTACAGGTAATTTGGCTTCATTTGTGTTGATGTTTGAGCATGGAATGTAGTTGGATAAAGATGAATTATTTTGAAGTGTTGGGATTAAGTGATGGAGTAGTTTTGAGTTTGTAAAACATGATTTGGTATTGGTTTCTAAAACTTGAACGTATTGGGAATGGACAAGTTTGTAAAAACAAATGTAAATTTTTCTAATATTTTCTTTTTAAATTATTAGAAGTGTCAATTTTGATTTCAATGTTGGAATATATTTATTTAAGCCTATATTAGACTATTTGTTATGATTATTTTTGGCTAAATCTCTTCTTCTTTTATTTTGGTCTAAAATATCTTTGCATTTGCCATGAATGTAACTTGTGGCAAATACTTTTTACCACTATATGTTCGGTAGCTAATACGTATTTGCCACCAAACTATAGACTCTCATGAAAAAGAAACATTAGCAATGATACAAGATGGTGGGAAAAGATGAAGTTTGACACCTATAATTCATTTTGTGATATAATTGGCACCACGAAATCTATTACAAACATATTTTTGGCATAACAAGATACATCACAAAAAATTTTATGCCACCATATTTTCCATGAATATTATTGTGGGAATTGTATTATTTCCGACCAAAAAGATTAGTGGGTAAATAAATTTAAAGGACTACAAGGGCTTAAATCCAAACATTTTTTGCCATGGACCAATTTAGTTTTTACCACAAATTGGATTAGTGGAAAAAATGTATCTTTTCTCACGAAAAAAAAATGGTGGAAAAAATAGTATTCCCTACTTATTCTATGACACGAACGTCCCACGAAAGATTTTGGTGGAAAAATTTTATGCCACTTTATCCTAGCTTTTTCCGACCACTCTCCACCGTGAAAAAAGCCACAAAATGTTGTAGTGATATTAAATGTAAAATTTTCAATTTTCTTAGAAGAATGTAAACTTGGGAATTTTTGAAAATGCAACGACCGATTCATTTGAAGAAACTTTTGATAAGGATTGTCAGGAAGTGAATCCCTTTGGGCCATATTAGAACCGTGTTTTAAGCTATTGGAATGAAAGTTTAGAAAAGCCACATAGGGTGCTTTGCTTGAACTCCGCTCATCATTTGAATAAAATAGTTGAGTTCTTGGGGTGCCCATTTTCTTAAGAAGAGACAAAATGTATAGTCAATGATATCTCAAGGTTGTGGTGTTTTGATTATTTGAGCAAGTTAGAGGTAAATAAAAGTGGAATAACCCACAACATGAAGAACGAAAACATTTTTCGCCGATGTGAGGTTGGAGACTGGATAAATTACTTAACATCTCAAATGGCAAAGAAACTAGATGATATTTTTAAAGATAAGTTTCATGGAACTGAGCTAACATATTTTAAGACATCCAAAGTTTGCATTCCCGTTATATATATATTATGTGAACGTCTTTAATATTGTCAATGTTGGAAACTAGGAATGCCGTGATCAGTATAATAAGTCTCTTGCATCCTTAGAACTTTAAGTTTGCATTTGCTTGGAAAAATAAACTTGTTAGATTATTGTCAATCATCATGTGTACGCGTGTTGATATGGAATCAATAAAATGCATTATTAATGTTGTATTCTCAATTTTATTGCCGACGTTTTGGTGTCATTTGTTTCTCAATTTTGTTCATATACAACTAATATTGCTAACAAGAGTACACTAAATCAAAACTTGGCTCCGTTCAATCGATTGATCTATTTCTACTAGCAAGATCACCTCAATAGATTTTGCATATTGGTCTATGCTTACATGCATATACGACATTAGACCATTTTGATCATCAGTTCATCAACATTAATAACACGAGTAGTACTTGAAGGTACAATTAATGTTAGGCATGCAAGAATGGAAGTTTTGTTTCCGATTAATCTCCACATTTCTTCATTGGAAATTAATAGCTACGATCGGGCTAGAGAAAAAAAAAAGATGGTGAAATCAATTACAGCCTGGAAACTAATCATGTACTTGTGATTGTAATTTGTCGCAAATTAAAGGCTCAAGTATGTATTAATGATGATAACAAATTAAACGAAACCAATTAAAAAAAGAATATATATATATATATATATATATATATATGATCTGCTCGTTTTTAATAATCTGATCATCCATTTCTCCAATTAATATTATTCTCCTTCGATCAGCTTTATTATGAAAAGAAGCTTGATCTCATGATCAATGACATGATGATCTGGTGAACACACACACTTGTCTATTCTTATATACTTCATAATTGTATCTAACATTATAATTAATTACAATAATGCAAATAGAAAAGCAAATTCGTTTTTTTGTTTTTGCAATGAGATGGGAAAATCATAATTTCACTGCCCAATGAGAAAGGAAAATCATAATTCCGTTTAGGCTTGTAAGCTAATCGGTCTAGATTGGAAAAATTGACCAGACCGAAGTTGAGACCGGTCGGTCTCGATTCCAAAATGTGTGGACTGATGACATTCGGTACGGTCTCGAGGTCTACAAATTTTGGACCGGACCAGACCGAACCCTATATATATTTTTAAAATCATTTTAATAATTTAATATATTATTTTTATACAATAATTATATAAGTTGATATGAATTTCATCTAATTTATTATCATTAATCATATAAAATATAAAATAATATATGCTATCAATTAATAATAAATCATAAATCATGTGATAATTTATATCATTATATATAAACAGTTAATGCATTATACATTCATACATACTCTACTATTTACACTTAATTAAAATAATTAAGTAATTTTTTTTAAATACTTAAGTTGCAAGCAAGCATAAATAATCTATGTATAATGAAATTATTTGATATTTATATTTACACTTAATTAAAATAATTAAGTAATTTTTTTTAAATACTTAAGTTGCAAGCAAGCATAAATAATCTATGTATAATGAAATTATTTGATATTTATTAAGCATATTATTTTTGTAAATTGCTATTATTTTTGTAATTTATTTTATAAAAGTACTTCTCGTTTAAAAAATAATTATATTAAATATTATAAAAGCAAAAATTCTATGTGCAGTCACTTTTGTGTAGTCCTTTGTGCATTCCAGTGATATAATTAGTTGTGTATTAAAAAAAAATTAATCCAGCCAATCATATCAGTGGAGTGCGTAGGAAGTACACAAAAGTGACTGTACGTAACATTACTCTTGTAAAAAATATAGTGTAGATAATTTTTCTCTTAGATATTTTGCTTACCTATATGCCCTACCTACTTCAACCAACACCGACATTCATTATGGGTAGGCCAGACAGCCAGATCATTTTGGAAAACAATAAAGGCCCTGCCGACCGCGCAATGCGCATTAGTGTTGATCGCGAAAGGTTGGTTTAGTTAGCTGATGATATTAAAATTGGGACCGGTGGTAGATGACACAAAAGTGACAGACAAAGACAAATACTCTATGTGATAAGATTTTCATTTAAGAATAAAGTGACAGACAAAGACAAATACTCTATGTGATAAGATATTCTTGTGACAGACAGACAAATACTCTATGTGATAAGATTTTCATTTAAGAATAAGAATAGTGCTACTGAACTCGACAAATGCATCTCGATAATTTTTTTATTATTATTTAGAGAAACATGTTTTTAAATAATGTTGTGAAATTTTTTTTTATATGTGCAAGAATATAAAAAATAATAATTGAAAAAAAATCAAAATTGAAAACTGCCCAATAGTTTTATCAGAATCCATATTCGTACTACACTCGGTGGGTATAACACCACCTTAAAAATAATGTTAAATGTCCTATGAATGTTACGGGCAATGGATCTCAATTATTATTATTATTATTTATTTAAAGATTAAGAAATTATTTTTTAATAATATTATAAATTTTTAAAAAAATATATTTAAGGATATAAAAAAATGTATAAAAAAATAAAATTAAAAAGATTAAATAGCTTTATTGGGAGAATCTCTCCAACAACACTCTCTCGGTAGTAGGTATAACACGACCATTCATTTAATTTATTTGTCAGGTTAATTAGTAATCTTTTCTGACCAGAATTTGTTTTCTTTTAAAAATTGCAAATCATATTGAGGCCTGCTTTAAAATTTAAATAGTGAAACCAGGATAAATACTTTGAAAATGGGGATGAACAGATGTTTTATTCGAACTCTGGTATATAGAGTGAAGAAGAAATAAATACTTGATTTCAAGATTTTATAATATTTTTAGTTATTAGAATAATGAATCTTTTAATAATGTTAAATATTCAATAAGTAGGGCTCATTTATATGTTTATATCTCTCTCAAGTGAATACTACGCCTAAAATTCAATTAGAGATTCTAAAAGATCCAAATCTTAAACGCAAACCCCAACCAAAATACAACAAAGCAAAGCGATGTAAGAATATTTCGACAGATGCTATTTGGGCATATATGAATATATAGAACGTTCGTGTCTAAAGTTTATGCATTTGGCCATTGATTATAGACGATTACAGAGCTCATGCCTAACTTGTTTTTACAAATTAAACATATTTTTATTAATACAGAAATTGAGATAGTCCACGTATTAATCAAGATAAATACAAGAGAAGCTAGGAGCAATAGATAGATTGAAGTCTAGAGTTAGAGCTCCAAAGAAACAAGGTATTGAAAAAGAGACTTTAAACATCATCGAGAGAGCAAATATCAAGATCCCGATCATTTTCTTCACCCAAATATATCACAGCAACAAAATTAGAAAAATACCAAGAAAAAGTCTCCATTGCCACTGATAAATATAATACCACGTTGCCTTTTTTTATTTCTGTTTTTGGTAATTTTGGCATGCCTTGGTTGTTCATTTTCTCTATATATATAACAATAAAACAAAGCGAGACCCAATAGTATTATCATTTCTCTTAAAATTATGTCTACACTTCAATCACCTTCTTCTACTACTGATCTTGAGCACCTGGAAGAAGATGGACCAAGTCAAGAATGCAAAGATGTCGACATAGAGAAAGGCCAACTAAGTGAGTACCATGGATTTTGGATCCCAACTTGGTCATTGGAAGGAGTAATGGCAGTACAAAAACAATTTCAAGCTCGTGACACTGATATATTATTGGTGACCGCTCCCAAAGTTGGTACTACCTGGTTAAAGGCCATCTTATTCGCCTTAGTGAACCGGATGCACTACCCAAACCTTCAAGAACATCCTCTACTCACAAACCTCCCTCATGCACTTGTTCCGATGTTGGAAGTACATATGTACAACATAAAAAAGGTTAAAGATCTCAATCCTACCTCGCCAAGACTCATTTCAACTCATATGCCTTATACTTTGTTACCAACATCTGTGAAAAACTCAACATGTAAGATTGTGTATGTATATAGAAACCCTAAAGATACTTTTGTGTCACTTTGGCACTTCATGAATAAGGTGCATTCAACCACCGTCTCGCTTGAAGAAGCTTTTGACAAGTTTTGTATGGGAATGAGTCCATTTGGCCCTTATTGGGATCATGTTTTGAGTTGTTCGAGGGAAAGCATCGAGAAACCAGCTCGAAAGATGCTTTTCTTGAAGTATGAAGAAATGAAAGAGCAACCAACCACCCATTTGAGAAGAATAGCTGAGTTCTTGGATTGTCCATTCTCTCCGGAAGAAGAGGCAAAAGGTATTATGAATGATATTTTAAAATTGTGTAGTTTTGATAACTTGAGCAACTTGGAAGTGAATAAAAATGGAAGGTTTCGTATCCCAAATCATAAAACAGCACTATTCCGCCAAGGCATAGACCACACGTCATTTTTTCGCCAAGGCAATACTGAAGATTGGGAGAATTACTTCACACCTCATATGACAGAGAGATTGGACCATATTATTGAAGAAAAAATTTATGGTACTGGATTTGAATTTTAAGTGATCTTTTAAGTTACATCATTGTTGTCGTCAATTCCTAATATGTACTGAACTGTTGTTGATATTTTTTAATTAGTAGCTAGACATTTCGTCGGAAAGTAATTAAGTTCGTTGTATTAAATGTGTTGACGGTTGGTTATAAAATGGGTTTGCTATATGAATATTATCTTGAGGATAATATATGTTGAGATTTGTTTGTAAATTAAAATAAAGTTGTACTAATATTATTGTCCATTGAAAGGAGATGGGAAGTCCAGAACGATGATGTTATCTTCAGTACATAAGAGCTCTTTAATATTTTTAATATATCAAAAGATTTTTATCATATATGTTGAATCTAAGGTTTCAAGTTTTGTGTAATTATATATTTACACATAGATTTTGATGATAACAAATGAATTCAAAGAATGAAGGAGTCTCAAGCTCAATTTGTCCACACAACGAAGTCAAGCACATCAAGGAACCAAGCACGAGCAAGAAGGAAACAAGTTCACATTAAAGTCATAGAGAAATGTTGTAAATCTCTTAAAATTCGAAATTAGGATTAAGGCTCAAAAATTAATATTTTATCATAAAGCATTAAAATACATTTTCCACATGTGCATGAATATTTTGAAAATTAAATTTGAAAATTTTGAAAGATAATTGATTGTCATCTTTCACATGTGCATATCATGATTAAAGGTTTGAATTTTGAAAATATTAAAAATGATTGATTGTCATCTTTCACATGTGCATGTTTTATTTGAATATTTTTAAAAGTGATTGATGCTTTTCTTTACTTATGCAAAAGGAAGATGCCTTTGTTTGAATATTTTTAAAAGTAAAGTGTGCTCCTTTTGTCATATGCAAAAAGTAAAAAATTAGATTTGAAATTTTTGAAAAGTAAAGTGTGCTCCTTTTGTCATATACAAAAAGTAAAAAATTAGGTTTGAAATTTTTGAAAAGCAAAGTGTGCTCCTTTTGTCATATGCAAAAAGTAAAAA
>QGSO01000343.1:1084614-1099431 GCA_011037825.1 Carya cathayensis
TTCTACACGGATCCTTTGTAGCGGTGTTGTTCAAAGGTGTAATAGGTTTCTATCTCCACCTGAAGGAGATTGAATAGTGAATTCGGGGATCCTCAAGGGGTAGCTTGAGGCGAGGACGTAGGCAGTGGGGCCGAACCTCGTTAACATACTGAGTTTGCTTCTCTCTTACCCTTACTCTTTATATTTATTGCTGTTTCATATTTTGTTTATATTTTATATTGTATATTTGATTTATAATTGTTATTTTTTTTAAATACAACTCAATTCACCCCCCCTCTTGTGTTAGTCATCTGGGCAACAATATATATCAACTGTTCGTTCAAATCACAAAAAGTGTTAAACCATTTGTGGAAGATACATTATACATACATTCATATATATGCTTGGGATTGGTTTGCATTTTTAAAAGGAAAGAAAGTCTAGTCAGAAAAGGGAAAATATAATACTAATTAACCGGACGAATAATTTAAGTAAAGGAGAAATGCCAAGTGTCCCGTTAGTGTCCCGTTAGTGGATCTTGATAATGGGTTTCGGCATATTGGCCTTCTGTGGCCACTTTTTATATTTTTTTTATCCAATGGCTCGTAACTTTATAAATACTTACTTTTATCTACAAGATTACTTTGTAAATACTTACTTTATATTTTTAATATTAAATTGATGCCACGGTGGCATGACACATCAAGCGTGATGAGGGAGCGGGAGCATTAAGCGGTGGGCGTAGCGTTTTCCTTTTTTTTTTTAATCACTCCGCTTCATTTTGTTTTATTACTCTCTCCCGAAACAAACTCTAACTCCTCTCCACTTCGTAACATTTTGGACTGCCCTGGGCAAACCTCAACCTCACTAATCTTCCTTTTCGGCTCATAATTTTTTTTTTGAATTAGTTGGCTTTTCTTCTTCTCTCCTCAACTTCGAATCGGGTAGCATTTTCCGCTGCCATTTTTGAAGCAGTCGGCTAATTTCTCCACTTCGTAGCATTTTCCCGTACCATTTTTTAGAAGTTGGCTTTTGAATCTTTCTTCCCCTGCCCTGGGCAAACCTCAGCCTCAGCTTCGAATAGGGTAGCTTCATTTCTTTTTGTTCTTCTCTCCCGAAAAAAAAAAAACCCCTAACTCCACTCTCCACTTTGTAGCATTTTCCCCTGTCATGGGTGAACCTCAGCTTGTAAAGGTATTTTTCTGCAATTCTAAATTATCAACGAGAAAGAAAAATGTATTTTTGTTTATACCTCGCATCATGCATGTGGTCCTCTTATACATGATTTCTGCATGCTTGCATTTGTTTGTTTGTTTGCTTTTCGGATAACTGGAAGAATACATGTGAAAATAAGCACTACTATTTTGAGAAAGATTACTGTTATTCATTCTTGATTTTATCGATTCTACTATTATTTGGGTGAAAAGACTAACTTTTTTAGCATTTAATCAATGATGTCTGTAATGGACACAAGTGTTTGTTGTGGGCATTATTGGATGCACATCTCTTCTGCGCCTTCTTCCATCCTTCGCAATTGCTCTGGGGTTTTGTAATTTTTTTTTATTAATTTAGTTTTGTACTCTGGGCTTTTTTAAAGGTATTTTGCGTAAAAATGCTTGCTTTTTCGATGGGTATTGAGATGTTGAGCTCAGTCTTTTCCACCGATGGTTGTTAATAAATGTCTCAATATGAGCACAAACTGTTTGACTAAATGTCTCAGTTTTCCTTCTTCCAAAATGCTTGCATATCTCTTGGTTTTAATAAATCATGGGACACTTAAATAATTGATTCAGCTGCTTTTATGTCAGTGAAAATGGAAGGTGTGCCTACATAGCGATTCTTCATTATTAAGAGTAATAGATGGGGAGGTTGTAATCTTAATTTTATCAGTTTGTCATAAATATAAGCTTAGATTCCATTTATAAAACTTTTGTGGAAAGCAGATTCTACTCACAGAGAAATATAAAGGGAGGATAGGTAAACCAAGCATGTTCTATGGAACTATCATGTACATAAAAGAAAAGTTCCATATGAAATGTGACAAAATTGATGACAGAGGTCCGACGCTCAAGTTTAACCAATCGACTAAAAGAGGTTTCATAAGCTTTCACCATCTATTCATTTTAACATTTAATTGTTTCAAAAGTGTTTAGTACTAGGTGTAAATAATCAAGTATCTTGGTTATGTCATATTATGGAGCTATGATCCTAATTATCAAAATTTATTTTTGCTTGAGTTATGAGACTTTGTAATTTTATTACACCTGTCCATGGCTTGCAATCTTGTTAGAATACTTAATAAGTAGGTGTACCAATGAGGTGAATAAAAAGCCAAAGACCTTTTAAGTTGGTTAGGAAGCTTGCCTATTCACCAGCCAAGAAATTTGCAGAAATTGGGTGTGTGTGTGTGTGTATGGTACTGAGGAGTGCTAGTTCTCAACTGAGCTCTGTCATTTAAACTTGTTATTTTTTATTTATTAGACTGAGGAACACGGCTGCATCATATTTCGTGTATATATGCTATTTTTTTGGCACATATTCTATATCTTGTTTAGACTATAGTTGATTTACATTCTTCTTCAATCTCTTGTATAAGAGAATACATGCATTCTTATTATGTTGGTTTTCTTGTTGAGGCCCAAGGAAAAAATTTAGTTTTCTTAGATTTTCTTGTTGCTTTGGGCTTAGCCATTCTTTCTATTACAATTGGGTTTAAGTCCTACATCCATTCTTTCTATGATGAATGAGTGCCATTGTTCATGAAAGGTTGGAAGAGTTGGTATTCGATCCACTCATCTTCAATAATTATTTTGGGTTGTGAAGCTGAGTGTGGCTATGATTAAACATTTGGTAGTCTAGAAATAATCTTTGTTTGCTAATATGTGTTGGCTGATTTTGCAGATTGAACATTCTTGTGGGTTTTTTGTTTGTATGATCTAGAAATACTACCATATGGTGAGAAGAGAATCAATCATTTAAAAACTGAAATTCAAAAGATACAACTAGCAATAGATATCCATACAACTCAATTGACATTAACTAGAAATAGAGACTGAGAGGTGCAAGAGAAAGTTTGAGAGGGTCAGTATACTTTTAGTAATCTCAATGTTGTGGGTACTTTGTTTAGGCATGCTTGTTGGGAAATTCTGAGAACAAGAAAATGTAATATATTTTAGTTTAATATTCAAGGAAGGACTAGTAAACTTGTAAGGAATGTTTATTGACGGCTTTCTATTGTCTATCCCAGTTTGTTATTTTTTTTTTCAAATTTGTTGTACGTGTTCTTAGTGGGATCGCCATGGAAATTTGAAACTCTTGGAATCAGGGTTGCTTTAATTGGGTCTTTGTGAGGGACTTTTAATTTCACAAGGGTTTGAGATAAAGCATGCAGGGTGAAGATTTTCTTCAAGTTTAAATTTAATTTCACAACTCAGTTTAAATTTAATTTCACCACAACTAAGAAAGTACCCAAAAAAGGGTTGACTAGATTAAAAATCGCATTGGTCAACTAAAAATAAACAGTTGTGCAACGTGAAAAGGCAAAAAACAAGCCATCTATTTTGATTCAATATGGTGCATTAAGAGGAAGCTGCTTAACAGTTTCAGTTTCTATGCGAGATCACTCACAACTCAGTTTGCTTCACTCTTCAACCTTTTGATGTTATAACGAGCAACCCAATGCACCAATAAGGGGGGCATCCAAACAAACAAAGGAAATATACCATAATGTAGCCCCTCCCTTCATTTAATCAACTATAGAAATGTAGCTTCATTACAAAATATGGAGGAACCTAAAAAATGGAGCAAATATACAATTGGTCCCTCCCAAAAAACTATAGCTTCATCAAAAAATATCTTGCAACTCCAAAAATGGAGCAAATATGCCATTGGACCCTCCCCTCATTAATCAACCAAAAAATGAAACAAGGGGATCATATATATCATTATCCTGATTCGAGAGATGCAATCATCTCCATTGCGCCTAAATGAACAAAAAGATATAGAAAAAAAAAATATCACTATTGTCAGAATAAGCAAATATAATTTGAAAATAGAACATGAAGTAGTTTGAAAATAGAATATTAATTAATGTCAAAAGTTTCGAGAAGAGAAACATATGAGAATACCATTAGGGCTAACTGGGATGTAGTCATAGATTCCAAGACTAGAAGATGGGAATTGGGACCATAATTAGAGATTGTGATGTTATTATACCAGCAACTTTGTGTGCTTCAAAAAGGTTTAGTTCTCGACTTGTCCTAGTAGAGTGTTTAGCT
The DNA here is from genome assembly GCA_011037825.1 of Carya cathayensis. Taxonomy (NCBI): domain Eukaryota; kingdom Viridiplantae; phylum Streptophyta; class Magnoliopsida; order Fagales; family Juglandaceae; genus Carya; species Carya cathayensis. The sequence continues at coordinate 1,088,871 of QGSO01000343.1, forward strand.
CTATGGAGAACTATATAATTATGTGCAGAGTTGGGCTTTTAGGTTGTTCAGCTTGAGGGGATGCACAAACTATTATATGTGCCATCAATAAACCAGAGTAAAGTTGGTCCTGGTATGGGCCAATCATCAATGATGTCAGAGAAATTCTACAAGGTAAGGCCCCAATGGAAATGATCATTTATCTATAGAGAAGGCAATCAGATGCCTCACCAGCTTGCCAAGCTTGGATTACAACATGAAGAGGAAATATTTGGTTAGAAGATGCTCCTGCTACTGTTATGGGTAAGGCCCAATGGAAATTATCATTTATCTATAAAGAAGGCAATCAGGTGACTCACCAGCTGGCCAAGCTTGGATTACAACATAAAGACGAATAGATTTGGTTAGAAGATGCTCCTGCTACTGTTATGGAATTTTTAATGAAAGATAAGGCTTGTATTTCCTAATTATCAATAAAACAAATCTGTTTCATTAATAAAAAAAAAGATTACCTAATGATTAGTAATGTGTTTACATAATGTAGTTTCATGACAAATATCTATTTAGGTGCAATCGCAACATCACTTTTATTCAATTAAATTCTTAACACATGTAATCACAATATTCTCATTCTGGGTTTACCTATCCTCCCTTTATATTTCTCTATGAGTAGAATTTGCTTTCCACAAAAGTTTATAAAAGGAATCTAATTTGGTACAGTTATTTCGGCAATAATCATAAAACAATATGGATGCAGAAAATAAAGGCAATCTCTTTAGCAATTTTTTTTGGGTACATGAGAATAAGGAAAATATTCTATATAAAATTAGAAGATTATCCTATTCGAATTTGTGTAATGCGTTTAGGTATATCCGAAGAAAGACAGAATTTTGGATGATTTTGATCAAAAGCAAAATCATTGTTTTGGGGGAAAGAAAGAGATTTTTAAGGAGTTTGCGTCACAAATCCATGCTTTTTCCCATTTAATTCTACAACATAGAAGAAACAGAGGGAAAGAAACTTCGGTGCCATCCACGGTTCCTCATAAACCAAACAAGTGTAAAAAGCCCCAGAAAACCAACTTAAATCTCATTTTCAACCATTTCAATTGCACAAAAACAAAAGATACTCACTTGCGAATGAAATAGTTTCGACTATAGCGTGCGGTTGAGGTTTGACAAAGGAATGCGACCCTGAGATACAAGACCATGTCAGGCAGTGTAGGCACTGGCTCGACATGTAGGACACTGCCACGAAGGAAGCAACCCGTGCGTATGATGCAACAGCGAGGTGGTTGAGTGGAAATGGGGATTTTGACTTCTGAAGACTGGAGGAAATGGGGGGACTTCTGAAGACTAAAGAGGAAAATTTGGTTTTTTTTTTTTGAGGGGGGGGGGGGGGGGAAGACGCTGGGCGGGAGATGAGTTTTGCCCTTTTTTTTTTAAATTAATAAAACACGTGGCAAGCCACGTCAAGCGGGAAGGAGAAATGGGATGAGGGAGCGGTAATACCCAAAATAAAAGGATTGGGTGTTTTCTCAATTCCCCCCCCCCCCCAAAACAACAAAACCCACGAGTTGGGCCTGCACAAAACATCAGGGCCCGTTCCGATTTAGGTTCCATCCTCCTACGGCCCTAGGGTTGTAGAAGGAGCTTGGCCCACGGATTTAGTCAGCTATGAAAAGGCACATCGCACGGAAAACCACACCAAGCAAAACAGACAAGACACGCCAACCCTGACATCCCCAACGACTCACGACTTTTAAGAATTTAGGCCAGCAAGTGGACGGGAAGGACGAACATGGAACAACCCTCCATCCCTTGATGCTGAGCATGGGAAGCAACAACCTTGATCATCTACAGTCAAGGCGCCACCCAGAGAGTCATGCTGCATTAAGGGCACCACCCAGGTCCCACATTGCATTAAAGGCTCAGTCGGAAATTACTGCGGAGAATGACATGAACCCCTTGACATAGGGTACGAAATGTCCTCATAAATTTTGTATAAAAGTCGGGCCCCCAAGCATGAAAAACTCTTTCTGAATTTCGCTATTCTCCAACCATTACTATATACACGAGAGACTAATTAGGCATCAGAAGTTCACTAAGCCACCCCAAGCCCACTTTCTCTCATGTGTTTGCAGGTGAAAATCTCGATTCAAATTATTAGGACCTTGTTCAGGCATACGAAACACAATGTTAACACCTTCTATACGTAAATGGACGTTATTTTAAGTTTTATAACCACAACACGAGCCAATATCCCAATACAACTACCCTTTCTCTTCCTACTAAAACTATCTACACTTTAACAACCTTCTTCTCCTTTCTTGGAGCACTTGCAAGAATGGTCATAATTAAAGAGAACATGCATGGGTCCAAGAATCTGCATGATACTAAGCAGCAAATTAGCATGATCATAATTAAAGAGAACATGCATGGGTCCAAGAACCTGCAAGATGTTGTTGAAGTACTTGATCATGTTTTGAAGATTTATATGGCCACAAGATACCCAAAAAATTGATACTATGAGTATATATTATTATTAGCTTCTACTTCCTTTCTGCAGTCTTAGATCATGTTGTTAGGATATATGTGGTCAACTCTATATATAATTTGACAAGCTTTAGTTTATATATAATTTAATTTTTGGTTTAGCTCTTTATAGTTTGAGAAGGTTGTGTTTATAATTTATATGTTTTGTTTAGCGGCCTTTATGTTCTCTTAATCACAAAAGTTGTGTATATTTGACTTGATTATTTGGCGCAATAGTAGACTTTCGTGCATTGTATGATAAGGATGTTGTGTGTTTTAGGATATGACAACTTTCCAGTTGTGAGAACTATTATTTCCAGCGATTTTTTCAAACGCTACAAATCAGAACATCTTTTGCAATGATATTTCAGCTATTTGTGACAGTGATAAATTGCTGCAAATAATTTTTCCCAACGATTTCAACTAGAATTGTGATGCGTAGTTGCGACAATTTTGTCCTGTATTTGTAGTGACGAAAATCGTTGTAAATGAGGTATTATTTCCAGCAATTTTTGGTTTTTGCTAGTTTAGCTTATAGTGAGTAAACAATTACGACTAACATTCAGGATAGTTAAAATCGTTGAGAAAGACTAATTGCAGCGGTTTTAGAGGTTATTTGTGTCATAAAGATCACGTGCATGCTTGGGTCAAAAAATCTGAATGTTCATAAAGATCACATGCATGCATGGGTCCAAAAATCTGAATAATTTGGGAAGGGGGTATAATTACACCATTTCTATATATTCTGCTACCTACATTGCACACCAGATTTATTTTTTTTAATTTTAATTTTTTTGTTTTATTCCCTCTAACCTAAATGAGTTCTTTACACATCATTTATATACCACAAACCATTTCTCATTAATGATTATAAATAATTATTAACCTTCTTAGTTTATATAAGTAAAAAAATTGGTTGTGTAATTAAGATAAAAAACTAAATGGAGACAATCAGAAGCAATTACAATAGTTAGTATGTAATTGTTAAGGAAAAGTAAAATTTTGTAATATTTGATTTAACATAATAAGTTATTTAAAGAGTCGTATGCTTATCATTTGAGTTTTGTTATGTATAAATAAAGTCACGTATTAATCTACATATTAATACTAATTTCTTCTTATTTAAAATTTAAATTAGTATTATTTTTTATAAAATTTATTTTTTTAACTAATCATATAAAAATAATATACATATTAATATATAATTGTACTTCAAACTAAATTTCTCCTTATCATTTTCCTTATAATCAACGGAGAAATCAAACTGCATCGATCTTGGAGTCTCGGAGCATCTGTCAAATTTTTACGTCACTTTAATTTGTTGTATTCACTCGTGCATGGGTCCGAAAATCTGAATAATTTCGGGGGAGGATTGCAGACGAGATACAATTAATTAACTTTTTCTATCCAGCTAGCTGATTATATCGTACACTATATTTGAATTTTTTTTTTTTTTTATTCCTGTGGGGTATTTTATGTAGAACTATGTTTTCAATGGCCCCTTAGTACAACTTGAGTCCGCCATTGATCACATGCATGCTGGGGCCAAAAATCTGAATGGTCATAAAGATCACATGCATGCCTGGGTCCAAAAACCTGAATAATTTGGAGGGGTTGCAGACGAGATATAATTAGACTTTTTCTATCCATGCAGCTGACTATATCGTACGCTAGATTTGATTATTATTATTATTATTATTATTATTCCTATTAATTTAATTGATTTATTCTATTTATTATTCATATATCACAAATTGTTAAGAGGGAAAAATATATATATATATATATATATATAAAGAAATTAATAGTATGGCTACGTGCTAATTAAATATGTCTACTAAATGTGCCCACTTTTATTTTTTTTTATTTTTTTTCTTAATAGTTAAGGTCAATAAAGTGACTATTAGTGAATTTATATTTTTATTTAAGATCGACAAAGAAAGAATTAAAGAGCACATGCAAGCTTTGGAGTAAAACAGCAGTAGTACTAGCTCTATATTCACCACATACACATGTAGAAGGGTACGCAAACATTAAATATTATGTCAGAAAATTACCCCTACTTTCATAACCTCAAATAATAAGTAATTAAGGTGCTTTTTGATAAATTTACGAGTAACAATTTTTTTTTAAATATATAAAAAATAAAACATACATTGCCCTTATAATTTTTTTATTTTATTTATTTTTTTTGTAGTTTGGCATGCCCATAAAACAAAGCAAAGACTCAACAGTAATATCATTTCTATTAAAATTATGTCCACACTTCAATCATCTTCTTCTTCTGCTATTCTTGAGCACTTGGAAGAAAATGGACCACATCAAGAATGCAAAGACGTCTGCATATCTTCCGTGTCGGAGGAGAAAAGCCAACTCAGTTTGTACCATGGATATTGGATCCCAACATGGTCCATGCCACGAGTTCTAGCATTCCAAAAACACTTTCAAGCTCGTGAGCCTGATATCCTATTGGTGACCCCTCCCAAAGCTGGTGCTACTTGGTTTAAGGCCATCTTGTTCGCCTTGGTGAACCGGATGCGATATTTAGACATTCAAGAACATCCTTTGCTCACAAACATCTCTCATGCTCTTGTGCTCCTACTGGATGTAGATATCTACAATAAAAAAGAGGTTCCAGATCTCAACTCTTTTGCATCTCCAAGACTTTTTGCAACTCATTTACCTTATGATTTGCTACCAACATCTGTGAAGGGCTCATTGTGTAAGATTGTGTATGTTTGTAGGAATCCTAAAGATAATTTTGTGTCACTTTGGCACTTCATGAATAGGGTGTATTCAACCACTAACTCACTTGAAGAAGATTTTGATAAGTTCTGTAGGGGAGTGAGTTTATATGGTCCTTATTGGGATCATGTTTTGAGTTATTGGAAGGAAATCATAGAAAGCAAGCTCAAAAGATACTTTTCTTAAAGTATGAGGAAATGAAAGAGCAACCCACCACCCATTTAAAGAGGATAGCTGAGTTCTTGGGGTGTCCATTTTCTCCAGAAGAAGAGGCAAAAGGTACAATAAATGATATTTTACAGTTGTGTAGCTTTGATAACTTGAGCAACTTGGATGTAAATAAAAGCGGAAAGTGGTGTTTCCCAGAACATCATAGCACACTATTTCGTCAAGGCATAGACCACACGTCATTTTTTCGCTAGTGGAGATTGGGTGAATTACTTCACACCTCAGATGACAGAGAGATTAGACCAAATTATTGAAGAAAAATTTCATGGTACTGGATTGAAATTTTAAATCTTTGAGTTACATTATCATTATCAATCGTAAATTCCTATATGTACTAAACGCGTTATTGATGTAAATTGGTAGACATTCCGTCAGCAATTAATTAAATTTGTTGTAGTAATGTCAATGCTAGCTAGCTTATGCTTTGTTACCAACATCTATGAAGGATTCGACATGTAAGATTGTGTATGTATGTAGAAACCCTAAAGATACTTTTGTATCACTTTGGCACTTCCTAAATAGGGTGTATCCAACCAGTGCCTCGCTTGAAGAACCTTTTGACAAGTTTTGTATGGGAATGAGTCCATTTGGCCCTTATTGGGATCATGTTTTGAGTTGTTAGAAGGAAAGCATACAAAATCCAGGCCGAAAGATGCTTTTCTTGAAGTATGAAGAGATGAAAAAGCAACCCACCACCTATTTGAAGAGAATAGCTGAGTTCTTAGATTATCCATTTTCTCCAAAAAAGAGACAAAAGGTACAGTGAATGATATTTCAAGGTTGTGTAGTTTTGATAACTTAAGCAACTTGGATTTGAATAAAAGCGGAAAGTGGCGTCTCCTAGATCATAAAATGACACTTTTTAGCCAAGGCATAGACAATGCTGCATTTTTTCGCCAAGATAATACTGAAGATTGGGTGAATTACTTAACACTTGAAATGGCAAAAAAATTAGACCATATTATTGAAGAAAATTTTCATGGTACTGGATTGAAATTTTAAGCCTTTAAGTTACATCATTGTTATAGTCAATTCCTAGTATGTACTGAACTTCTTGTTGATGTTTTTTTAATTAGTGGACATTTCGTCAACAAAATAATTAAATGTGTTGTATTGTTGTCAACGCTAGCTTGTGTTGACGGTTGGTTATAAAATGAGTTTGTTGTAACACTTCTGTTAACATTTGTTTAAGAATTAAAATAAATTTGTAGTAATATCAAGTGTTCCTTCAAATCACAAGAAAAGAAAACCAGCAAGAAGAGTAGAGAAAGATGTAATGAATTACCGATGAGGTTTTATTTTAAATTAATTTGTTTCTTTCAATCTTTCGTTTCTAACCAGACCCTTTTTCGAAAAAGGAAAGAGGATTACTAAGGTATACATGCAACAAACTAAAGCGATGTAGGAGCTATGAATCATTGAATATATAGAGGTTTCTTTGAATTGAACAACTTAGAAGTAAACAAAAGTGGAGTATACAATAACAACCAGCGAGACCTTTTTTGGCCGAGGTGGGGTTGGAGATTGGATAAATTATTTCAACCTCAAATGGTAGAGAAAATAGATCACATTTCTAAAGACAGATTTCATGGCACAGGGTTAACATTTTAGGACTTTAAGTTGCATCACCATAATCCGTGCATACATACATATAGCTTTGGACCATTTTGATCCGTTCATAAACAATAACACGAGTACTTGAAGGTATATACATGAAGACCGACTACATGCAATCTGAATGAAAGTTTTGTTTTAGATATGCTTAATTTTATATGAGAAATACTCTAACCATAAAGTGATTATATAAAATGAATCTCAAAAACTAATGTGGATTGTTGTGATTTGTCAGATTATAAAATTATTTTTATTGTAAAATAGATATGCCGGATCACAGGAAACCATGTTAGTTTGTGTGATTACTTTTGTGTAATCCTTTTGTAGTTACCGCACTCCTCTTTTCAAATCATGTGAGTAGTGGGCAACCTAGCGGTAAGGGTAAGGGTGTACTGCTAGCACAAAATTATTATTATTTTGTTTTAAATATTTTTTTAACATCCTTAATCATTAAAAAAATGCATAACTTTACTAATAATCATTTCTTTTATCATTAAATAAAAAAATAAAATGCATAAACAGTAAAATTGAATGGAAAAAATCATGATTTGATTTAGCGTTTTCCTTTCAATAACCTGGTCACCTAATTCTCATCCATTTCTCCAATATATATTCTTCTCCTTCTATCAGCTCGCATGCGAAAAGAAGCTTGATCTCATAAATGACATCTTGTAAACGTACGTATACACTGATCTATTCCTGGTCTCCAAAATTTAAGTTCTGTAGACTAGATTTGTATTAAATATGTAAACTCATATATTTTAATTTTTAATTTTTTTATATTTTAAATAAATGATTATTAATAAATTTTTATTTTTTAAATGGTTAAAAGTATTTTAAAAATAATTTTAAAAATATTATTTTCAGATATTTGGAAAAGATATTAGTCCACACCTAGCTTATTTATGGCTGGTTTGGTTATACAAAATCAAATTATTCTATCTCATTTTATTTCATATAATTAAATTTTTAATATTAATTTTATTTTAAAATTTAAAGATATTAAATTATTTATTATATTTTAATAATAAATAAAAATAATAATTAATTTGTAACAAAATATTTATGTCACGTTAAATGTGAAACTGAAGGAGACCAGACATTTTGCTCATCTGTATGCCTTGCGGAGCAGTCGCTCTGTTTTCATCCTTTTCATGATTACTATTACACAGTCCACCTGCACCCATTCTTAGCTGTACGGTGGAGTAACTTCAATCGACTTTCTTTCATCTTTGGGTAGGCCAGACGGCAGATAGCCAGACTGTCTTGTTCACACTCTCGTCAAAATTTTTATCTTATTTTATTTAATCTAATTATTATAATTTTTTAAAATTTTTATAAAAAATAAAATAAAATAAAAAATTCAATCTTTTTTAAAATTTTAAAATAAAAAAATATATTTTAATAATATTTTATTCAACTTTTAATTTTTATCTTATATTATCTCATCTCATTACAGTCTAATAATATATTTATCAAATTATTCATAAACCACTTTCAAATGACTTCTCTTTAATAGAAAATGCGTAGAAGCCAATTTTAGATTTCGGATTCCTCTTTTTCTATTCCATTGGTATTGTATTTATTTACTTTGAGAGGAGGGTTAAGACTCCCACCAAATAAATGTTATAATTAAATTAAATGCCCTACCTACATGCGCATTTAGGTTGATCCAGAAAGGTTGGCATAGTAAGTGAATGGCATTTAATCGGGCCTTTAATTTGGCCCCTTTGTAGGATGGATGACTAAGAAAGTGACAGACCAATACTCTTTGTGCTTATCAGATTCTCATTTAATTTGTTAGACAGGTTAATTAATAATTAGCATTTTTTTCCTTTTTTTTTATCAGACTTTCTTTTCTTTTAAAAATTACAGATCATATCAAATAAGAATCATTCTACTCATTATCTATATATCATATATTATATATAATTTTTTTTTATGAATAATGCTCCCTCTCATTTTGTTCTTTCATTTTAATCACTCATGTATTTAATTTTTTTTAAAAAAATAAGATTCTTACAAACTAAAGAAATGACTATTAATATATTGATATTTTTCATTTTTTAAAAGTATTTAAACATGTCTAAAAAATGTTTGAAATAAAAAGCATAAAAAAAAGATTACAATTTGCACTAGATGGCATACCAAGTGCGCAAATTGAGAGGGCATAGTACTACTACCTTTTATTTTATTTTATTTTGTTTATTTTATTTTTACTAAAATAAATGAATTCTTTTACTTATTAGCCATATACCACGCATTTGGTAAGGAAAAAAAAATAAAAGAACCATGTGTGGTGTAGACATGATGAGTAGAATTTTTCATTAAATAAAATTGGGCTTTAAAGGATTTGAAAATAAGGATTTAGATGTTTTATTCGGGTTTGTTTGGTTTCACAGATAGTGTCAACCTATTTTATCTCATCTCAACATTCATACACCATTCAAACATAAACACTTTCTAATTTTAAATTTTTAAAATTTTAACTTTTTCATCTAATTATTACTTAATCATTATAAATTTTCCAAAATTTCAAACAAAATAATTAAAAAAAATTAATTTTTTCAAATCTTAAAATAAAAATAATATTATAACAATATTTTAATTTTATAATATTTATATTCAACCTTTTATATCTCATTTTCAAAAATCTCATAAAATATTTTAAATCAAACTATTTTACTAATATTCACAAATTATCTTATTATTATTAACAGATTTCTCATAAAATATTTTAACTTAAATGAGGCAAACTCTAGTATATATTTTTTAGTGGACAAGAAATAAATACTTGATTTGAAGATTTTATAATATTTCTAATTATTTGAGTGAATTTTTTGTAATAATATTGTTAAATATTCAATAAATGTATAGGGCTTATTTATATGTTTATATCCCTCTCAAGTGAATTATAAGCCTGAAATTTGAATAAAACAAAGCATGGCGATGTAAGAGTTCGACAGATGCTATAATTCAATAACAAAAGTGGTATATCTTGGGCGAATGGAGGATTTATTAATGATTTTACAGTACTTTTTTGTTTTTAATGTCGATCGACTCAAATGGGTTCAAGTTCTTGCCCTCATGACATTAAACAACTAAAAGATGGAAATCTCAAAAATTATGTCTGCCACAATGAAAATGCTAAACATGCCTTCCATGAATTTTATGCATGTGCCCCCACCACATACAATACTGTACCAGCACAAACGTCCATGCATGCAACAGCACAAGGATAGCAAATAAATATTTTATAGACAATAAATACCGAGCCAATTGCATGCATGTCACACCAGCATTCCCTTCGATATAAAGATAAAACAAATATCCCAAGACTCGTACCATATGGTTTTGGGTTAGATATTGATTAGTGGACACATATGGAATGTTATCACTCCACGTATGAGAGAGAGAGAGAGAGAGAGAGAGAGAGAGAGAGAGAGAGAGAGAGAGAGAGA
>QGSO01000343.1:1102974-1199063 GCA_011037825.1 Carya cathayensis
TTAGCAGATATATTCACAAAACCTTTACCAGAAGATAGATTGTGTATGATTAGAAGAGAAATAGGTATGATACATGTTATGAATATCTCTTAAAAGGTATACCAGAGTTCATAAAAATATAGAGATTTTTTTTAAATACTTTTACATAAACTTGAGGTTCTTAGCCTCATGTTTGAGACGCTCATTCTCTTCATACAATATCATGTCATTCCTATCCATGGGAACTGGAAAGCGGAATGAAGAATCTAATAGAAATTTCAACTGTTTATTCTTCTGCCGAATGATTCCTTCCCTTGTGTGAGACTCTTGAACAATTCGTTGAAGTACAATAATTTGTTCTTTAAGCCTTTCAACCTCATGGTTTTTGGCTTGTACCCGCTAGGAAAAAACAACAATAGAGGATGAGTAGCGAGTCCCAAGACTCACCAAGTCATAGATAGCATCGGAGTCTGACTTATTAGCCAAACTATTATTCTCTTACTGCAACATGGCACCAATGGTAGCTGCAGAAAGGACAGGAGATTGAGGTGTAGAATATCTCATGGATGAATCTAGAGGAATGTTAGAAGAATGAGCCATTGAGAAAAGAATTGAAAAACTTAAAGCGAGAATGTTGAAGGAATGCAAATGAGTTATAGAGATGAGAATAAGATTTGATGCAGATCAAATGAACTTGAAGATTGATTTTATAGAGATAGCCTAAAAAACAAGACAAACTATTGTCTCTTCAAATCTTATTTAGTCAAAAGAAATACAAGATATACTGGACACACAATGTCAAAAGTTTTCTTACTAAGCCAGCGAGATTAACAGTAGATTATCCCTATTTTTCTAGTAAACGATGAACCTCTGCTGTTATCTACCGATGTTGACCTTGTATTGAACCCTTTCTCGTTCCAGCTCCTCTATTCGTGGTTGCAGATCATGAGCATACCAATCTATAAATTTTTTCAACTCTTTGTTTTCTTGCTTTAGCCTTTTATTCTCCCTATCCTTATTAGCAAGCTTTTGTCTAATTCAGATATTTGGATGTTAAGATGATCAATCTCACTCACCCTCGCCATTAACCTCCGAGACATGATCGTAACAGAGGCAGCATATTGACTACTGAGCATTCTTGATTCTGCAATAATCTCATAATCAGCCCTACTAGAAAAACGGTTCTCTGCTCCTATCATGGTATTGACGGCCTCAGGAGAGAAGATTGATGGTTGATGCGTCAAGGGTTCCTGATTCAAGTCTGGAACATTAGTGGAAGAGAATTGTTCGGCCATTCTATCGTTATGGAAAAACAGAACTAGGTCAAGAAGCGATATTTTTTTTTGTATCCGATAGGTGAAAATGATCATTTTTTTTATAGAAACTCAGAGCCTTCAATCCCGTTTGTCAACAACATCAGGCGATTGTTTAATCTTCAGCCGCACTAAATTCATTAAGTTAGGCCTCGAGGCTTTGCACTACTTGTCGGGTACGGACGGCTCCTTTTTCAACTATCTACAGTGTCTATTAAGCACCGTTTTCTTCAGTCTATTTACTTGCTGCCGATCCTTTTTAATGATGCTAAAAGGGGGAGAAGTTTTAGACTAGAACATTAACATTGTTTAAATTGCTAAACTTGTTATATATGCTTGGAATTATATTTATACTTTTGCTTGAAAAACTAACGCAATTCTCAGGGGGAGCTTAAGTATTAATACAGGTTCAGGTTCTATCAAGTATTTGTCATCATCAAAAAGGGGGAGATTGTTGAACCCAAGTTTCAAGTTTCGTGTAATTATAAATCTACACATGGATTTTGATGATACAAATAATTCAAAAATAAAAGAGTCTCAAGCTCAAGTTGTCCACACAATGGATCAAGCATCAAGGAACCAAGCATGAGAAGAAGGGAAAAAGTTCACATTAAAGTCATAGAGTAATGTTGTAAATCTCTTAAAAATTTGAAATTAGGATTAAGGTCAAAATTAATATTTTATCATAAAGCATTAAAATACATTTTCCACATGTGCATGAATATTTTGAAAATTAAATTTGAAAATTTTGAAAGATGATTGATTGTCATCTTTCACATGTGCATGACATGATTAAAGGTTTGAACTTTGAAAATATTAAGATGATTGATTGTCATCTTTCACATATACATGTTTTATTTGAATATTTTTAAAAGTGATGGATGCTTTTCTTGACTTATGCAAAAGGTAGATGTCTTTGTTTGACATCTTTTACATATACATGTTTTATTTGAATATTTTTAAAAGTGATAGATGATTTTCTTGACTTATGAAAAAGGTAGATGTCTTTGTTTGACAAATTTGAAAAGTAAAGTGTGCTCCTTTTGTCATATGCAAAAAGTAAAAGATTAGGTTTGAAATTTTTGAAAAGTAAAGTGTGCTCCTTTTTTCACATGCAAAAAGTAAAAAGATTAGGTTTGAAATTTTTGAAAAGTGAATGATGATGTCTTTGACATGTGAATCTTTTTAAATTTGAATATGAAGTCTCATATGCCTATAAATAGATCATTTGAGAGCTTCACATTTACAACACCAAGAGCATACAATATTCATTCAAACTTTCATTCTCTCTTCTCTAAGCATTGAGCCTTAACCCTTGTTCATTTTGAGAGATATAGTTTGTACTGTATTGTTCTTATTTCACTCATTGAGGAGTGTTTTCTGATAACCTACCCACTATCAGCTCTTGTATCAGTAAAAGGGTGTGTATAACCCTTGTGCGTGTAGAAATTGTTCTACATAATGAATAGTTGAATCACCACGTGTAAGGTGATTACAAGTGTAGAGGGTGTTCTAACGGATTCTTTGTAGCGGTGTTGTTCAAAGGTGTAATAGGTTTCTATCTCCACCTAAAGTAGGTTGAATAGTGAATTCGGGGATTCTCAAGGGGTAGTTTGAGGCGAGGACGTAGGCAGTGGGGCCGAACCTCGTTAACATACTGAGTTTGCTTCTCTCTTACCCTTACTCTTTATATTTATTGTTGTTTCATATTTTGTTTATATTTTATATTGTATATTTGATTTATAATTGTTATTTTTTTAAATACAACTCAATTCACCCCCCTCTTGTGTTAGTCATCTGGGCAACAATATATTAGTATAAGTATAACTACAATCTATATTAAACTATTAATATTTTCTATTAGACTATTAATATTTTTTTATACCATATATAATTAATTATATATAACTATTATATAAATAATAATTTTTTTTTTTAAATTTTTATTTGATCCGGTCCGGTCCAGGGTAGAAAACCCCTGGACTGGGACTGGATCGAACTTGGTCAGTCCTCCCAAATTTGGACAGGGACCGGACTGGACTCATTCGGTCTGGTCCGATTCGGTCCAAAAATGGCCGGTCCGGTTGATTTTGGCCGATCTGGACTGGCCGATACTCACTCCTACCCTGATACATGGGAGGCAACCTAATAACGAAACCTCAAAATTGAGTCCACAGTTTTTTATTTATTTCCAACTGCTTATAAACATGCAGCAACGGGTTTTGTGCTTTTTTCACTGCAATCACAATATTGTAAATGCTACTTTTCAGGTTAAAACTGGTGGGAATCCGGGCATCCTTTTCAAGACACACCCAAACATGAACAAAGAATTATTTTCTAATGAAAATATTCTAGGCCTTAAGGACCCGAATAGGCCTTTTCCCACTGGTCAGGGTGGCGATGCAGCTGGTGTTGGTTTGTTGAAGTGGAGAATTGAAACTACAGATGAGTCAATGGTTCCATTGACAAGTGGGTTAAAATATTATGTGTTTCATCTTTCATTTCTAAAACTTGTCTTCTATGCTCGAATTGTTTAATTGAATCAATGTATGTTGCAGTCAACTGCTGGCCCTCTGTTTCTGGAAATGAAACTTATGTCAGCATTGAATATGAAGCTTCATCAATGTTTGATCTACAAAACGTCGTGATCTCGGTACCTCTTCCAGCTCTCGAGAGGCACCAAGTGTTAGGCAGATTGATGGGGAATGGAGGTGTGAAACTCACTTTTACTTTATTTATTTTTTTATTTTAACATCTAGTTTGTGAAATAGTTATTGAGGGGGTGTCACAATTCACTTATAGATTGTAAAGCCCTTGACTCAAGGTTTAACTGTCCTCCGGCACACGTGTTGGCAAAAGTTGCAAATTCATGAGATGGTGGTCATTTCAAAAAGTTCACTAGTTATAATTCTATAAACAACAGGGGTTGGCCCAAGTGGTGAAGGCCTTGGTCTTGGAGTCTCACTCCCTTCAAGGTCCAAGGTTCAACATCTATTGGGTGCAAACAATTCTTTAGAGCCACACCCCCTAGTGCAAAGTCAGTGATTTAACCAGTTCCGTGTAGGGAAACTTCCGAGGATGGGGTGCATGGGATCGGGATTTATTCTACAGGAGTGGGTCTAAAGGGCTCTGCCTTGGAGATGTTCCCGACGTAAAATAATAATAAGAATAGTAATAAATCTATAAACTCTATTCACCTGGTGTAGCTGATGTGTTATTGGGCCGGGACACAGTGTGTGTGGTCTGGTATGCTCTAATTTTTCTCAGTATCCTTTTGTTTACCACATTGAGGGCATTAAGTGAATGTAAATGCATGTATAGAAGGTTTAAAATACCAAGCTATTGAGAGGGAAAATTTTAGACTGCCATTAGTCTTTTTGATTTATTTTCATTCACTATTGCTTAAAGTCTTAGTTGTATTTTTAAGCCACACCTAGAAGCTTGTACAATTTTTGTTTAGTGGACAAACATATCCAGAAGTAATTGTAGAGCTCTAGCAATTCTGTCACATTGTACAGAATCTTGAATTTACAATTTTACAATTTACAATTACCTCTTATAAGTGGGCTTATGTTTGCATCTATTAAATTAGAAGGTACCAAAAGCTCACTGTGACAAAATCTAAGAAAATATTTGTACTTGAAAAAAGAATTGAGAAATATATGAGGTTAAAACATCGTTTAAATGATTATTTATAACGTAATGTGGTTTATGCATTTTGGCTTCTTTTGTTTCTTTGCCTTGCCTGTTATTAGCTTTTTGATCCAGTACTTTTGACTTGCAGATATGATTCGAGGAATTCTGTCTTGGAGTGGTCCATTCTTCTTATTGACAATTCAAACCGCAGGTTTGCAAACTTTGGACCATTGTTTTCTCGTCAAAATGCTGCGCCAAGCTTTTTTTTTTTTTTTTTTTTTTTCTATATTACCAGTGCTTACGAACTTCGTATAATCGACAGTGGATCATTAGAGTTTGTTGTTCCCCCGGCAGACTCATCTGTATTTTTCCCCATTTCTGTGCGTTTCTCAGCTACCAACACATTCAGTGAGCTAAAGGTTTGCTGCTCTTACTGTGATATACTTTTTTGTCTTTTTGCTTTAGCTGTACCCTGTTAATTGCTACAGGCACCTATAGAATGGTGTCAACAATATGCTTTGTTGTATTTTTATATTAACCTCCTTTTTGGCTATTCACAGTTGGATCTATTTAGTAGTCATGCGGTGTTACTTTGAATAGTAAAAAAAATGTTTCACATAGTATGATCTTTTTGCTCTTTTGCGCTTCAAAAGAAAAAACATGTTGTAGCTCCTTTTGTGCTTTCATATAAGTCAAGGTTAGATTTTCTATTGCCCAATCTCACTGAAAAATGATTTCAATGCCTTTGGGCACCAGTAGCCAGCCCTCTGGCAAAGCGCCTAATTCATCATAGTCTAGTTTCTGATGTAAATCTTAGTATGATGCAATTGGCATTGAATAAACTTGACGGGAAAAGGACATTGGTGGCTTCTTTGGGTTTTCATTTTTGCCTTTTCCCTTTTCTTATCGACTACCATTTGCAATAGCAGGTATTGTTGCGAAGATCGGGCATTAGATCTGTGCAGAATGTCTCTATATATATCGGGTTACTCTTTTCCTGTAGTTTCGCTTGATTTCATCCCTCGCTTATTCTTTGAATATCTGCAGGTTGTAAATGTCATACCTCTAAAGGGTGGAGTCCCTCCCAAGTATTCCCAGAGAACACAGTTGATCACAGAGAATTACCAAGTGTGTGAACGGATACCTATATGCGACCGGATTAAAATTTTGAACCAGAAATTGCCTCTTTTTTATTTTTATTTTTTTTGACCGTTGCGATTTTACTCTTTAAGGATTGAGACCGCTAGACTTGTTATAGCTCGCCCCCCCATCCCCACCCCCCCCCCCCCCCCCCCCCCCCCCCCCCCCCCCCCAACACAACCAAAAATGTGATCTCTTTTATCTTGTTATCAAATATGTGAAGGACTCAACTTGTAAAATTGTATATTTGTGTAATCTTAATGATATTTTTGTGTCACTTTCACACTTCAAAACCAGATTAAATAGGACCACTGATTCACTTAAGGAGGCTTTAGATAAGTTTTGCAAGGGAGCGAGTTCAAAATTTAAATCATATTGAAATCATATTTTGAATTATTGGAATGAAAGCTTGAAGAAACCCCAAAGGGTACCTTTCCTAAGATACGAGGAAATAAAACAGCAGCACGGCCCATTTGAAAAGAGTAGGTGAGTTCCTGAGGTGTCATTTTTCCCAAGAAGAAAAGGATAGAGGTGAGAAAAATGAAATCTCAAGGTTGTAGTTTTGATCATTTGAGTAACTTGGAGATGAATAAAAGTGGGGGCTTCAGTTAAGGAGTTGAGCACGCGGCATTTTTCATATGAGGTGAGGTTGGAGGGTGGATGGACTACTTCACACCTCAAATGACAGATAAATTAGAGCATATGATTGAAGAGAAATTTCATGCTATTGGATTAAAATTTCAGGTCTTCAAACTGCTTGCATGGGTGCACCATCAAATTTTAGAGTGCACATATTATAGTTAATGAAAGCTATTATATATGGGAATAAGAGGCCTATTTATTACTTTCAATGCACGTTTATGTTTACAAATCATCTATTAGTAGATCTAAGGTTCTGTTTGGACTGTCAAATGATCTCATCTCAATATTCAAACAACAGAAAGACAAATATTTTTCAATTTAAGATTTTTAATTTTTTCATCTAATCATTACATAATCATTACAACTTTCCCAAACTTTCAAACAAAAAATAAAAAACAGTTCATCTTTTTTAAATTTAAAAACAAAAATTATATGAAAGAATTATATTATAACAATATTTTAACTTTATAATAATTTTATTCAATTTTATCTATCTCTTTTTCTAAAATCTTATAAAACATTTTAACTCAAATTATTTAACTACTATGAACAAAATCTTTTACTACTACTTACAAATTTGTCATACCTCCTCATCTCAAGTCTTGTTGAATGTTGTATTTCTATGTTGACATATATTTGGTTTTGCTTACATCTACTCCATTGCTCCTCATTGCTTTTTTAATTTTTTTTTTAATTTTAAAATAAAATCAATCATGCTGCTCCTTGCTTTTGTTTTGAAGTGTTAACTAATAGCAAAAGGAAAAATCTTGTTACAAACACAATTGTGCAGTAATATGTACATAAATTTAATGTGATTGGTCAAAAACTATATTTTATTAAAAACAATGCTAATTTAAATTTTAAATATAAAGGAATTAGTATTGATACGTAAATTAATATGTAACTTTATTTATATGTAGTAAATAAATTAATATGTAACTTTATTTATATGTAGTAAAACTTCTAAAACTTCTATAACATGGTTTTATGTGCATGATCTTTGCAGCAAGGAAGTCACAGAAACCAACTCGAAATGCTCACACCAACCATGCACGTCGTAAGTATTCTATATATTTATGTTTCCTGGATTTCATATGCCTGAAATTGAAATACATTGATGTATGGATAATACATCCAAAAAAGGTTTCACCTTCCCTGTTATTAGCCATATGTTTTTATCATTGATGTTGTAGCATAATATCTTGCTGAGTGTTTTTGGGGCTGACCTCCTTCAATTGCATTGTTGTTTTTTCAAGTTCAGCTTCAAGGCCTTGTTGGGTTTTGTTAGTAAGGATCTTCCACCTAGTAACTACATTCATTCAATTACCATTTAGTATTATCCCATCACTTTAATAATTATGAACTAAAGTACATAAAGTGTACCAATTAATAGTCAAGTGATGTGCATTCAGTTATAAAGGTAGATATTTTTCAAAATTTACCTATCAAAATAGATATTTTTCAAAACTTGTCCCATGGCTTCTAAGTCTGGGAATGTATCAATTGCTGTTGTTTTTTGTTGTTTAGTTGGTTACTTTGATAGCTTGCATAAGCCAATAATTGCTAGTTAAGGGTTTGGTTGCTGGATGTTACTTTGGTAGCTTGAAATATTTTGAGTGAATTTTTTTTCATACTGTGAAAAGATAAACTTATTTTGGTTGTTGCATCAATTGAAGTTTATCCTGATGGCTGTGTTTGCATATCAATCCTACATCCTCATGGTGAGGACCCAAATGGGTATGAGGTTGCAAGTGAATTAAAGACACTGGTTCATACGGTATTTTATAAACACTTCAAACTAAACCATGCATGCTTTCTTTTTATAAAGTATGTAAATCTGAGATTGGAAGTATTTGCTTTCCAAGTTCTGGTTCAAGAAAGGTTGTACTATGTTCATATTCTAAAGTATTTGTTGAACTCACTACAAGAAATAAGGTCTATTGTGGTGATTTTCTATCTGTTGGAATAAAATCGCCACCAAAAACCCATAATTGCGTTGAATTCTAATTTGTTGCAAAGTTCTAACATTTACATGATCCTTTAGGATGCACAAATGCATCTAACTCGGATTCTTTTTCTTATCTCTTTCCTTTTTACTCATTTAAATTAACCCAAATCAAATAAAAGAGTCGTAGCGTAGTTTTCCTTTTAGATAGAATTGTCACGTTGCTTGTAAGTTATGGTTCTTTTACTTTATATAGATGATTTCTTCTCCATGTCATTTTATCTTTCTAACATTTTCCAGCAAGCATTTCTCAATTATAGTCACCCATTATTTTACAAGTAATTTGGCTTCATTTGTGTTGATGTTTGAGCATGGAATGTAGTTGGATAAAGATGAATTATTTTGAAGTGTTGTGATTATTAAGTGATGGGGCAGTCTTGAGTTTGTAAAACATGATTTGGTATTGGTTTCTAAAACTTGAATGTATTGGGAATTGATAAGTTTGTAAAAACAAATGTAAATTTTTCTAATATTTTCTTTTTAAATTATTAGAAGTGTCAATTTTGATCTCTAATGTTGGAATATATTTATTTAAACCTATATTAGACTATTTGTTATGATTATTTTTGGCTAAATCTCTTCTTCTTCTTCTTTTTTGGTCTAAAATATCTTAGCATTTGCCATGAATGTAACTCGTGGCAAATACTTTTTACCACTATATGCTCGGTAGCTAATACGTATTTGCCACCAAACTATAGACTCTCATGAAAAAGAAACATTAGCAATCATATAAGATGGTGGGAAAAGATGAAGTTTGACACCTATAATTCATTTTGTGATATAATTGGCACCACGGAATCTATTACAAACATATTTTTGGCACAACAAGATACATCACAAAAAATTTTATGCCACCATATTTTCCATGAATATTATTGTGGGAATTGTATTATTTCCGACCAAAAAGATTAGTGGGTAAATAAATTTAAAGGACCACAAGGGTTTAAATCCAAACATCTTTTGCCATGGACCAAATTAGTTTTTACCACAAGTTGGATTCATGGAAAAAATGTATCTTTTCCCACGAAAAAAAAAATGGTGGAAAAAATAGTATTCTCTATTTATTATATGCCACGAACGTCCCACGAATGATTTTGGTGGAAAAATTTTATGCCACTTTATCCTAGCTTTTTCCGACCACTATCCACCGTGAAAAAAGCCACAAAATGTTGTAGCAATATTAAATGTAAAATTTTCAATTTTCTTAGAAGAATGTAAACTTGGGAATTTTTGAAGATACCGATTCATTTGAAGAAACTTTTGATAAGGATTGTCAGGAAGTGAATCCCTTTGAGCCATATTAGAACCGTGTTTTAAGCTATTGGAATGAAAGTTTAGAAAAGCCATATAGGGTGCTTTGCTTGAACTCCGCTCATCATTTGAATAAAATAGTTGAGTTCTTGGGGTGCCCATTTTCTTAAGAAGAGACAAAATGTATAGTCAATGATATCTCAAGGTTGTGGTGTTTTGATTATTTGAGCAAGTTAGAGGTAAATAAAAGTGGAATAACCCACAACATGAAGAACGAAAACCTTTCTCGCCGATGTGAGGTTGGAGACTGGATAAATTACTTAACATCTCAAATGGCAAAGAAACTAGATGATATTTTTAAAGATAAGTTTCATGGAACTGAGCTAACATATTTTAAGACATCCAAAGTTTGCATTCCCGTTATATATATATTATGTGAACGTCTTTAATATTGTCAATGTTGGAAACTAGGAATGCCGTGATCAGTATAATAAGTCTCTTGCATCCTTAGAACTTTAAGTTTGCATTTGCTTGGAAAAATAAACTTGTTAGATTATTGTCAATCATCATGTGTACGTGTGTTGATATTGAATCAATAAAATGCATTATTAATGTTGTATTCTCAATTTTATTGCCGACGTTTTGGTGTCACTTGTTTCTCAATTTTGTTCATATACAACTAATATTGCTAACAAGAGTACACTGAATCAAAACTTGGCTCCGTTCAATCGATTGATCTATTTCTACTAGCAAGATCACCTCAATAGATTTTGCATATTGGTCTATGCTTACATGCATATACGACATTAGACCATTTTGATCATCAGTTCATCAACATTAATAACACGAGTAGTACTTGAAGGTACGATTAATGTTAGGCATGCAAGAATGGAAGTTTTGTTTCCGATTAATCTCCACATTTCTTCATTGGAAATTAACAGCTACGATCGGGCTAGAGATAAAAAAAGATGGTGAAATCAATTACAGCCTGGAAACTAATCACGTACTTGTGATTGTAATTTGTTAAAGGCTCAAGTATGTAATAATGATGATAACAAATTAAACGAAACCAATTAAAAAAAAGAAAAAAAAAATGATCTGCTCGTTTTTAATAATCTGATCATCCATTTCTCCAATTAATATTATTCTCCTTCGATCATCAGCTTTATTATGAAAAGAAGCTCGATCTCATGATCAATGACATGATGATCCGGTGAACGCACACATTGGTCTATTCTTGCACACTCCACAATTATATCTAACATTATAATTAATTACAATAATGTAAATAAAAAAGCATATTCAGTTTGGTTTTTTTTGCAGTGAGAAGGGAAAATCATAATTCCACTGCCCAATGAGAAAGGAAAATCATAATTCCACTTAGGATTGTAAACCGATCAGCCTAGACTAGAGAAATTGACCGGACCGAAGTTGGGACAGGTCGGTCTCGATCTCAAAATGTGTGGACTGATGACATTTGGTCCGGTCCCATAGTCTACAAATTTTGGACCAGACAAGACTGAATGGACCGAACCCTATATATATATATATATTTAAATATTTTTAATAATTTAATATATTATTTTTGTATATTAATTATATAATTTGATATGAATTTTATCTAATTTATTATCATTAACCACATAAAATATAAAATAATATATACTATCAATTAATAATAAATCATAAATCATGTGATAATTTATATTATTATATATAAATAATTAATGCATCATACTTTCATACATACTCTACTCTTTACACTTAATTAAAATAATTAAGTAATACCTAAGTTGCAAGCAAGCATGGATAATCTATGTACAATGAAATTATTTGATATTCATTAACCATATATAAAATGTATGACATTATTAATAATTATGAATACTGAAAAATAAAGTCTAAGTTAGTAATTAGTAACTATCAACATCATAAATATAACTATAATAAAATATTTTTTCATGAGTTAGTTACATAATCCATATTAATAATTTGCTTAATTTTAATTTAGTAATTTTAAAAAAAAATTCTTAATTTATCTGAAAAAAAAAATAATAATAATTGAGCCGAACATGTCCAATTTGGTCCTTATGAATGTTCGGTTTGGTCCAATCCGGGGGGCTAATGGACCAATTCCATTATTTTTCCCGGACCAGATCAATTTACAACCCCTAATTCTGTTTATCAATCGGTTAGAAATACAAAAGGATATAATAAATCCATTAGACACTCAACATAATTCATCCATGCAGGAAAAAGAAAAAAAGAAAAAAAAGAGCTAAATCATCTGCGGAAGATACATACATATATGCTTCGAAAATGATTGGACCAACGTTCAACCATCTTTGGATATTTTTCTAAACTCTATATACCCCATGATCTACTTCCACCGACGTTCATTCATCTTTGGATAGGCCAGACAGACAGACCATTTTGAATGAGTAATATTAATTAAAATAATTTTTCAGAAAAATAGAATTTATTATAAAAAAAATTAATTTGTTTATAGGAATTTAAGATTTACTAATTTTTTAAAACAAAAGTACGGCAGAACTTGGACATCCAAACCTTACAAATACCATTTATCATTTTGAAAACTATATGATTAGAAAATGATTGAAGTAATGGGTTTTTAAATAAAGCATGACATCCACACAATATATTTTTCAACCTATTTTATAACTACGTTTTAAGGCGATGATATTTTTGTAAATTCATATTATTTTTATAATTTATTTTATAAAACTACTTCTCGTTTAAAAAATAATTATATTAAATATTATAAAAAATACAGTGTAGATCATTTTTCTCTTAGATATTTTTCTTTCCTCTATGCCCTACCTACTTCAACCGACATTAATGTCGGTAGGCCAGACAGCCAGATTATTTTGGAAACAATAAATGAGTTGATCCCGGAAGGTTGGTTTAGTTAGCCGATTATTAAATGAGTTGGGACCGGTGTTTTAATGATACAAAATTGACAGACAACGACAAATGCTCTATGCGATAAGATTTTCATTTAAGAATAAGAATAGTACTACTGATCTCGATAAATGCATCTCGATCATTTCTTTTAATTATTATTTAGAGAAACATGTCTTTAAATAATGCTGTGAAATTTTATTTTTTTTTATATGCAAGAATATAAAAAAATAATTGAAAAAAAATAAAAATAAAAAAGAGTAAATTACTTTATCGGGACCCATATTCAGATTACACCCTCGTCGGTATAGCGCCACCCCAAAAATAATGTTATATATGTCCGATAAATGTTACCGGCAGTGGATCTCAATTATTATTATTATTATTATTATTTATTTAAAGATTAAGGAATTAGTTTGTAATAATATGGTAATTTAAAAAAATATATATTTAAAGATATAAAAAAAATGTATGAAAAAATAAAAATAAAAAGATTAAATAGCTTTATTAGGATAATCTCTCGATCGACACTCTCGTTGGGTATAATATGATCATTCATTTGTCAGATTAATTAGTATTCTTTTTTTACCAGACCTTTTTTCTTTTAAAAATTGCAAATCATATTGAGGCCTGGTTTAAATAGTGAAACCAAGATAAATACTTTGAAAACGGGGATGAACATATGTTTTATAAATACTTTGAAGAAGAAATAAATACATGATTTCAAGATTTTATAATATTTTTAGTTATTAGAATCATGAATCTTTTAATAATGTTAAATATTCAATAAGTAGGGCTCATTTATATGTTTATATCTCTCTCAAGTGAATACTACGCCTAAAATTCAAATAGAGATTCTAAAAGATTCAAATCTTAAACGCAAACCCCAACCAAAATACAAATCTTAAGAATATTTCGAAAGATGTTATTTGGGCATTATATGAATATATAGAACGTACGTGTCTAAAGTTTGTGCATTTGGCCATTGATTATAGACGACTACAGAGAGTATGCATAACTTGTTTTTATAAATTAAACATATTTTTATTAATACAGAAATTGTGATGGTCCACGTATTAATCAAGATAAATACAAGAGAAGCTAGGAGCAAGAGATAGATTGAAGTCTAGAGTTATAGCTCCAAAGAAACAAGGTATTGAAAAAGAGACTTTAAACACCATCGAGAGAGCAAACATATCAAAATCCCGATCATTTTCTTCATCCAAATATATCATAGAAACAAAATTAGAAAAATACCAAGAAAAAGTCTCCATTTCCCCTGATAAATATAATGCCACGTTGCCTTTTTATTTTTTATTTTTTATTTTTGGTAATTTTGGCATGCCTAGGTTGTTCATTTTCTCTATATATATAACAATAAAACAAAGTGAGACCCAATAGTATTATCATTTCTCTTAAAATTATGTCTACACTTCAATCACCTTCTTCTACTACTGATCTTGAGCACCTGGAAGAAGATGGACTAAGTCAAGAATGCAAAGACGTCGACATAGAGAAAGGCCAACTAAGTCAGTACCATGGATTTTGGATCCCAACTTGGTCATTGAAAGGAGTTATGGCATCACAAAAACAATTTCAAGCTCGTGACACTGATATCTTATTGGTGACTGCTCCCAAAGTTGGTACTACCTGGTTAAAGGCTATCTTATTCGCCTTAGTGAACCGGATGCACTACCCAAACCTTCAAGAACATCCTCTACTCACAAACCTCCCTCATGCTCTTGTTCCGATATTGGAAGGAGATATGTACAATAAAAAAAAGGTCAAAGATCTCAATCCTGCCTCTCCAAGACTCCTTTCAACTCATATGCCTTATACTTTGTTACCAACATCTGTGAAAAACTCAACATGTAAGATTGTGTATGTATATAGAAACCCTAAAGATACTTTTGTGTCACTTTGGCACTACATCAATAGGGTGCATTCAACCACCGTCTCGCTTGAAGAAGCTTTTGACAAGTTTTGTAGGGGAATGAGTCCATCTGGCCCTTATTGGGATCATGTTTTAAGTTGTTGGAAGGAAAGCATCGAGAAACCAGCTCGAAAGATGCTTTTCTTGAAGTATGAAGAAATGAAAGAGCAACCAACCACCCATTTCAGAAGAATAGCTGAGTTCTTGGATTGCCCATTCTCTCCAGAAGAAGAGGCAAAAGGTATTGTGAATGATATTGTAAGATTGTGTAGTTTTGATAACTTGAGTAACTTAGAAGTGAATAAAAACGGAAGGTTTCGTATCCCAAATCATGAGACAGCACTATTACGCCAAGGCATAGACCATGCGTCATATTTTCGCCAAGGCAATAGTGGAGATTGGGTGAATTACTTCACACCTCATATGACAGAGAGATTGGACCATATTATTGAAGAAAAAATTTATGGTACTGGATTTGAATTTTAAGTGATCTTTTAAGTTACATCATTGTTGTCGTCAATTCCTAATATGTACTGTACTGTTGTTGATATTTTTTAATTAGTGGCTAGACATTTCGTCGGAAAGTAATTAAGTTCGTTGTATTAAATGTGTTGACGGTTGGTTATAAAATGGGTTTGCTGTATGAATATTATCTTGAGGATAATATATGTTGAGATTTGTTTGTAAATTAAAATAAAGTTGTACTAATATTATTGTCCATTGAAAAAAGATGGGAAGTCCAGAACGATGATCTTATCTTCAGTACATAAGAGCTCTTTAATGTTTTTATTATATCAAAAGATTTTTATCATATATATCAACTGTTCGTTCAAATCACAAAAAGTGTTAAACCATTTGTGGAAGATACATTATACATACATTCATATATATGCTTGGGATTGGTTTGCATTTTTTAAAGGAAAGAAAGTCTGGTCAGAAAAGGGAAAAAATAATACTAATTAACCTGACGAATAATCTAAGTGAAGGAGAAATGCTAAGTGTCCCGTTAGTGGATCTTGATAATGGGTTTCGGCATATTGGCCTTCTGCGATATAATTAGACTTTTTCTATCCAGCTAGCTGATTATATCATATATGAAGGTATTGAACTCCCAGAAACCTTTTTAGAAAGAGACACTCCACCTTCTTTCTAGAAAGCTTCATTTTTATGGTAGTCATCGTCAGAGCTCCTCTTCTTCTCCTTTTCCTTTTCGTACTGTGAATACACTTTCGAAATAGTGTTTTTTTCTTCCTCTCTCCTATGGCTCGGTTTTGGTCAAATTTACTTCTCTCCGGCCTCTTTCAGCCTACACGCACAGCACCACTGCCTTCTACAGCCGTTGATCTATTGGGAAGAAACGGAGCCGTGCCAAAAATATCGTCGCGTTGTCCTCACGCGCGGCTTGTCACGCCGCCGCACTCCAAAGCCTCTAACGGAGACAGGTGCCGCTCCAGTTGCTTCGTCTCGCCAAGAAATTTCAGATCGGGGCCACCCCATCCTCTTCCCATCGGCGTGTGGCTGCCTCACGCCATTACAAGTGTGCGGATTTGCAGATGTTCATTGGCTGCAGATCAGTCCACCCGATGCTATGCTTTCTACTATGTTTTCGCTTTCCCTAACCGGTGATCTTGAAGAAAAGATTGAGGATCTCTCTAAATATCATCTCAAGATAACAAACAACAGTGCACCCGCTCTCCTCGCCGTTTCTAGTGGAGCTGTTCGCATTTTTTTGCGAACGTCTAATTACTATCTTTTACGATGGCGACCTCTTGGTAGGACATGGGTGAAGACCAAGAAATTGGTTGCTAAAACTCACTTTCTTTATTTTTTTTATCCATCTATTTATACTGTTGTTAATGTTTTGGAGCGTTTGTTGGGGAACCTCGTCCCTTTCTCATGTATTATCTTTACTACTTTTTTAATGAAATCTATCCGTTAGCTTTAAAATAAAAAGAAAAAAAGAAAAAAAAAAGATGATTATATCGGGGGTAAAGCTCAGATGCATGCCTGGGTCCTATGGGGTAAAGCACACATGCACGCCTGGGTCCAAAAACCTGAATAATTTGGAGTGGGTGCAGACGAGATATAATTGTACTTTTTCTATCAGCTGACTATATCGTACACTAGATTTGATTATTATTATTATTATTATTATTATTATTATTATTATTATTATTCCTATTAATTTAAATTACTTATTCTATTTATTATTCATATATTACAAATTTGTTAAGAGAAAAAAAAAATATGGCTACATGTTAAATATGTCTATTAAATGTGTTCACTCATATATTTTTTATTTTTTTATTTTTTTTAATAGTTAAGGTCCAAAGAAATAATTATTAGTGAATTTATATTTTTTTATTTTTTTATTAATTGTTAAGAATGTTTAAAAAATATTAAAAAAACACATTTATATTAATGTACACATTTAATATGCACATTTGATAATCACCAAATATATATATCCACCATATAAATATATAGAAAGGGTCAGCAAACATTAAATATTAATATGTCAGAGAATTACCTTAGAAAAAAAAAAAAAACCGTGTACATTGACACGTAACATGTCTAGATATATGATGTACTGATCACGACGTACGGCTTACCACCTGAAATAGCGCATGGTGTTATTTAAGGTGGACAAATAAAGAATTAGATATAACTTTATTTTTCAACTTCTTTGGAGTAAAACAGCAGTAGTACTAGCCATATTCACCCCATACATATTATGTCAAAAAATTACCCCTACTTTCGTAACCTCAGAAAATTACGAGTATCCGTTTTTTTTTATATATACATTGCCCTTATTTATACGGGTAGTGATAGGGTTACTATCCAATTACTACATATCTACTATTCAAGTGTATTTCAAGTTTTTTTTTTTTTTTTTTTTTTTTTTTTTCATTTTCTTTTAAGCATTTTTTTAATATCCTTAATCACTAAGAAAAAATTAAAAAAATCTATAACTTTACTAATACTCACTTTCTTAATCATTAAGTAAAATAAAAAATTAAAAAAAATCAAATAAAAAAAAAGTAGTAGATGTGTAGTAATGGAGTAGTAATCCTATCATTTTCCTATTTATATATATATATATATACACACACACACACACATTGCCCATATTTATATATTGTAAGTTTGGCATACCTTTGTTGTTCCTTTTCCTTATAAATATAACCATAAAACAAAGCAAAGACTCAATAGTAATATCATTTCTATTAAAATTATGCCCACAGTTCAATCACCTTCTTCTTATGCTATTTTTGAACACTTGGAAGAAAATGAACCACATCAAGAAGGCGAAGACGTTTGCATATCTTCCCTGTAGAAGGAGAAAAACCAACTCACTCTGTACCATGGATAGTGGATCCCAACATGGTCGAGGGAGTTCAGGCACTACAAAAACACTTTCAAGCTCATGAGACTAATATCCTATTGGTGACCCCTACCAAAGCTGGTACTACTTGGTTTAAGGCCATCTTGTTCGCCTTGGTGAACCGGATGCGTTATTTAGACCTTCAAGAACATCCTTTGCTCACAAATATCTCTCATGCTCTTGTGCCCCTACTGGATGTAGATATTTACAATAAAAAAGAGGTTCCATATCTCAACTCTTTTGCATCTCCGAGACTTTTTGCAACTCATTTACCTTATGATTTGCTACCAACATCTGTGAAGGGCTCATTGTGTAAGATTGTGTATGTTTGTAGGAATCCTAAAGATAATTTTGTGTCACTTTGGCACTTCATGAATAGGGTGTATTCAACCACTAACTCACTCGAAGAAGATTTTGATAAGTTCTGTAGGGGAGTGAGTTTATATGGTCCTTATTGGGATCATGTTTTGAGTTATTGGAAGGAAATCATAGAAAAGCAAGCTCAAAAGATACTTTTCTTGAAGTATGAGGAAATGAAAGAGTAACCGACCACATATTTAAAGATGATAGCTGAGTTCTTGGGGTGTCCATTTTCTCCCGAAGAAGAGGCAAAAAGGTACAATAAATGATATTTTATAGTTGTGTAGCTTTGATAACTTAAGCAACTTGGATGTAAATAAAAGTGGAAAGTAGCGTTTCCCAAAACATAATAGCACACTATTTTGCCAAGGCATAGACAATGCGTCATGTTTTCGCAAAAGCAATAGTGAAGATTGGGTGAATTACTTCACACCTCAGATGATAGAAAGATTAGACCATATTATTGAAGAAAAATTCCATGGTACTGGATTGAAATTTTAAGTCTTTGAGTTACATTATCATTATCAATCGTAAATTCCTATATGTACTAAACGCGCGTTATTGATGTTTTTAAATTGGTAAACATTTCGTCAGCAATTAATTACATTTGTTGTAGTAATGTCAATGCTAGCTAGCTTGGGTTGGCGCTTGTTTGTAAAAAGAGTTTGCCGATTAATAAATATTGTCAACGGTTATATATGTTAACATTTGTTTGGGAATTAATTAAAATAAAGTTGTGCTAATTTTATGGTCAATTAAATTAAGGAGATGGAAAGCCTAAATGATGATCTTATCTACATGAGTACATGATAATTAGACCTTCGAAAAACATGAGAGTTGTAAAAGGATTACTCTTTATCTTTTCATTTTTCTTATCAAATAGATTCGCATGGCCAACTTAAACCTGACGATCGATATTCTTTAATTGGACTAAGCTAAGGATGGCCCCACAGTCTCGAAACAGGACACTCAAGATTCAAGAATTGGTTTTGGTTTTTCCCTTAGTACCAATTCTTGAGTTTTCTATTTTCAAACTGTGGGTGCCATCCTTAGCTTAGTCCAATTGTAAAGAAAATCTTTCATCAAGTTAAAGTTGGGCATGGAATTTTATTTCTTAAGAAAAATGATAAGATTGGGTAATCCTTTTAATAAATTTACAAGTAATCGTCCTTTTTAAAAAAAGGATCAAAATACCAAAAATACCTACATTTTCCCTTTCTGTTTTTTTTCTTCTTTTTTTTTTTTGGTTAACTTTGGCATGCCTTGGTTGTTCCTTTTGAAAGAAAGATTACGTCAATTCTTTGTATAGTCATTGGGTATAAATAGAGTTACAACATAGGTGTAGTTTACACTTGATAAGTTTTGCTAACAACCTTTTGAATAAATACATATTATTCCAGATAATGTCTATCTACGATAGAAACCATTCTAGATAAGCTCTAAGTGCTGCTGCTGTAGATAACTACTTCATTGATTGAGTTGCACTAGGACACTTCAACTTAAGGTGATAAGCATTATTCTTCAATAAATGCTTGATCCGATTGAGTTGTTATTCCATGCAATATCTTCTCATCTTGTTGAACTACTTTTTGGTTTGAACTTGTTGACCCCAAGTCTTCTCGATCACTCAAGCTCTTTCCGCTGATTTTGAAATCATTGTGAGGATTTTCATCCTTATCACTCCTAGATTTTTGGATCCTTATCACTCCTCTTATCCTCATAATTTTTATTGCCGAATTGTGATGCATTGCTAACAAAATACACATATATTTTACATATATATAATAATATATAATATAATGAAGCCGGAAAAAATAGTGATTATCCTTTAAGGCTAGTTTCAATAGATAATTTGTAGGGAAAAGATATAAGATTTGCCTAAAACACAGAAAAAACTTTGAATAATATTGATTAATAATAAAATTTAAAATTATTTTGTGAAACCCATAAGCCGGACTTAAATAGCTACAAAATTCGAAATTATGAAAATTAAAAATGAAAAAATATTAAATTATTGTATAAGAAATTAATACATAAATAAAAAAGAATTCTACAAAAAATTTGGTCAAAATCAAAATCAGAATCACTTCCAAACTTGAACCCAAATTTTTACTAACAAAACAATAATGAGCATAAATATATGATTTGAAATAAAATAACTGATATTATTCTAATGATTTTAGAGAAAGTAACTGATATCCTATATCAATTTGGATCTACTCCATTCTCACTAGGTTGGAGAGAATTCCTCATCGAATTTTAAACTTTTTTGCCTCGATCTCTTAGATGTTCAATTAGACTAATCTTTCTTTTTGTTGTATCATCTCGATGATTATGGAAAAACTAAAATTAATTTTATTGGCTCGAAATAAAATAATATTAAACATCTTATATTCTAAAATTAAGTTTTTTTCCTACATCTCAAATCCAGAAAAAAATATTTTGCATAAGAGAATTTGAAAAAAAATCCTCAACTCCAAGAAAATCAACATATATAGTTAATGTCTTAAAAGTTGTTTTATGATCTTTAAACTTCAAAACTTCACCACCATTTTGTTTTTCCAAAATTTCTATATTTTCAATAAAAATAGTTACCTCATCCACTAGGTTATCTTCATCGGGATAGGTATTATAATCACTTCCAAACTTGAAACTAGATTTTTACTAACAAGGCAAGAATTAACATAAATATATGATTTGAAATAAAATAATTGATATTATTCTGAATGATTTTGGAGAAAGTAACTGATATCTCGTATTAATTTGAATTTGTACCACCAATATATATTATAAAATATATACACAGAGAAATTAACCCATGAAATATGTAAAATAAATACATGAATAAATAAATATAAAATATATATTATATTATATATATATATATGTGTGTGTGTACGTTGGCATTCGCTTGGTAAAATAAACAAATGCATGAAGTGAGAAAAATAAGGACAGGCGGTACAACCGTCCTTAATGTATGAATAAAAGTAAAGAACAATATACGATAAAATTAACTTTATTAAAAACATAATACTTATAAGGAGATTAATTCTCAAAGGATTGAAAGGCAGGAGACATGGAAAGAAGTTTAAAAGAGAGAGTTTTTAGAGTGACGAGAGAGAAGGACTGAGAATGGCTTCAGATGGAAATTTCTGAATGTCTTTCCTTACATACAAACTGCCTATTTATAAGCACTAAAAAGATTAAATGCAGCTTGTCCTTATTCTCTAAGTATTTGGACTTTTTCAAATATATGTTGCTGCTGATCCTAAAGATCACGGGCATACTGTTTTAGCGCCTTATTCTCCTCCTTCAGTTTCTTATTCTTACGACTTTTCGCAGAGAGCTTCTAACGTAATTAAGACATTCGATTATTGAGTTGGTTGATCTCATTCAGTTTAGTTAATAACCTTCGAGACATGGTCATACCAGAGGCAAAATATTGAGCACTAAGAAATCTTGATTCTAAAACGACATCAGAATAAATTCTTCCAAAAAAATGAATCTCTGCTCCTATCATAAGAGCAACATTCTCGGGAGAGTAAAAGGAAGGACAAAACATCTCTATTGCTTCACAGCGTCTCTTGTGAAGCGTCTCTTGTGAAACGTCTCTCTGAAAGGGACAAGAGATGTAGCATTATAGCCCTGCGGCGCCTAACAGTTCCAGAAAAGATATAAAATCATGCAGTGCTTATCTGGCCTAAAAAGGTGGCCACCGTTTTTGTTGAATATGGAGGTTGGCGGCTTAATTTTGATGACTTCTCCACTAACTATGTTATTTACAAGAACTCCAGAAGAGCACAACTCCAGAAGAGTAGTGAATTTAATGTTAAAACGATCTTTAATCAATATGGCGAATTTGTTTACCAAAACATTACCAACTGCATCATTTAAAGAGTTGGTACACAATATTGAGATGCATCAACCAAAGACCTTTCATTATAAAGTATTGAAGAACTTTTATATAGACAAAACTCATCTCCTGAGTACTCCAATGGTTGTTCGATCATTTAATGTGTAGAAAGACTCATTTCGTCCTTGTGAAGACGATAAAGAAATTCTTGATCCTGAAGTATCTTATCTCAGTGCAATTAGAGTCCTGATATATCTTGAAAATTGCACTCAATCTGATATTGCATTTCAGTTAATTTAGTTGCAAGATATAGTTTTGCATCAACTCGAAGACATTGGAATGATATTAAACATGTCATTCGTTACTTTCGAGGTACGATTGATATGGAATTATTTTATCAACATGGATTAAGTCACAATTAGTTAGATATGAGAATGAAGGTTATCTTTCAGATTCACATAAAGAGATCATTGCAATTCATGTAGAGAAATGTGAAATTAATGTCAAGCAGATACGGTCAAGTGATAATTTGATAGATTTATTCACTAAAGCATTACCAACTGCAACATTTAAGAAGCTTGTTCAGAACATTGGAATGAGAAGACTTGAAGATCTATTATCATACACTTTTCAGGGGGAGTAAATGTCTTGAAGACTTGTGCTGATTGTACTCTTTTTCCTTCGCTAAGGTTTTATTCCACTGGGTTTTCTTTTGCAAGGTTTTAATGGAACAATCTTAAAACATTTGGCAGTACACATGAATGTTGCACTCTTTTCTTTCGCCATTATTTTTTCCCACTGGGTTTTTTCTTGGCAAGATCTTAATGATACATATTCTTTATGTATGGTCATCCAAAGGATGAGTGTTATAAAAATTTGTATAACCATACATAGCCACTAATTAAGACCATTGAACTATCAATTAAGACCAATGTGTAGCCACTAATTAAGACCATTGAGTCATTAATTAATACCTATCTTTAGTTATCAATGGAGACTTAAGCTATACCTACCCCTTTGTACTCCTATATATATAGGTTTCATTTCCTTGTATATATATCAAGTTTTGTATTGAAAAATAATTATTTCTCTTTCAATTTTCTCTTTATTTCTCTCTCTTTGCCTTTTACTCTCTCTTTTTATTAGTTTTATAACACTTAGAAAATGATTGAAGTAATGGGTTTTTAAATAAAGCATGACATCCACACAATATATTTTTCAACCTATTTTATAACTACGTTTTAAGGCGATGATATTTTTGTAAATTCATATTATTTTTATAATTTATTTTATAAAAGTACTTCTCGTTTAAAAAATAATTATATTAAATATTATAAAAAATACAGTGTAGATCATTTTCCTCTTAGATATTTTTCTTACCTCTATGCCCTACCTACTTCAACCGACATTAATGTCGGTAGCCCAGACAGCCAGATTATTTTGGAAACAATAAATGAGTTGATCCCGAAAGGCTGGTTTAGTTAGCCGATTATTAAATGAGTTGGGACCGGTGTTTTAATGATACAAAATTGACAGACAACGACAAATGCTCTATGCGATAAGATTTTCATTTAAGAATAAGAATAGTACTACTGATCTCGATAAATGCATCTCGATCATTTCTTTTAATTATTATTTAGAGAAACATGTCTTTAAATAATGCTGTGAAATTTTATTTTTTATATATGCAAGAATTTAAAAAAATAATTGAAAAAAAATAAAAATAAAAAAGAGTAAAAATAAAGGCAATGCATGCCTGGGTCCAAAAACCTGAATAATTTGGAGGGGGTGCAGACGAGATATAATTAGACTTCTTCATCCATGCAGCTGACTGTATCGTACACTAGATTTGATTATTATTATTATTATTATTATTATTATTATTATTCCTATTAATTTAAATAATTTATTCTATTTATTATTCATATATCACAAATTGTTAAGAGGAAAAAAAAAATTAATAATATGGCTACGTGTTAAATATGTCTACTAAATGTGCCCACTTATATATCTTTTATTTTTTTCTTAATAGTTAAGGTCCAATGAAGTGACTATTAGTAAATTTCTATTTTATTTATTTTTTTATTAATTATTAAGAATGTTTAAAAAATATTAAAAAAATACATTTATACTAATGTACACATTTAATATGCACATTTGATAATCACCAAAACATTATCCATATAAAAATAAGTGTAAAATTATCTGGTTGGAGATCAGGAGCAGCAGCACTACTAGCTCTATATCCACCATATAAATATATAGAAAGGTTCAGCAAACATTAAATATTATATATGTCAGAGAATTACTTTAGAAAAAAACAAAAAAACGTGCACATTCTCACGTAACATGTGTCTTGATATATAATAATGTACTGATCACGACGTACGGTTTACCACCTGTGATAGCACATGGTTTTATTTAAGATGGACAAATAAAGAATTAAAGAGCACATGCAAGCTTTGGAGTAAAACAGCAGTAGTACTAGCTCTATATTCACCACATACACATGTAGAAGGGTATCCAAACATTAAATATTATGTCAGAAAATTACCCCTACTTTCATAACCTCACATATTAAGTAATTAAGGTGCTTTTTGATAAATTTACGAGTAACAGTTTTTTTTTTAAATATATCAAAATATAAATTAAAAAAAAAAAACATACATTGCCCTTATAATTTATTTATTATTATTTTTTTTTAAAGTTTGGCATGCCCATAAAACAAAGCAGAGACTCAATAGTAATATCATTTCTATTAAAATTATGTCCACACTTCAATCATCTTCTTCTTCTGCTATTCTTGAGCACTTGGAAGAAGATGGACCACATCAAGAATGCAAAGACGTCTGCATATCTTCCGTGCCGGAGGAGAAAAGCCAACTCAGTCTGTACCATGGATATTGGATCCCAACATGGTCCATGCCAGGAGTTCTAGCATTCCAAAAACACTTTCAAGCTCGTGAGACTGATATCCTATTGGTGACCCCTCCCAAAGCTGGTGCTACTTGGTTTAAGGCCATCTTGTTCGCCTTGGTGAACCTGATGCGTTATTTAGACATTCAAGAACATCCTTTGCTCACAAACATCTCTCATGCTCTTGTGCCCCTACTGGATGTAGATATCTACAATAAAAAAGAGGTTCCAGATCTCAACTCTTTTGCATCTCCAAGACTTTTTGCAACTCATTTACCTTATGATTTGCTACCAACATCTGTGAAGGGCTCATCGTGTAAGATTGTGTATGTTTGTAGGAATCCTAAAGATAATTTTGTGTCACTTTGGCACTTCATAAATAGGGTGTATTCAACCACTAACTCACTTGAAGAAGATTTTGATAAGTTCTGTAGGGGAGTGAGTTTATATGGTCCTTATTGGGATCATGTTTTGAGTTATTGGAAGGAAATCATAGAAAAGCAAGCTCAAAAGATACTTTTCTTGAAGTATGAGGAAATGAAAGAGCAACCCACCACCCATTTAAAGAGGATAGCTGAGTTCTTGGGGTGTCCATTTTCTCCAGAAGAAGAGGCAAAAGGTACAAGAAATGATATTTTACAGTTGTGTAGCTTTGATAACTTGAGCAACTTGGATGTAAATAAAAACGGAAAGTGGTGTTTCCCAGAACATCACAGCACACTATTTCGTCAAGGCATAGACCACACGTCATTTTTTCGCAAAGGCAATAGTGGAGATTGGGTGAATTACTTCACACCTCAGATGACAGAGAGATTAGACCAAATTATTGAAGAAAAATTTCATGGTACTGGATTGAAATTTTAAGTCTTTGAGTTACATTATCATTATCAATCGTAAATTCCTATATGTACTAAACGCGTTATTGATGTTTTTAAATTGGTAGACATTCCGTCAGCAATTAATTAAATTTGTTGTAGCAATGTCAATGCTAGCTAGCTTATGCTTTGTTACCAACATCTATGAAGGATTCGACATGTAAGATTGTGTATGTATGTAGAAACCCTAAAGATACTTTTGTATCACTTTGGCACTTCCTAAATAGGGTGTATCCAACCACTGTCTCGCTTGAAGAACCTTTTGACAAGTTTTGTATGGGAATGAGTCCATTTGGCCCTTATCGGGATCATGTTTTGAGTTGTTAGAAGGAAAGCATACAAAATCCAGGCCGAAATATGCTTTTCTTGAAGTATGAAGAGATGAAAAAGCAACCCACCACCTATTTGAAGAGAATAGCTGAGTTCTTAGATTATCCATTTTCTCCAGAAATGAGACAAAAGTTACAGTGAATGATATTTCAAGGTTGTGTAGTTTTGATAACTTAAGCAACTTGGATGTGAATAAAAGCGAAAAGTGGCGTCTCCCAGATCATAAAATGACACTTTTTAGCCAAGGCATAGACAATGCTGCATTTTTTCGCGAAGGTAATACTGGAGATTGGGTGAATTACTTAACACTTGAAATGGCAGAAAAATTAGACCATATTATTGAAGAAAATTTTCATGGTACTAGATTGAAATTTTAAGCCCTTAAGTTACATCATTGTCATAGTCAATTCCTAGCATGTACTGAACTTGTTGTTGATGTTTTTTTAATTAGTGGACATTTCGTCAGCAAAATAATTAAATGTGTTGTATTGTTGTCAACGCTAGCTTGTGTTGACGGTTGGTTATTGTTAAAGAATGATATTGTGCAATAGAGACAAGCCATTTGAAGAAATGCCTCTATAGGCGTCAATCATTCTAAATCTGGAAATACAGAGTATTTTTCCTATCTTGAGTAGTACATAGTGCTGTATTCTATTTATAGAGGAGAGAACAATTCAATGGAATTTTACAGAAAATTCTAGATGTTTCTACAATTATTTTCTACCAATTTCAGAGTCATTCTCACACGGTTTTGGCCTTGCATTCTGTTGAGAATTCTGTTGAGGTTGAGGTGAGCTGGCAGGGCATGAGTGCAGCTGACTGGTATGAGATAGTGCAGCACGTTTTGGTGTGCTATTAGTTATAAAATGAGTTTGTTGTAACACTTCTGTTAACATTTGTTTAAGAATTAAAATAAATTTGTAGTAATATCAAGTGTTCCTTCAAATCACAAGAAAAGAAAACCAGCAAGAAGAGTAGAGAAAGATGTAATGAATTACCGATGATGTAATATAGATGTA
Source organism: Carya cathayensis (assembly GCA_011037825.1). Lineage (NCBI taxonomy): Eukaryota > Viridiplantae > Streptophyta > Magnoliopsida > Fagales > Juglandaceae > Carya > Carya cathayensis. Next base: position 1,130,534 of record QGSO01000343.1, read on the forward strand.
ATTTGTTTCTTTCAAGCTTTCGTTTCTAACCAGACCCTTTTTCGAAAAAGGAAAGAAGATTACTAAGGTATACATGCAACAAACTAAAGCGATGTAGGAGCTATGAATCATTGAATATATAGAGGTTTCTTTGAATTGAGCAACTTAGAAGTAAACAAAAGTGGAGTATACAATAACAACCAGCGAGACCTTTTTTCGCCGAGGTGGGGTTGGAGATTGGATAAATTATTTCAACCTCATATGGTAGAGAAAATAGATCACATTTCTAAAGACAGATTTCATGGCACAGGGTTAACATTTTAGGACTTTAAGTTGCATCACCATAATCCGTGCATACATACATATAGCATTGGACCATTTTGATCCGTTCATAAACAATAACACGAGTACTTGAAGGTATATACATGAAGACCGACTACATGCAATCTGAATGAAAGTTTTGTTTTAGATATGCTTAATTTTTATATGAGAAATACTCTAACCATAAAGTGATTATATAAAATGAATCTCAAAAACTAATGTGGATTGTTGTGATTTGTCATATTATAAAATTATTTTTATTGTAAAATAAATATGCCGGATCACAGGAAACCATGTTAGTTTATGTGATTACTTTTGTGTAATCCTTTTGTAGTTATCGCACTCCTCTTTTCAAATCCTGTTAGTAGTGGGCAACCCAACAGTAAGGGTAAGGGTGTACTGCTAGCAAAAAATTATTATAATATTTTTTTAACATCCTTAATAATTAAAAAAATACATAACTTTACTAATAATCATTTCTTTTATTATTAAATAAAAAAAATAAAATGCATAAACAGTAAAATTGAATGAAAAAAAATCATGGTTTGATTTAGCATTTTCCTTTCAATAATCTGGTCACCTAGTTCTCATCCATTTCTCCAATATATATTCTTCTCCTTCTATCAGCGCGCTCGCATGCGAAAAGAAGCTTGATCTCATAAATGACATCTTGTAAACGTACGTATACACTGATTTATTTCTAATCTCCCAAATTTAAGTTCTGTAGACTAGATTTGTATTAAATATGTATACTCATATATTTTAAATTTTAATTTTTTTATATTTTAAATAAATGATTATTAATAAATTTTTATTTTTTTAATGGTTAAAAGTATTTTAAAAAGATTATTTACACCATATAGATATTTAGAGTACACCATATACAAAATCAAATCATTCTATCTCATTTTATTTCATATAATTAAATTTTTAATATTATTTTATTTTACAATTTAAAAATATTAAATTATTTATTATATTTTAATAATAAATAAAAATAATAATTAATATGTAACAAAATATTTCATTTCATATCACGTTAAATGTGAAACTAAAGGAGGCCAGACATTTTGCTTGTCTCTATGTCTTGCAGAGCACTCGCTCTGTTTTCATCCTTTTCATGATTACTATTACACAGTTCTCCTGCACCCATTCTTAAAGCATTCTCAATGGCTTCTCTATCCTATCCTTCAAAATACATTATCAAAACTTACTTTTTCTATTTTACATACTGACTTTTACAATACACCATACATCAGCTTATCTATTTTTTTTCTATATCACTTAAATATTATACTTTCTAATATTTTTTATTCATTTCAAATATTTTATCTCGCTACTTAATATTCTCATATATTTTGATATATGCAATATCTCCTCTTATACAATGTTATATAATTATGTCCTATTTTATATTAATCTAAATTTAAAAGTTAAACCAAAATATAAATTGATTCAAAAAATAACTTCCTCAACTTTCCTTCCATTCTTTCCCCCAGCCAACATTTTTTCAAAGATCCAGAATATTAAACAAAGCCTAGTATCTACAAACATCACCCAAAAAATCCTTTGCATTCATATTCCACATGAATCTTAAACCACTTAAAAGGAAAGCTAAATCAAAATAAGGCACCAAACAAATTCATTCAAAATAAAAATAAATTACCCAGTTCTTCAACGACCCATAAAGTAAAATCCCATAAATATCCTCACAACAGAAGGTGGGGGAGGCATACAAATCAACTGGGGTGAAAAAAATTGCACTAGAAAGGGAGAAAATCAGCAACTGATGAGAGAGAAAGTAATTTAATAGGTTTACAGCCTTGCACAGTTTAGTATACATTTAGAAGAATTACTGTAGTAAAATGTAAAGTAAAGATGAAATAAAAGATCCATTAGAGCTAAGTTTTGCATTAATTTCTTTATATTTTAAAGGTAACTGTATTTTACAGCACCATTGGTAGTGCTCTTAGCTATATAGTGAAGAGTAACTTCAATTGACGTTCTTTCATCTTTGGGTAGGCCAGAAGGCAGACAGCCAGACTGTCACGTTCACGGTTCACTCCCATCAAAATTTTCATCTTATTTTATTTTATTTAATTATTATAATTTTTTAAAATTTTTATAAAAAATAAAATAAAATAAATAATTGATTTAAAATTTTAAAATAAAAAAATATATTCTAATAATATTTTATTCTACTTTCAATTTCTATTTTATCTTATCTCATCTCATTACATTCTAATAATATATTTATCAAATTATTCATAAATCACTTCAAATGACTTCCCTTTAATGGAAAATGCGTTGAAGCCAATTTTTGATTTCAGATTCCTCTTTTTCTATTCTATTGATATTGTATTTATTTACTTTGAGATGATGATTAAGACTCCCACCAAATGAATCTGCTTGCTTAAAAATATATATTTAGGTTGATCCAGAAAGGTTGGTATGGTAAGTGAATGGCATTTAATTGGGCCCCTTTGTAGGATGGATGACTAAGAAAGTGACAGGCCAATACTCTTTGTGCTGATCAGATTCTTATTTAATTTGTTAGACAGGTTAATTAATAATTAGTATTCTTTTTCCTTATTTTTTTTTATCAGACTTTCTTTTCTTTTAAAAATTACAGATCATATCAAATAAGAATCATTCTTCTCATTATCTATATATCATATATTATATATAATTTTTTTTTTATGAATAATGCTCCCTCTCATTTTGTTATTTCATTTTAACCGTTCATATATTTAATTTTTTTTAAAAAAAAATAAAATTCTTACAAATTAAAGAAGTTTCTATTAGTGTATTGATATTTTTTATTTTTTAAAAGTATTTAAACATGTCTAAAAAATGTTTGAAATAAAAAGTAAAAAAAGAAAGGTACAATTTGCACTAAATGGCATACCAAGTGCGCATATTGAGAGGTATAATAGTACTACCTTTTATTTTACTTTATTTTGTTTTGTTTTATTTTTGTTAAACTAAATGAATTCTTTTACTCACTGGCCATATACCATATATTTGGTAAGGAAAAAAATAAAAGAATCATGTGTGGTGTAGACATGATGAGTATAATTTTTCATTAAATAAAACTGGGCTTTAAAGGATTTGAAAATAAGGATTTAGATGTTTTATTCGGGTTCGTTTGGTTTCACAGATAGTGTCAATCTATTTTATCTCATCTCATTTCATCTTAACATTCATACACCATTCAAACATAAACACTTCCTAATTTAAAATTTTTTGAATTTTTACATTTTCATCTAATCATGACCTAGTCATTATAAATTTTTCAAAATTTCAAACAAATTAAATAATAAAAAAATCAACTTTTTCAAGTCTCAAAATAAAATAATATTAAAAACTTATATTATAACAATATTTTAATTTTATAATATTTATATTCAACCTTTTATATCTCATTTTCCAAAATCTCATAAAATATTTTAACTCAAACTATTTCACTAATATTCACAAATTATCTCATTATTATTAACATATTTTTCATCTCTTCTAATTTTTGTAATCAAACGAGGGAAACTCTAGTATATATTTATGAGTGGACAAGAAATAAATACTTGATTTGAAGATTTTATAATATTTCTAGTTATTTGAGTGAATTTTTTGTAATAATATTGTTAAATATTCAATAAATGTGTAGGGTTTATTTATATGTTTATATACCTCTCAAATGAATTATAAGCCTGAAATTCGAATAAAGATTCTAATCTTATATACACCCCAACAAAAATGAACAAAGCAAAACGATGTAAGAGCTCTACAGATGCTATAATTCAATAACAAAGTAGTATATCTTGTGCGAATGGATGATTTATTAATGATTTCATGGTACTGTTTTTTTTTTTAATTTTATTTTATAATGTCGATCGACTCAAATGGGTTCAAGTTCTTGCCCTCATGACATTAAACAACAAAAAGATGGAAATATCAAAATTATGTCTGCCACAATGAAAATGCAAAACATGCCTTCCATGAATTTTACGCATGCGCCCCCACCACATACAATACTGTACCAGCACAAACGTCCATGCATGCAACGGCATATGGATAGCAAATAAATATTTTATAGCCAATAATTATCAGTACTCCGCATATGGTATGTTATCACTCCACGTATGAGAGAGAGAGAGAGAGAGAGAGAGAGAGAGGGATCGAGATCAGATTATTTGCCTTTGAAATCTGCCAAGTTAGCTGATCTATCTATTTTAATAAAGAAGATCGAATATAATTGTGTAATCTGAGAGTCCCAAAACTTTAATAAAGGTGTTGTGACTGCTGTCGGTACAATTTTTCCCATTAAACAATAAGCTCTAGTGGCGCACTATACTCTACAGGGATCCCATTAAATCAAACTTTTTGTGATATCGATGTTTCCATCCCAACTAGTCTCACCAACTCTCTAGGTCTCTCTTACCCTATCTTCTATTTATTTTTCTCAAATCTACTAATCAAATTTGATGGACGATCAGGATAGTTTGCAAAAAGTGACTCCATTATTGGCCTCATGTCTGTATGAAACCAACACCAACTGGGGAAAAGAGGCAACTACTTCACATAATATTATTTGTTATCTTCACAATGTTTGAATTATTTGTTTGTTTCCCTTCGTTGTCCTTCTGACTTGCTTTGTCTTGTTCAATTTCAGACCACACACGTTACAAATCCTCTCTCTCATTGACGGCTCTCTCACTCCCTCCCGAGTTCTCTATATTCTATTTAATTAAATATTTCATTTATTAGACCATCTATTAAGAAAGAGTCTGTCCCACATATAAATGAGAGTATTAAGATATAAAATAAATAATAAAATTTATATATTCTTATCAGTTTAAACTTTTTAAACAAGTAATAATTTTACATAATTAAATTGTTTTTTTGGTGGCTTTGGGACTAGAGTATTTTTATAAAACAATAATATTTTTATAATTTATTTTATAAAATATGTTTAATTTAGAATAGGATTGTGTAAAAGTCTGTGAAAAATGTTATATGTGTATATATACTTTTTTATTTATAACAGATGCATGCTTGTAGGTTAGAATAAGAAAGTAAAGGGCTAAATATGCTCTACTTGACAGTCAATATTGTTAGCAAAGAAGTATTTGTAAAGATAATTACAAAAAATTATAAATTTATTGGACTTGATATAATATATCAAAATATATTTAATAGATTTAACCTGTTATCTCTTGCAACATCGATATATGAACTTACTTTTATAATTCTCTCAACTGATTTGCCACGTAGAATATCTTTGGTCTTGTAACATGTTTTCGGCTAAAGTGAGAATTGTAAGCTCATCGAACTGAACTTCGAAGCCCAATTTTCCATATATATATATATATATATATATAATATAATTGATGCCAGACATAATAACGATTATCTTTTAAGTTAATTTTAATAAATAATTTGTAAGGAAAAGATATAAGATTTGTCTAAAATACAGAGAAAACTCTGAATAATATTGATTAATAATAAAATTCAAAATTATTTTATGAAACCCATAAGTCAAACTTAAATAGTTACAAAATTCAAAATTATGAAGATTTTTTTAAAAATAAAAAAATCTAAATTATTGTATAAAAAATTAATAGATAAATAAAAAAGAATCCTACCAAAAATTTGGTCAAATCATAATCACTTCTAAATTTGAAAATAAATTTTTACTAACAAGTCAAGAATGGGTATAAATATATGATTTGAAATAAAATAATTGATATTATTCTAAATGATTCTGGATAAAGTAATTACTGATTTTTCATATCAATTTGAATCTGCACCATTTTCACTGGGTTGGAGAGAATTCGTTCTCGAATTTTAAACTTTTTTGCCTTTATCTATTGGATATTCAATTAGACCAATCTTTCTTTTCTTTAATTGTATTATCTCGATGATCATAGAAAAACTAAAATTAATTATATTGACACGAAATAAAATAATATTGAACATCTTATACTTCAAAATTAATTTTCTTTCCCACATCTCAAATCCAGCAAAAAATATTTTATATAGGAGAATTTTTTTAAAAAAATACTCAACTCCAAAAAAATCAACATGAGAAATTATTTTTAATTTATTTTTTTACTTAGTGATTAAGGAAATATTTTTTAGTAATATTATGAATTCTTTAAAATAAAAATATAAATATAAAAAATTTATATTTTTTACCTTCTCCGATAGATATTCGGGCTATATCTCTCGGGAGAGGTAGCACTGCCCAATCAACATAGCTAGGTCAGAATTACCCCATACTTCTAGGATGAAAAAAAAAAAAAAGGGTGTATATTGACACGTAACGATGAGAGAAATGTATGTTGAATTCTCAAACTCACCTTCCCCAACCTCCACTTCAAAGAGAGACAGCGACTTTTATGGCAAAACAATTGCATACGTTTCTAAAAAAAAAAAAATTGCATACGGATCATGCCAAAGGTATTTCGTCTGATTGGTTTATCTAAAGTTCTGGAATTCGAATCCCAACCCTAAATATATAATAATAATAATAATAATAATAATAATAATAAATGTACTAATGATTGAGTGTTTACTCATTTGTTTACATAAAGGAGTTGAGATAAACATTGAATAAAAAAAGTTTCAGATCTCAAGTCTTTTGCTTCTTCAAGACTTTTTTCAGTTCATTTATCTTATGCTTTGACTTTATCTTTTGCTTCTTCATGTTTTGAGCTGTTGAAATTTAACTTCTACTAAGACGGGTCACTTGCGCTCATTGCTCTGCTGTTGATGTTAGGCAAGTAAGGATACGTATGTTAAAAACATGAAGGATGGGATTTTGTCTAAGACCTTAAAGAAAAGAAAACAAAATTCTCTCTACGGAAGCGAGAGATAATAACATGATCAAGTTATCTATGTAGAAGTTATATATTGTCTGGAACTCTAAAATGGATAATATTAAAGAGTAACGATGGATATATACATGTAGTTATTAGCTGTACAAAAGCCGCTTAAGCATTTTGTAAAAAAGTAGTCGAGTTCATTATTAAAAAATTAAATTTTATCATGTATGTCTCATATTTTATTATTTTTTTCAAAAAGAGTGCAATGCTTATATATGCACTCTATGATAAATTTCGTATTTATTTACTATGGAGAATGACGTGAACCCCCTGACATGGGGTACAAAATATCCCAAAATCTCATATAAAAGCCAGCTTGTAAGTATGAAAAACTTTCTCTAAATTCCGCTATTCTTCAGCCATTACTATACACACAAGAGACAAATGAAGACATCAGAAGTTTCCCGGGCCATCCCGAGCCCGCTTTCTCCCTTGTGTTTTCAAGTGAAGATCTCGATCTGAATTGCTAGAACCTCGTTCAGACATATGAAACACGACCTTAACACTTCGTATACGTAAGTGATCGTTATTTTAAGTTTTAACCACAACACAAGCTCCCAATACAACTACCCCTTTCTCTTCCTACTAAATATATATCCATTTTCTATATATCTATTTCTATATATCAAGCTACTTATACCGTACACTAGATCTATTTTTGTTAATTTTAATTTTTTTGCTTTATTCCCTCAAAACTAAATGAATTTTTTTATTCATCATTCATACACCACAAACTATTTCTCATTAATGATCATAAGTAATTATTAACGTTCTCAGTTTATATAAGTAAAAAAATTGGTAGTGTAATTAATTCACAACAAGAAATATGGTTATTTGTATCACTTGTTTTGGTTGCAAAAACAAGGAAAAATTGATGTAAATATTTTTTTACATTGATTTTTTATCATCGACAGTTGGATGCAATTATTTGGTTATTTTTGAGTTTCAGCATCCATTTGATGAAATGGTTGCCAATACCTTACCTTTTGTATCAATTTTTATCTGTTATAAAAAACTCAAAATTGGTTAGAATTAGTTATCCTAACCACTGATGTGTTTGGATGTGAATGGACATTTACATATATAATAACTTGATACAAAATAACTTTATTTGGATTCAATTTGTACAAACAGTCTATCATGTTTGTCCATTCGCATCCATAATAACTCGATGCAAAAAAAAAAAAAATAGATGCGAATAGACATTTGCATGCACAATAACTCGATACAACATAACTTTATTTGGATGTAATTGATGTAAATAGTTTATTATGTTTGTCTATTTGCATCCATAATAACTTGATACAAAAATAAAATTTAAATGCAAATGGATATTTGCATTTACAATAACTCGATATAAAAATAACTTTATTTTGATGTAATTGACAATTAGCATGCCAAATTCAACCGACACCATTCACCCAAATGATATATACACCATAACATGGTAAATTAAATTAAATGACTTCCTTCTATTTATTATTTATATATTATAAATTTATTAAATGTGTCTATTTATATATTATTTATTTATTTTTAATAATAAAAAAGTGATTACTAATGAATTTAAATTTTTTAATTTTTTTAATAATTAATAATATTTAAAAAAAAATTTAAAAAAAAAACTCATTTATATTAATATCCAGTTTTAATAATCATCCTAGTATTATTCAAATAAAAATATAAAGTCGAAACGAAAAGCAGAATCTTTCGTAAGATTATCTGGTTGGAGATCAGGGGCAGCAGTACTAGCTCTGTATCCACCACATAAATGCGTAGGAGGGGTCCGCAAACATTGAATATTATATATGTCAGAGTTTTTTTTTTTTTTTTGAAAGGTATGTCAGAGTTACCTTAGAAAAAAAACGTGTACAATTGACACGTAACATGTGTCTTGATATATAATGTACTGATCACGACGTACGGTTTACCACGTGAAATAGCGCGTGGTGTTATTTAAGAGAAAAAATCTTCACAATCTCTTACTATTCACACACACTCCAACTCCACATTTTTTTTTAATTTTTATTATTTTATCTTTTATCAAATATTTAATATATAAATAATGAATAAAAGAATTAAATTAATTTAAAAAGAATAAATTAAAAAATATATTAAAAAAAAATTAAAAAATTAAAATAAAGTAAAGTATAGAGTGTTGGAAAGTTGTGTAGCATTCCTCTTAAAAAAAAAGAATTACAGAGCACATGCAAGCCCGGTCCCACACAAACACAAACCACCCCCCCCCCCCCCGGCGCGCGGGGGCCGGGTAGCAGAACTAAAGAGCACATGCAGGCTGTCATTTAAGGTGGACAAAGAATTAAGAACAATGCTATGTCCACAGAAAGAATCCTCACCGATCAGCTTTTTTTTTTTTTTTTTTTAATTTTCAATATTTTTTTTAAAAAAATGAGAAATTCATTTAAAAATAATTCCTTTATAATTAAGTAAAAAAAAATTAAAAAAATAAAATGCATTTCGGTAAGTTTGGCATGCCTTCGTTGTTCATTTTCCTTACAAAGATAATCATAAAACAAAGGAAGACTCAATGGTAATGTCAAATTTCTAATAAAATTATCTTCCACACTTCAATTACCTTCTTTTAGTGCTAGTCTTTAACACTTGGAAGAAGATGGACCAAATCAAGAATGGAAAGACGTCGACATATCTTCTCTGCCAAAGGAAAAAGGCCAACTCTGTCTGTACCATGGATTTTGGAACCCAACGTGGTCCATGCTAGGACTTATAGCACTCCATAAACACTTTCAAGCTAGTGACACTGATATCCTATTAGTGACCCCTCCAAAAGCTAGAACTACTTGATTTAAGGCCATCTTGTTTGTCTTGATGACCATTTAGACCTTCAAGAATATCCTTTACTCATAAACATCTCTCGTACTCTTGTGCCTTACGTCAAGATATTTATGAAGGTAGGGCTGCAAAATGAAACTTAATCCAGAGTGACGTGATAGTGGCCTAGATTATGTACAGAAGTTTTAAATTATAATTTTTATGGCACGGACTTTTAAAAATTTTAATAAATATTTTTGCGCACTATCATTTACGATTTCAGTATTTTAATTCAAAACAACTTGTTGCCCAGATGACTAACACAAGAGGGGGGGTGAATTGAGTTGTATTTAAAAAAATAACAATTATAAATCAAATATAGAATATCAAATATAAACAAAATACGAAACAACAATAAATATAAAGAGTAAGGGTAAGAGAGAATCAAACTCAGTATGTTAACGAGGTTCGGCCCCACTGCTTACGTCCTCGCCTCAAGCTACCCCTTGAGGATCCTCGAATTCACTATTCAACCTCCTTCAGGTGGAGATAAAAACCTATTACACCTTTGAACAACACCGCTACAAAGGATTCGTGTAGAATACCTTCTACACTTGCAATCACCTTACACGTGGTGATTCAACTATTCCTTGTGTAGAACACTTTCTACACGCACAAGTGTTATACACACCATTTTACTGATACAAGAATTGATAGTGGGTAGAATATTAGAAAACACTCATCAATGAGTGAAATAAGAACAATACAGCACAAACTATATTTCTCAAAATGAACAAGGGTTAAGGCTCAATACTTAGAGAAGAGAGAATAAAAACTTTGAATGAATGTTATATGCTCTTGGTGTTGTAAATGTGAAACTCTCAAATGATCTATTTATAGGCATATGAGATTTCATATTCAAATTTAAAAAGATTCATATGTCAAAGACATCATCATTCACTTTTCAAAAATTCAAACCTAATCTTTTTACTTTTTGCATATGACAAAAGGTGCACACTTTGCTTTTCAAAATTTCAAATATAATCTTTTACTTTTTACATATGACAAAAGGAGCACACTTTACTTTTCAAATTTTTCAAACAAAGACATCTTCATTTTGCATAAGTTAAGAAAAACATCAATCAGTTTTGAAAATATTCAAATAAAACATGCACATGTGAAAGATGACAATCAATCATTTTTAATATTTTCAAAATTCAAACCTTTAATCATATTATGTACATGTGAAAGATGACAATCAATCATCTTTCAAAATTTTTAAATTTAATTTTCAAAATATTCATGCACATGTAGAAAATGTATTTTAATGCTTTATGATAAAATATTAATTTTGAGTCTTAATCCTAATTTCGAATTTTTAAGAGATTTATAATATTACTCTATGACTTTAATGTGAACTTGTTTCCTTCTTGCTCATGCTTAGTTCCTTGATGTGCTTGACTCCATTGTGTGGACAACTTGAGTTTGAGACTCCTTCATTCTTTGAATTCATTTGTTATCATCAAAATCCATGTGTAAATATATAATTACATAAAACTTGAAACCTTAGGTTCAACACAACTCTATTTGTTATTAAAATTTTTTATACTTAGCGCTTCCTTTAGAATAATCTTGGTTTTTACTGTTTGATCTTCATCCACTTCCTTCCACCCTCATCTCCATTTCTTCTCTCACTTTTCCTGTTTTCCTCTTTATCTATGGATATGGAAGAGCTTATTCACCAGACAGAGACTCTATCTTGGGAAGGCTTGAATTTATCACCAAAAAAGGAGCCATCTTATGCTAAAGCCTGATCTAGCCCTTATTGGTAAAATAGTGGCGCCACGACCACTTAACAGAATTTCTCTGCATGCCTCTTTCCGAGCAGCCTGGAGTTTCATCAGTAAATTTCATATTGAAGATTTGGATGTAAACTTATTTCTGTTTACATTCCAAAATGCTAGAGACAAAAGCAGGATATTGAATCAAGCTCCATGGAATTTCAAAGGTCATCTCCTTCTTCTCAAAAGCTGTCCTGCAGACTCTACTTGGAGAGAGATTAGTCTCAACACCTCTCTATTTCATGTACAAATACATGGTCTCACAAGAAACCATATGACAGAACATATTGCTTTTAAAATAGGGAATGCTCTAGGAAATTTCCTTGCAATGGATATTGATCCTTTATTTGGATTAGCTTGTAAGAAATTCATCAGGATAAAGGTAGAGATTGATATATCCAAACCTCTGAAACAAGGATTATGGGAACCACGAGATGACATTTCTGACACCTGGGTTTCGTTTAAATACGAACGCTTATCAGATTTTTGTTATGCATGTGGGAGGATCGGTCATTCTCAAATTTTCTGTTCCTTTATAAAATCTCTCCCAGAACAAATGCCATTTGAACTATGGCTACGTGCGGAATCTCCAATTTTTATGACTATTCAACCTTCTACTCGTGATCAAGACAGAACCCAAATGCTTCCAATGACTCAATGGGTAGAAGATGAAACTAGCACTGGGAAAATACACATCCCTGATGAGTCAGGAGATAATGGGGGTTTTGGCTCTTCAGCTCTGATAATTCCAATGTCTACTCATTTTGGTAAAAAATCGGAAGCACTACAGATGAATGAACAGTTTGATATAGGGAAAGGCAAAGGAAAAGTAGTAGTGGAAGATGAACGCCTCTCAGTTCAAGGAAATTCTTTTGTTAGAGGAGTATTGAATCCGATAAGAGTTACAAATACTCAAGAACTTATTTCCAATCCATCTTCTGTGGGATATAATGTCAGGTCACGGTGCAGCAACCACGAAATGGGGTTCCGTCCAAATTTTCCGATGTCAATTGGTGGTTCACAATCAGATTCCAAACTTTCGGATGGCATGGAAGATGCATCACCGACCAAGACTACTATTGGCTACAGTAGCCAATTTAATTCCACTTTCAATGCTCCATCACCTACCGAAAGTCATCCCTCCAGCAAGCTATTAATTTCCACCCCAACCACCGAAGTCCCATCACCACTTCAAGCCATCCAGATATTCACTCCAGAAGATCTTGTCAAAAGAGATGAGGCAGCTTCAGTTATTGGGTCAGCAGCTTGGGTTTCTAGTTGGCTCAAAGCAAGTTCAGTTTCACTGAAGGAATCCCATCATTCGGATTGCCTGTTGACCGAAAAGTTGAATAAAGGTAATAAAGGTAACCAGCTCTTCATGAACAAACCGAGTTGCACGGGATAGCCACTGTGGAATAAAGTAACAGCAATTAAGGACCAAGATATTCTTCCCAACCCGGATGCCAAGTCATGGTTTACAGCAAAACGTGGCCCACCTTTCAATCTGCATACACCGACAGGAATTAAGCCCAAGGTACACAATTTTCAGCCCTCTATCACTTACATTCCGGTCCAATTGGTAGGCCCAACTGAGCCCATGTCTAGCTTACATTCTGTCCCAATTAAGCCACATGAAACCGGACCTCAAGTTTGCTTCACAGGAAAAATAGAAAATCCTCCCTCTGAAAATTCAGTCAACCTGAAACCAACCATCGAGACAGAATCTTCCCAAAAAAGATTAAACTCACCTGGTCTCAATGAAGTCTTGTTACAAAAAGCAAAGATCCAAAAAATTTCAGAGTCTGGCACTGTACATTCTGGAATCAAAATCAATGATACAGGAGATGATGAAAAGGAGATGGCTGACTTACTTCTCTCTATTAAAAACAAGTCATCTGGAAAGGAAAAAAAATTGAAGCATGCTGCAAAGAAAAAACCCTACAGCAGAGTTATATTAAAGGCACCACTGCCAAAACACACAATAGCTGATGAGGCGGGCTCTACCATGCCTCAAGTTGATCCATGAAGACACTGGTGTGGAATTGCAGGGGATTAGCCCGCCCCAAAGCAATTAGAAGTTTAAGGGCTTTTATAAAAAATATAATCCTGATATTATTTTTTTGTCGGAAACTATGGTAGCTAATGATAGTACCACTTCTCTTGTAAATAGGCTTGGTTTCCATCTTTTTGTATCTGTACCTGCCTTGGGAAAAAAGGGAGGCCTTTTGTTGATCTGGCGACCGGGTGTTGATATTGAACCGGTCAATGTTAATATTAATGCTATTTCTGTTTTGTGTTATTCTGATCCTTCTTATCACCCTTGGTTAGTATCCTTTGTTTACGCTCCGGCTCGATGGAAACATAAAGCAAGCTTCTGGTCCCTTTTGGATAGTATTCATAGCTCTTTTCCAGGGCCTTGGCTTTGCATTGGGGATTTCAATGACTTATTATGCCAAAATGATAAACATGGTGGCAGGCAAATTACATCTTCTTCCATAGGTGGCTAGCAAAATCTTATGGATATTCATGGCCTTATTGATATTGGATTTTCGGGACCCTCTTTCACTTGGACAAATAATAAAATTGGAAAAGCTTTGATCAGAGAAAGACTCGACCGAGGTATAGCCAATGCCAAATGGCGTGTTCTCTTCCCAGATGCTTCTATCCAACATATCAATTCAGCTGCCTCAGACCATAACCCTCTCTTATTACATACTGTGAGGTCTACAAATAATGCAGCCACTCCTTTCAAATTTGAGGAATTTTGGACTAAGGAACCCTTCAGTAATATTATCATCCAAGAAGCTTGGAACTTACCTTGTCAAGGGAATCCAGCCTTCATTCTATGCAACAAAATTAAGGAAACAAAGAAGGCACTCAAACTTTGGAACAAACAACATTTTGGGAAAATTCAAACAAATATTCAGCAACTTGAGATGGAATTATGCAACCTTCAGAGCAACTTTCAGAACAACAATCCAAATCCATGGAGTCTACAGAGAGAAAAATATCTCCATTTCCAAATCCAAGAGCAATTAAAGCATGAAGAAACTTTATGGAGGCAAAAATCTAGAGTTACCTGGCTTACCACCACTGACCTGAATACCAAGTTCTATCATCTGTCAACTACAATCCGTCGCAGAAGAAATGGGATTGATTATCTCAAGATAAGTCCAAGTAATTGGACTATGGATCAAAACATTATTGAATCTACTTTCATTAATCATTTTGAATCCATTTATACCTCCACGAACCCATCTTTCCCAAGCATCTGGAAAACCTTTTCCAAAGACAAATTTCAAATGAAGAAAATGATCTCCTCATTACCATACATTTGGAAGATGAAATTCTTGGAGCTATTAAGCAAATTCCAAACAACAAGGCTCCCGGACCAGATGGAATGACAGGTCTTTTTTATAAGCATTACTGACATATTATCAAATTTGATGTGATTGCAGCAGTTCAAAATTTCTTCAGAAGTGGGAAGTTTCTGAAACAGATAAATCACACTCACATAGCTCTCATTCCAAAAATAGCAAATCCAAATGCTCCTCAACACTACCGACCCATAAGCCTCACCAATGTTATTTACAAGGTCATTACTAAAATATTGGCAAACTGTTTGAAGAAATCTCTCCCAAGTATCATATCCCCTTTCCAAACAGCTTTTGTTCCGGGTCGTAACATTAAAGAAAATTCCATAATTGCACATGAGATGTTCCATCATTTAAAACACTACAAAGGAAAAAAAGGGCAGATGGCTTTGAAGCTTGATATGGAAAAAGCTTTTGACTACATAGAATGGAATTTTCTTTTTGCAGTTATGAAAGTTCTGGGATTCAATTCGACTTGGATCAATCTCATCAAGGAGTGTATCACAACGGCTTCATTCTCTATTCTCATCAATGGATCTCCAAAAGGTTTTTTTAGAGCACAAAGAGAACTCCGGCAAGGTGATCCTATTTCACCTTTCCTTTTCATTCTATGTACGGAAGTTCTTTCAAGACTTTTGCTGAGATCAGAAACTTCACGAAATCTAGAAGGTATCAAAATCAGTAGAGAATGTCCAGCTATTTCTCACCTTCTTTTTGTAGATGATTTCATAATCTTTGGGAAATCAAAAAGAAAGTCCATTCTTGCTATCACCCAAATTTTAGAGAAATATCAATCTTGGTTGGGTCAACGTATAAATCAGAGTAAGTCTTCAATATTTATTTCCCAAAATACAAGTATGGCAACAAGAAGGATCATATCGTCATATTTCCTGTACAAAGAATCGTCATAAAAAATGAAATATCTGGGAATGCACACCTCTTTCGGTCGATCTAGAAAAGAGGATTACAAAGATCTGTTGGCAAATATCAATAAAAAGCTGGATGGATGGAAATCAAAATTGCTCTCCTAAGCTGGAAGAACTATGCTTACCCGATCAGTAGCAAGCTCTATTCCAACATATCAGATGTCAATTCATATGTTCCCAAAATCCATTTGTAAGACACTCAATTCCAGGTTTAGAGATTTTTGGTGGGGAAAATCAAATGAGCAAAGCCACAAGCTTTATTTGAAATCTTGGAAATCCATATATCAACCAAAAAAAGATGGCGGCTTGGGGTTAAGACTGATGGAAAATATGAATATGGCATTAATAGCCAAGACAGGATGGGAGATGTCCAAAGCTCATACAAATAGTATCTGGCAACAGCTCTTATTGAAGAAATATCTGAATTGAAGCATCTTTGAAACTAGAATCTCAAAAGTCACTGACTCACCTTTTTGGAAAGGATTACTCAAGACAAGACCATTACTGGAGAAAGGTAAATGCTTTAAAATTACCAATGGTTTGTCTGTTAAAGTTTGGTCTGACCCATGGATACCAACTTTGGAAGGTTTCAAACCTGCATCTCTTCACCACATGATAGAATTGTCAAACACTATGAATGTATCTGAGTTGATTGAAAATGGTTCTTGGAATATACCTATCCTAGTATCTCTTTTCCAACAGGATAGTATAAATGAAATTCTCAAAATACCCATTTCTCTTTCAAACCAAACCTCGGATGAACTAGTCTGGACTTTAACACAAAATGGTATTTTCTTAGTCAAAATTGCTCATCACTTAGCTTTTAATGCTGCTAATCCTATCAGAGAAGTTATGCCAGATATTCAATGGAGGAAACTCTGGAGGCTCAGAATTCATGATAGGCACAAACTTCTTTTATGGAAAATAATATGGGATATTTTGCCTACTAGAGATCGTCTTAAACCTTATATCCCAATATTATATTCTATAAATTGCCCTCTTTGTGATGGAACAGCAGAGACTCTCTTACATCTCTTTGTAGAATGCCCCGTATCAAGAATACTATGGAGTCAGAGTAGTTGGCCTTTAAATCTTTCATCCTTGGGATTATCTTCTATGAAAGAATGGATACAATTTATCTTAAACCCCATGCGAAAACTGGGGCTAAACTCACAAGAAGATCATCCTTTCAAGATTTTTGCTGGCCTGATTTTAGATTGTATTTGGAGACTTCGCAATGATTCTGTTCATAACCCAAAGGTATGATCTATTCAAAATATTTCTTCTCAATTAAATCTCTCTTACGAAGAAAACTTGCAAGCTTGGAAAGACAATACCACCTCCAAATTGAAGAAAAAATGGCAAAATCCCCCAACAGATCATATTTGCATATCATTTGATGCAGCGGTCAGAAACTCTTTCTTCATAACAGCTGCAGTTAGTAGAAATTCAAAAGGGGATGTAATTGAAGTATGGACTGAGAAGAATCCTACTATAATCCCTGTTATTGTAGAAGCTCTGGCAGCAAAATTGGCTTTCAAAATGGCTGAGTTTATTAATACTTCTCACACATCCCTTGTTGGAGATTCTCAGTTGGTAATATCCTCTATTTCTAAAACAGAGTTGATTTGGCAAATATCTTCTTTCTCAGATGATGCAAATTCTCTAAAGTTGCATCCAGACTGATATTTCGACAAGATAGATCGATCTCAAAATCGACTTGCGCACTTAATTGCGCAATGGGCAGCTACAAACTTTTTGTTTGGTAGCATTCCTTTAGATTTTATCCCTCCCAGTATTTTACTTTTAGACAGTGGAAAAGATCCACCTGTTAGTTTGTAATATTTCAGATCTTTTTTTATATATATATACTTGATTAGAAAAAAAAAAAGTCAAGTTCAGTAATAGCACTTTAATTTCTATGAGAATTTCTAAAAGTAATTTTATTCTTAACCCTAAAAAGCGGGATGTTGCACATCTACATTTTGGCATTAGACCACTAGCTTCCTAATGTTTGTTGTAGCGTTTGAGCTGCTAGAAGAAGATGGGCCGAGTCATGAATGCAAAGATGTCAACATATCTTGGCTACCAACAAAAGACTATCTCAGTAAATATCGTGGATTTTAAATCCCAACATTATTCATGGAAGGAGTAATAGCATTCCAAAAGCAATTTCAAGTTCGTGACAGGTTCGGCAACATAAAATTTTTATTTTAAATTTAAAATTTTCATCTCATCATTATAATTTTTTTAAATTATTATATAAAATATAATAAATAATTTAATTTTTTTAAATTTTAAAACAATAATATTATATTTTATCTTAAAATTCAAAATTTTCATCTCACTTTCCAACACCATCTACTCACAAACAATCCTCACTCAACTCTTTTGTCTCTCCAAGACTATTTTCAACTCATTTACTTATTTTTGTGTCACTTTGGCGCTTCATGAATAGGGTGCTTGTAATCACAGACTCACTTAAAGAAGCTTTTGATCTTTCCAAAATTTAAGTCATAGAGACCACTAGAGTTGTTTTATATATAATTCTAGCATATCATAATTAATTATAATAATCCATTCTTTTCCTTCTCTCGATTTCACAATGTAAATAGAAAAGCAAATTTGTTTTGCTAATTGTTTTAGCAATGAGATGGGAAAATGATAATTCTGCTGCCCAATGAGAAGGGAAAATTATAATTTCGTTTATTGAAATGCAAAAGGATATAATAAATCCATTAGACAGTCAAAATAATTCATCCAAGGAAAAGAAAAGAATAAAAAGAAAGAAAAAGAAAAGAGTTAAACCATTTGCGGAAGATACATACATACATACTAAAAGAAAGTTTGCAAAGAAATGGTTTTGACCTAGACAAAGACTTCAATTTGTAGATTTCAAATATATATATATATATATATAATTGTACAAGGTAAGTTGGAGAGGAAATAAACTAGAAAGGAAAGACTAAACTTAACAAATGTACAATATTTGACAGATGTGAAATCGTCTATACAGTAGTTGAGAATCCTGAATTAGTGGGATTCAAATGTTGATGTCGATTGATCTTTATTAATAGGCATGTGATGCTGAAGTTGCTGCACAATTTCCTCTTTCTATGTGGCTGAAGAGGTAGTGGGAGAGTTTGTGGAGTCTACTGAATTTTGCTTACCGGCATGCCCTGGTTACCTACTTCAACGCACATTCATTCATTCATCTTTGGGTATATATTTTGGAAACAATAATGCCCTACGTACACGCGCATCGGTGTTGATCCCTTGATCCAGAAAGATGGGTTTAGTTAGTGGAAGACATTTTGGGGCCGGTGGTAGATCAATGACACAAGATCATTGACAGACATTAATGACAAATAGTACTCTTCTGGTAAGATTTTGATTTAATTTGTTGGTCAGGTTAATTAGTATTATTTTTTCCACTCTTCTTTTCTGACCACATTTTTTTCTTTTAAAAAAGTAAAAATCACTATTTAATAAAACTGAACTTTAAAGGATTTGAAAACAGGAATTCAGATGTTTTATTCGAACTCTTTTACATTAAGTATACAAGAAATAAATATTTGTAGTAGTGTATACGTACTTCACACCTCAAATAGCAGATAAATTAGAGCGTACGATTAAAGAGAAATTTCATGCTACTCATGCATAATATGATCAATGAAAACTTATAATATATGCGAAGAGGAGGCCTATTAATTATTACTTTCAACGTTAATTTATTTTTACAAATCGTCGATCGGAAGATCTAAGTCTCCTTCAATGTTGTTGAATGTGTATGCAGCTTAGGTCCAAAAATATGAATGGTAGTACACAGCTTGAGTCCAAAAATATGAATGGTCAGAAAAATCACATGCATCATGCATGCATGGGTCAAAAAATCTGAATAATTTGTGCAGATGAGATATAATCATGTGGTTGGAGATCAGGAACAGCTAGCAGTAGTACTAGCTCTAGTCTATATATATCCACCACATATATACATACGTTGAAAGGCCTAAATATTAATGTATCGTTTGATTATATATATGAGATGAGATGAAATTAAAAGTTATCGAATAAAATATTATTATAATATAATTTTTTTAATATTTTTTTTATTTTAAGATTTGAAAAAATTAAATTATTTATTATATTTTGTTTACAAATTTTAAAAAATTTTAATGATTATATGAGATTGATAAGATGGTTTGTATAACCAAACGATACCTAAATATTATATCAAAAATTACCACTACTTTCTTAACAAAAACGTGTATATTGACACGTAAGGAGAGATTATATATAAATTTTCTTTAATTGTACTAAGCTAAGTAAATCCCCAATATACAGGTTTTTTTTCTAAATATTTTTGTTTTTATATTTATTTCTTATTTATCTCATCCCTTGTCAATGCCATCAGGCATCATGTACATGAGTTTGTTGAGAGCAATGAATGTTTTGGGAAGTTGAAGTACATGATGATATATACCTCAATCGGGCTATATATACCCAAAACATTGAGAGTAAGTAGCTAGGTTCTTCTATAATATCAACCACGTACAGAACAATTTAGCTAGGTGAAAGCACAATCATACAAGTAAGTTGTACTTCCCTTCCTTCTTGAATCATGTCTACACTCGATCCACCTTTTTCCGACCACTTGCAAGAAGATGAACCAACCCCAGATTAATACGGGGACTTCATATCCTCCCTCCTAACAGATGGCTTCCTAAGTCAGTAATATTAATTTTTCAGAAAAATAGAATTTATTATAATAAAAAAATTAATTTTTTTATAGGAATTTAAGATTTACTAACTTTTTAAAACAAAAGTACGGCAGAACTTGGACATCCAAACCTTACAAATCCCATTTATCATTTTGAAAACTATATGCTTAGAAAATGATTGAAGTAATGGGTTTTTAAATAAAGCATGACATCCACACAATATATTTTTCAACCTATTTTATAACTACGTTTTAAGGCGATGATATTTTTGTAAATTCATATTATTTTTATAATTTATTTTATAAAAGTACTTCTCGTTTAAAAAATAATTATATTAAATATTATAAAAAATACAGTGTAGATCATTTTCCTCTTAGATATTTTTCTTACCTCTATGCCCTACCTACTTCAACCGACATTAATGTCGGTAGCCCAGACAGCCAGATTATTTTGGAAACAATAAATGAGTTGATCCCGAAAGGCTGGTTTAGTTAGCCGATTATTAAATGAGTTGGGACCGGTGTTTTAATGATACAAAATTGACAGACAACGACAAATGCTCTATGCGATAAGATTTTCATTTAAGAATAAGAATAGTACTACTGATCTCGATAAATGCATCTCGATCATTTCTTTTAATTATTATTTAGAGAAACATGTCTTTAAATAATGCTGTGAAATTTTATTTTTTTTATATGCAAGAATATAAAAAAATAATTGAAAAAAAATAAAAATAAAAAAGAGTAAATTACTTTATCGGGACCCATATTCAGATTACACCCTCGTCGGTATAGCGCCACCCCAAAAATAATGTTTTATATGTCCGATAAATGTTACCGGCAGTGGATCTCAATTATTATTATTATTATTATTTATTTAAAGATTAAGGAATTAGTTTGTAATAATATGGTAATTTAAAAAATATATATTTAAAGATATAAAAAAATGTATGAAAAAATAAAAATAAAAAGATTAAATAGCTTTATTAGGATAATCTCTCGATCGACACTCTCGTTGGGTATAATATGATCATTCATTTAATTCATTTGTCAGATTAATTAGTATTCTTTTTTTACCAGACCTTTTTTCTTTTAAAAATTGCAAATCATATTGAGGCCTGATTTAAATAGTGAAACCAAGATAAATACTTTGAAAACGGGGATGAACAGATGTTTTATAAATACTTTGAACAAGAAATAAATACTTGATTTCAAGATTTTATAATATTTTTAGTTATTAGAATCATGAATCTTTTAATAATGTTAAATATCCAATAAATATGCAGTAGGGCTCATTTATATGTTTATATCTCTTTCAAGTGAATACTACGCCTAAGATAGAGAAACGCTTTAGACCGGATGGTCCTATAAATGGAGAATAACGGAGGCCAATTAGAATTTACCACGTAAGAGGTAAATTTTAAACTCAAAACTGTGCGATGTAGGGGATAAACTCTTGCTTTCCGTCTTCGTTTCTTTTGTTTGGAATTGAAATGAAAACCTCTTACGTGGTAAGCAACACGGAAAAAAGTTTCATTTTTTCCTAAAAACCAGCTAAATCGGAAGTAAGCAACACGCAGTGAAAGAAATTCTTGGGATCCCAAGTTCATCAAGATATAACTGTAGAAGAATATGCCCACGACATTGTGCATGATTGCGAAAAACGTAAGTAAAGTGGTACAACGTAAATAAAATAAACAAAGGTTCGGCAGCCAAGAAATTTGGCTACCAGGGAAAAAAGAAATATGGGATTTGCTCCTCCTCCTCCTGAGGCCGGCTCTTTTGTTTTTTCACTGGGAAATGGAAAACCAAAGTGTGAACAGAATCGAAGCCGGGAAAATCTCTATCCTCAATTGTATCAATCTCTCTAATCCTGACATTCACCAATCCGTTCCAGGTGCATGTCCCTTTCAATTTCCTAAAAGATATTATTTATTTCTGATATATATATATATATATATATATATTTTTTTTTTTTTTTGCAGTTTTTTTTTATCATTGTTTTTACTATTTTATCTTCTGTTCTAGGTGTGTTTGGATTCCGGATTTTTCTACATTGTAAACCATGGGATAAGAGAGGAATTCATGGATGAGGTTTTCGCACAGAGTAGAAGGATGTTTGGTCTGCCGTTAAGCGATAAAATGAAGCTTTTAAGGAACGAGAAACACAGGGGCTACTGCAAAGAACGAGAAACACATCGATAAAATGAAGCTTTCGCATACTGGAAAGAAGGGAAGATGGCTTTCGCGTACTGCAGAGTAAAAGATAGTTCGAAACAGAGAAAGAGAAAACTGGCTTCGTAAGAGAGAAGGAGAAGAGAGGAGAGAGATTTGCTTTCCGTGTCACGTGAAGAGAGAGGTTGAGAAGGGGGAGTCGTTTCCCTACATCGCAGCACTTTGAACTAGTTTCTATCTTCCTAACGTGGCTATTACCTATTGGCCTCCGATAAAGACGCATAGTAGGATGAGCCGTTTTTAAGTTATTCTCAAAATTCAAATAGAGATTCTAAAAGATTCAAATCTTAAACGCAAACCCCAACCAAAACCAAGGCAAAGCGATGTAATTAATAATATTTTGAAAGATATTATTTGGGCATATATGAATACTAGTAAGGTACTAATGTGCAAGGCATATATTTCTGATTTTATGTGCAAGGCACATATTTCATAGCAACTGTCGATTTTGGTAATTTTTTTTTTACACAAAAATGAAATTTGTTGTGAAATAGATTAGTAAAATTGGTTATAAGGTGTAAATTTATGAAATCGTGGTAGAAATAAAGATAGTGAGTTTTGGAAATTAATAGTCATCATTTATTGCTGTATTTTTGATAGGTCTCAAATGCAACGTATATAAATGCTAGAGATAGTTTGTGTTCTCTTTGGGTGAGAACGTACCACACTTAGATATTTAGTTTCTCTTTGGGTGAGAAAATACCGCAAGTT
The DNA here is from genome assembly GCA_011037825.1 of Carya cathayensis. NCBI lineage: Eukaryota > Viridiplantae > Streptophyta > Magnoliopsida > Fagales > Juglandaceae > Carya > Carya cathayensis. The sequence goes on from QGSO01000343.1 coordinate 1,154,315, forward strand.
GAATAACAAATGATTTTTCATCCCTTTTCATTGATAACTGCGGCTACTTAAATAAGTAAAGCCTGGTACAAGAACCCCGAAATACAAGCAAACTGGTAGTTAACAACGGAACTAAAACACACGTAAAACACGTAAAAACAGATCATGCGAACTCACGTAAAATAAAACAAACTAACAGCAATATATTAAACGACGTAAAATGCGCAATGGCAAGTGACCCAGTCGACTGACCCAGTCCACCCCATCGCAACCTGTTCCTTCTTCACGTACCCTTAACATCTTCGCTGCAACGATCACGTCCCACCTTTATCCGACGTATTTGGGATTCGGCATACGTGGGATTCGGCCTAGGCGCCGTTGCTGACCGCCTAGGCGCCATACGTGGGATTCGGCCTAGGCGCCCTTGCTGACTGCCTAGGCGCCATACGTGGGATTCGGCCCGCCTAGGCGCCCTTGCTGACCTTCGTGGCCTATCATTACCATCTAGGCGCCATACCTGGGATTCGGCCTAGGCGCCCTTGCTGACCTTCGTGGCCTATGATTACCTCCCCCATCAAGTGGATCATTGTCCTCAAGGTCCATATTCGAAGCTTAGGCGCATTTGCTGACCGCGTAGGCGCCCTTGCTGACCTTCATGGCCTATCAATTTTCTTAACGTTTCCAGTCAAAGAGTGGTGAGGTTGAAGAATTTAGTGAGAAGATTTTTATACTCTAGGAATTTTATGTAAGGGAGGGAACATTTTAGTAGCCAAACAAAAGATTGAAGTTTTTATTGAAATATTTCTTTCACTTGCAAGTTCCTATGAATAGAGATGATATGGCAATTTATAAAAAAAATGAGTGTTTTAAAAATGAGATTGAGAATTTTTAAATTTTTGTAAGCATATTAAATAAAATATAGTTTTTGATATTATATATGATAACATCTTATTTATTGTGACAGCTACTAAGAAGTGAGCTACTCCGTTTACATGTCTGGCAAAGCAAGTAAAAAGTCGAAGAAGAAATGATATCACAGAACGATGAGAAAAAAGCAAATACTGCATACAATTGAAAGCTTGTAGCTTTTTACTTCTTTCCTTTCATGTATTTTGTCATATTTATTTGTAATAAATAAATATTGCATACAAATAAATGATTTGAATAAACAGTTATAAATATTGAATCCAGAACAATGAACATAAAAAAAAAAAAATACCTCTTAACGTTGAAACAAAAAAAAATACCTCTTAACGTTGAGAGACCGAGGACCTAGCAGTCGCTTTTACCGGATAGAAAAGTAGAAAATGAAGAAGGTAAAATCTACTAAGCGGTGGTGGATTTATCAGAAGATGAGAAAATTTGAAATCATCCAGATTTTGACACCTGTAAGTGATAAGCATTAAGGGGTGAGTAGGCACTAAGCGGTGGCAGATATTGGAGGATTTGAGGGATCAATCAAGTTTTGGGCTGACTAAGCACTAAGCGGTGGCAGATACTGGAGGATTTGAGGGATCACACAGGTTATACTGGAGGATTTGAGGGATCACACAGGTATTAAAAACTTACGTAAGGGTAAAATAGGACACAAATGTTGTAACAACAAATTTACTATTCATTCAAGATTGACGCTTTTATATATAAGAAAGATATTGAACGTACGTGTCTAAAGTTTGTGCATTTGGCCATTGATTATAGACGACTACGTACAGAGCGTATGCATAACTTGTTTTTATAAATTAAACATATTTTTACTAATACAGAAATTGAGATGGTCTACGAATTAATCAAGATTACAAGAGAAGCTAGGAGCAAGAGAAAGATTGAAGTCTAGAGTTATAGCTCCAAGGAAACAAGGTATTGAGAAAGAGACTTTAAACATCATCGAGAGAGCAAACATATCAAAATCCCGATCATTTTCTGCATCCAAATATATCGTAGCAACAAAAATAGAAAAATACCAAGAAAAAGTCTCCATTGCCTCTGATAAATATAATGCCACGTTGCCTTTTTTATTTTTTATTTTTTGTAATTTTGGCATGCCTTGGTTGTTCATTTTCTCTATATATATAACAATAAAACAAAGCAAGACCCAATAGTATTATCATTTCTCTTAAAATTATGTCTACACTTCAATCACCTTCTTCTACTACTGATCTTGAGCACCTGGAAGAAAATGGACCAAGTCAAGAATGCAAAGACGTCAACATAGAGAAAGGCCAACTAAGTGAGTACCATGGATTTTGGATCCGAACTTGGTCATTGGAAGGAGTTATGGCATCACAAAAACGATTTCAAACTCGTGACATTGATATCTTATTGGTGATTGCTCCCAAAGTTGGTACTACGTGGTTAAAGGCTATCTTATTCGCCTTAGTGAACCGGATGCACTACCCAAACCTTCAAGAACATCCTCTACTGACAAACCTCCCTCATGCTCTTGTTCCGATATTGGAAGGAGATATGTACAATAAAAAAAAGGTCAAAGATCTCAATCCTGCCTCTCCAAGACTCCTTTCAACTCATATGCCTTATACTTTGTTACCAACATCTGTGAAAAACTCAACATGTAAGATTGTGTATGTATATAGAAACCCTAAAGATACTTTTGTGTCACTTTGGCACTTCATGAATAGGGTGCATTCAACCACCATCTCGCTTGAAGAAGCTTTTGACAAGTTTTGTAGGGGAATGAGTCCATTTGGCCCTTATTGGGATCATGTTTTGAGTTGTTGGAAGGAAGGAAAGCATCGAGAAACCAGCCTGAAAGTTGTTTTTCTTGAAGTATAAAGAAATGAAAAACTATCCCTTTAGGGCCAAGATCCCAATACAACTACCCCTTTCTCTTCCTACTAAAACTATCTACACTTCAACAACCTTCTTCTCGTTTCTTGGAGCACCTGCAAGAATGATCATAACTAAAGAGAACATGCATGGGTCCAAGAATCTACATGATACTAAACAACAAAGCATGATCATAATTAAAGAGAACATCCATGGGTCCAAGAACCTACAAGATGTTGTTGAAGTACTTGATGATGTTTTGGAGATTTATATGGCCACAAGATACCCAAAAAATTGATACTAAGAGTCTATATTATTATTAGCTTCTGCTTCCTTGATGTTGTCTTAGGTCATATTGTTAGGATATATGTGGTCAACTCTATATATAATTTGACAAGCTGTAGTTTATATACAATTTACTGTTTGGTTTAGCTCTTTATAGGTTGAGAAGATTGTATTTATAATTTATATGTTTTGTTTAGCGGCCTTTATGTTCACTTAATCACAAAAGTTGTGTACATTTGACCTAACTATTTGGTGCAATAGTAGACTTTTGTGCATTATATGATAAGGACGTTGTGTGTTTTAGACTATGACATCTTTTCAGTTTTGATAATAATTTTTTTTTAATTTATAATTGAGTTTTTTCGGCGATTTTTAATCGTTGAAAATAAGCATATGGTTGTTGAAAATACCTCATTTGCAGCGTTTTTTATCGCTGTGAGAACTATTAGCTCCAGCGATTTTTTCAAATGCTGCAAATCAAAACATTTTTTGTAGCGATATTTCAGCTATTTGTGACAGTGATAAATCACTGCAAATAATTTTTTCCAACGATTTTAGACAGAACTGTGATGCACAGTTGTGATGATTTTGTCCGGTATTTGTAGTGATGAAAATCACTGTAAATGAGGTATTATTTCTAACGATTTTTGGCTTTTGATGGTTTAGCTTAAAAGTGAGTAAATTAACAAATACGACTAATATTCGGTGCAGTAGAAATTGTTGAGAGACTAATTGCAGCGATTTTAGGAGTTATTTGCATCGTAAAGATCACGTGCATGCTTGGGTCAAAAAATCTTGAATGTTCATAAAGATCACATGCATGCATGGGTCCAAAAATTTGAATAATTTGGGGAGGGGGGGTATAATTAGACCATTTCTATATAATCTTCTGCCTACACCGCACATCAGATTTATTTTTTTTAATTTTAATTTTTTTTTATTTTATTCCCTCTAAGCTAAATGAGTTCTTTTCTCATCATTTATACACCACAAACTATTTCTCATTAATGATTATAAATAATTATTAACCTTCTTAGTTTATATAAGTAAAAAAATTGGTAGTGTAGTTAAGAAAAAAACTAAATGGAGACAATCAGAAGCAATTACAATAGTTAGTATGTAATTGTTAAGAAAAAGTAAAATTTTGTAGTATTTTCTTTTTTTTTTAGAAAACCTAGCAGGGGGGATATGTATTAAAGCCTCAGAATAGGGGAGGAAACCTATCAATTTACATCGTTAGCACAAAAGGAAAGAACCAAAAAAAGAAAAAAAGAAAAAGGAAACACTATCTTCACATATATGGCAGTCCTATTCTGTCTATGTTTAGGATTCCTTTGAGTAGATGAGGCAGGTCCCCCACCCGCATCCACTCAATTAGTTACAGAGGCAAACTACGGGCTAGAAAATTAGCTGCTGCGTTGCCCTCTCTGTACACATGTCTTATGACCACCTGCATGGTTGAGATTAAGGCTTGTATCTCCTCCCATAAATCCTCTAGGTACCAGATTCCCACTTTCTTTTTCTCCAACCATTGCACTACCAAAAGGGAATCCAGCTCTACTTCTACTTTTCTTAATTCAAGTCTTCTGCAAAACCTCAGTCCATGAAGCAGGGCCATGAGCTCTGCTTGGTTGTTGGTTCCGTGGCCCAGGCCTAGAGAAAAGGCTAGAATCATTTTGCCTTGGTCATCTCTTATAACCCCACCAGCCCCCATCTGTCCTGGATTTCCTCGGCTGCTTCCATCAACGTTTAGTTTGCACCAGATCACTAGATGTAGTCTTTTCCTTTTTGGTTCCCTTGATGGTATGGACAAAGCTTTCAATATTTGCCCGTCACCGAAATTGAACTTGTTTCTAGCTTTTAGGCGCATCCCACACCAAGCAATGGCAGCTTTGATTGATTGCCAGAGGGACTCAATTGGTACTTTAATTCATTCCATTCTTGCTTTGCATTGCCAGAGCCAAAGTGACCACGTTAGTATAGAAGGTATGAGTCCTATTAAGCACCCTTTTTGGGTTGATCTGCCTGCACGCCTAAACTATAGATCTATCTTTTCCTTCCATTTTTTTCCGGGATCAAATGGCATACTCACTTGTGTTGAAGCTCTTTTCCATAAAGTCTTTGCAATCTTGCCTATAGCTAGGACATGGTCAAGGTCGTCCAAATTCCCCTCTTCACAGCATTCGCATTTTGAGACCATGGGAATGCCAATTTTACTGATCGTGTCATCAACGCTTAAGCAACCTTTTATCGCCTTCCACATGGTGATTGAATATTTTTTTGGGAGAGCCGAATTCCACATCCAATCAGCCCCATTTATTTTTGGAACTTTAACTCTAATGCAATCCCATGCACTTTTGGAAGAGAAGTCGCCGCTCACGCTGGGAGTCCATATCAGTCTATCTGACCCTTCTTTATGTCGCCCAAGGCATATTATGATTTCTTCTAATTTTTCTTCGCCCACTAGAGACATGAGCATTGCTACGTCCCAGCCATTGTCCAGTCTGCATTCCTGCACTTTGAGGGCTGGTTGTAAAGTGATGGGCACTTCATCAGCTAAGGGACTAGATTCCAACCAACGATCATGCCAGAAAGATATATTTCTGTCCCTAATACGCCATCTCGAGTTACTTAGAATAATTGGAATACTCGTCATAATGCATTTCCAGAAGCAAGACCCTTTGTTTTTCTCTACTAGTGAAATAAGGTCAGATTTGACGTACTTAGCTTTGAAGAATTGCGCCCACATCAAGTTTTCTGTCAAGATCTTCCAGGCAAGTTTCATGAAGAGGGAGTTTTGAACTTCCTATATGTTGCAAAGTCCCACCCCTCCTTCTCGAGTTGGTCTACACAATGACGACCAAGCTACCCATTTCCTCTTTGTTTTCCCTTTTGAATATCCCCAAAAGAAGTTACTCATGAGTTGATTTATATTCTTTAGGATGGCTTTTGGCGCCTGTATCACTGAGAGTAAATGGATTGGCATGCTAGCCACCACTTGTCTTCAAAGGATTAATGGGGACCCATTTGACAGGATCTTGTGTTGCCATCCACCCAACTTCCCTCTGATGATGTTCATAAGACTGTCAAAATGACTCACTTTGAGCCTACCGGAGACTAGTGGGACCCCTAGGTATTTCACAGGGAAAGTACCTTCCATGAATCCCATAACTCTCAACTATCCCCTTCGTCTACCCACCTGTATGTTTTTGGAGAAGAAAATTGCCTATTTTTCCTTGCTGATTGCTTGTCCCGAACAGTTCTCATAGATCTGAAAAATATCTCTGATTTTTTTTAGGTATGAGTAGCTTCCATTGGCAAACACCATGACATCATCCGCATAGAATAAGTGGGAAATAGGTGGGGCTCCTCGAGGATGGGTGAAAGGTTTTATTCTCCCCACCTCAAATTGCTTGTGCAGTAGCCTTGATAGTGTTTCCTCTACTAATATAAATAAATACAGCGACAGGGGGTCTCCCTGACGTAGACCACGGCCACAAGGAAAAAAACCCTTAGTAGTGCCATTCATTTCCATTGAGAACCAAGGAGATGAGATGCATTGGTATATTAAGCCGCAGACTTCCTGGGAAAAACCGAAGGATCTCATAACATGTAACAAGAAATTCCAGTCTATGCTATCATAGGCTTTTACCATGTCAACCTTGATGAGTACATTCCCACCATGCACCTATTTGTTTATCTGATGGACCATTTCTTGGGCTAGTGAGATGTTCTCGAAGATGCTGCAGCCTGGTAGAAAGGCTCCTTGTTCTGGAGAGATCTGTTTGCATAGTAGAGCCGACAACCTCTTGACTATTATTTTTTAGCATACCTTAAAGACCATAGAGCACAAACTGATGAGTCTAAATTTTTCGAAACCTGTGGGGTTTTTTTCTTTTGGAATTGGGACAATGTGGGAGGCCGAGTTAAACCGTGGAAGACGGGCTCCACTAAACAACTTGCTGACAGCATCCACCACATCAACTTTCACCCATTCCCAACATGATCTATAGAAGCTCGAGCTGAAGCCGTCTGGACCCGGACTACTTTCTGTTGAAATGGAGAACATCGAATCTTTGACTTCTTGGGCTGTTGGGGGACTCATGATTCTTTGGTTCTCTTGATCAGTGATCTTGGGTTGGATGTATTCAAGTAAATCTGGGAGGGGACATCGTGGTCTGGCTTTCAGGAGGTTTTGTAAAGAATTCCACTGCCCCTAAATGGATTTCCTTTGGGGAATTGAGGATATTACCATCTCTAAGTCTCATTTCCTACATAATCAACCTTGAGTTAGAGTTGAAGGATCTAAAAAACTGAGCCGAGACTTCTCCCTTCTCTACCCAGCTTAATTTGGCCTGTTCCGATAGCCTTATTTCTTCCCTTTGATTCCATAGATTCAGATCTTCCCTTGTGACCAATAGTTCCATTTCAATTTCCTCTAAGAACTGATTCTACAGTTGGGATTCTAGGCTCTCAATTCTCCTTTCCAGACTCTCTATGTGTTGTCTGTCCTTCCAAATACTTTGGTATTCCATTCTTTTAGAGCCACTGTTAGTTTTTTTAATTTGCTTGCCAATCTCTTTAAACCCACTTCCACCGATGGTTCCTGCCAAATTTCCTGCACTAGCTTCCCAAAATCATCGTGCAATGTCCACATATGTTGGAATTTAAAAGTTGACGGACCATACCTGGTGGCCTCCGTTCTCAACTCTATGGACATAGGTGAGTGATCTGAAGTTGTTCTTGGAAGGTAGGTGCACCTTGCATCTGGGAGCAAAGCCATTGCTTTCGAATTCATCAAGACTCGGTCTAGTCTCGCCCAGCTCCGTGCCAATCCCCTATGTTCATTGCACTAGGATAGAGATCTCCCGGTTGACTTCATCTCACTTAGGCCATTTTGGTCGATGAAATCATTGAAGTCTTCCATCGCCGCTCTTAGCCGAGGATTTCCCCCACACCTTTTGTCATCCCTTCGAATGATGTTGTAATCTCCTATGCCTAGCCACGGTGAATCATTCGGTATGTCCTGGTGCAGCGAATTCCAAAGGTCCCTACGTACTTGATATCTACACTTTGCGTATATGACGGATATAAATAGCCGTTGTTTCTAGAATGGAAGGGAGACCGTTATGTGTTGTGCACTCACTTGTAGAATTGAAACTTGTAGTTCTGCCCTCCAAAGTAGCCAGATTTTGCCACCTACGGATTGGTTTGTGAGGTTTGAATCCATGTTTATCTTGCTTTGTAGGAGTTTCAATTTTTCTATTTTGACAAACGGCTCTGCTAACATTAAAAATTTTATATTCTTTTTTTTCACCAGCTTCTGAAGCCTCCTTTTGGAAGATCCTAGTCCCCTTATGTTCCAGAAGAGGGCCTTAAGCATTATAAATCCAATCTTAAGGGCTTGCTAGGAACCCTACTAGAGCTTCTTAAGGATCTCTTTTTCTATTCTCCTTCCTTTCTAGGTTGCGTCTCACTATCCGACGGACATCCCGCCTCCCCTTCGGGATCCGAAGTAAAGCCCCTTTGAGTTCTTTGATCATCATCAGTTAATTCAATGTTGGCGTTTTCGTCAATCTCCTTTAGCAGGTCACGTTCTACAATTTCCAGAGCGCATACTTGCTCTGCTGACTCTCCTATGAGCAGAAATCCACTCAGTGAGTCTCCCCTCAACTGGCAAGTGTCTCTTATAATGATGGTATTTTCTATTGACAGAGTCTGCGTCCAGATGTCTTCATTCAAAGAGCCTTGTCTCTCAACTTCCAACTTAGCCGTTTGTGCATGGTTCTCTTCCTTTTCTGTTTCTAATACTCGTGAAGGCATTTCTTGCATTTCCTCCAACTGCAAAGGCTGCATTTCCTTTGTAGTTTCTAATACCCTTGAGGGGGACTCTGCAATCACCTCCAGTCATGAAGAATGTAGCTCTGGATTTTCCTTCCCGTTAACCCCTGTTTCTACATTACTCTGCCTCTCTCTATTCTTGTCGCTCGCAATTTCTTCTGCTATTCCTTTTAGTTTCCCCTCCTCCCTTTTATTATCCAGGATTTCCTTCTCACCTTTCTTAGTTTTTTCCCCGTTATCCTTTTTTCCACCCTCCCTCCAGAGGCAGGTTTTTCTGTTGTGGCCCTAGATGTGGCAGTTGCAGCAATACTCCGATAGTGTCTCGTATTCAATCTCAACGTACAGGTTGGTAGGTTTATGCGGTATGCCAATCTAGAGTCCATGGAGGGGGGATTTGGCAGCATCCATTTCCACATATACCCGAGCCCCATCAGTGTGAGTGGCGCATTTGGTAGTATTATCACGTCGGAGGAATCTGCCAATGGGGAAAGTGATATTTTTCAGAAAGGATTCAGGATAGAAATTCGGAGGGAGACCTGGAAGGACGACCCATACTGGCACTACAGATGGTTCCCTGTCTTCATTAATAATTAGTATTTTTTTCCTTATTTTCTTTATTTATCAGACTTTCTTTTCTTTTAAAAATTACAGATCATATCAAATAAGAATCATTCTACTTATTATTTATATATCATATATTATATATAATTTTTTTTATGAATAATACTCCCTCTCATTTTGTTCTTTCATTTTAACCACTCATATATTTAAATTTTTTTTTAAAAAAATAAGATTCTTACAAATTAAAAAAAGTGACTATTAATATATTGATATTTTTTATTTTTTAAAAGTATTTAAAAAATACTTATTTTAATGTTTGAAAAAATGTTTGAAATAAAAAGCAAAAACAAAAGGTACAATTTGCACTAGATGGCATACCAAGTGCGCAAATTGAGAGGGTAGAGTACTACTACCTTTTATTTTATTTTATTTTGTTTTGTTTTGTTTTATTTTTACTAAACTAAAGGAATTCTTTTACTTATTGGCCATATATCACGCATTTGGTAAGGAAAAAAAAAATAAAAGAATCATGTGTGGTGTAGACATGATGAGTAGAATTTTTCATTAAATAAAATTTGGCTTTAAAGGATTTGAAAATAAGCATTTAGATGTTTTATTCGGGTTTGTTTGGTTTCACAGATAGTGTCAACCTATTTTATCTCATTTCATTTCATCTCAACATTCATACACCATTCAAACATAAATACTTTCTAATTTTAAATTTTTAAAATTTTAACTTTTTCATCTAATCATTACTTAATCATTATAAATTTTCCAAAATTTCAAACAAAATAATTAAAAAATAATAATGTTTTCAAATCTTAAAATAAAAATAATATTAAAAACTTATATTATAACAATATTTTAATTTTATAATATTTATATTCAACCTTTTATATCTCATTTTCAAAAATCTCATAAAATATTTTAACTCGAACTATTTTACTAATATTCACAAATTATCTTATTATTATTAACAGATTTCTCATAAAATATTTTAACTTAAATGAGGCAAACTCTAGTATATATTTTTTAGTGGACAAGAAATAAATACTTGATTTGAAGATTTTATAATATTTCTAATTATTTGAGTGAATTTTTTGTAATAATATTGTTAAATATTCAATAAATGTATAGGGCTTATTTATATGTTTATATCCCTCTCAAGTGAATTATAAGCCTGAAATTTGAATAAAACAAAGCATGGCGATGTAAGAGTTCGACAGATGCTATAATTCAATAACAAAAGTGGTATATCTTGGGCGAATGGAGGATTTATTAATGATTTTACAGTACTTTTTTGTTTTTAATGTCGATCGACTCAAATGGGTTCAAGTTCTTGCCCTCATGACATTAAACAACTAAAAGATGGAAATCTCAAAAATTATGTCTGCCACAATGAAAATGCTAAACATGCCTTCCATGAATTTTATGCATGTGCCCCCACCACATACAATACTGTACCAGCACAAACGTCCATGCATGCAACAGCACAAGGATAGCAAATAAATATTTTATAGACAATAAATACCGAGCCAATTGCATGCATGTCACACCAGCATTCCCTTCGATATAAAGATAAAACAAATATCCCAAGACTCGTACCATATGGTTTTGGGTTAGATATTGATTAGTGGACACATATGGAATGTTATCACTCCACGTATGAGAGAGAGAGATCAGATTCATTGCCTTGGAGGAGAAATTAAAAAAATTGTAAGGACTTGAAATTATTGAAGTTAGATAATCACATGATCTAATTAAAAATTCTCTCAATATGAGTTTTTTACGCCATGATTTGCGTAAAAAACATCTCTCTCTTTTATTTTATTTTCTGACAATATCTCTAAAGACTCTCACCTACTCTCACTAATGCCATTTTAACTGAGGTTAAATAATGCCTATTTTTCTTAGGGTAGGTAGGCAGAAACATGCATGGCTGGCAGAGATCAAAACCCACGATGACAAGATCAGTTATAATATCCTAGCTACCTACTATTTTTAAGGCAAAATGTCAGCAAATTATAAATCTAAGTGGGCTTAGCTTCATGATCAGTCCGTATCTTAATGGCACTTTTTTAGATTATTATAAGGTCATGATCATCACTAAATGTTTGGAAAGCGATATGAGCAAGATCATGAAATTATGGTGTTTTGATGAGGAGCACATATTTTAAAATAGATAGAAGAGGCCAGTGCCCTTTAAGTCACCGTTCCAGTAGTTCCTTCCGTCAAAGTTGTTGAGAGTGATTGAGAATGGGTAGAGATATTGCTTGTGAAATTATCGTTCTCCTCAAAAAATTTAAGTTGATGGGAATACGTGAATTTTATTATTTATTTTATATATTAACACGCTCTCTGCATATAAGTCAGACTCTTTTTTAATGGATGATCTAATATGTAGAATATTTAATTAAATAAAATAGAGTGTAGAGTCAATATTCAAATTTCAAATCTCTACTTAAATATTATGGAAAATCATCACTTAAATTTAATAAGATCTATCCAACTGGATCTATATATTTAATCAAACTTTTTCTGATATCAATGTTTCCATCTCAAAGTACGGAAATATTTTTTTACAATCCACTCTCACCCATTCTCAACTAGCCACACCATCGCTCTAGGTCTCTCTTACCCTATCTTCTATTTATTTTTCTCGAATCTACTAACCAAATTTGATGGACGATCAGGATAGTTTGCAAAAACGACTCAATTATTGGCCTCCTGTTCGTATGAAACCTACACCAAATGGGGAAAAGAGACAACTACTTCACATAATATTATGTGTTATCTTCACAATGTTTGAATTACTTGTTTGTTTCCCTTTGGCCTTTGGTGTCCTTCTGACTTTCTCTGTTTTTTTTTTTCAATTTCAAACCACACACAGTACAAATCCTCTCTCCCTCCCGAGTTCTCTCTACTCTATTTAATTAAATATTTTACGTATTGGGCTATTCATTGAAGAAGAGTCAGGCCCACACGTAAATGTGAGTATTAAGATATAAAATGAATAATAAAATCTACATCTTCTCATCAGTTTAAAAGAGTCGTATGTTTATCATTTGAGTTTTGTTACGTACAAGCAAAGTCGCGTACTAATATGCATACCAATACTGATTCATTCTTATTCAAAATTTAAATTAGTATTGTTTTTAGTTAATAAAATCTACTTTTCAAACAATTACATTAAATTGATGCATATATTAATACGGAATTATGCTTACAACTAGATTTTTCTTATCATTTTCCTTGTAATCAATGGAGAAATCAAACTGCATCGATCTTGAGTCTCAGAGCATCTGTCAAATTTTTACATCACTTTAATTTGTAAAATCTACTTTTTAATCAATCACATTAAATTGATGTAAATATTAATACGTAATTATCTTTCCAACTAAATTTTTCTTATCATTTTCCTTGTAATCAATGGAGAAATCAAACTGCATCGATCTTGGAGTCTCAGAGCATCTATCAAATTTTTACATCACTTTAATTTGTTGTATTCACTCAAGCATGGGTCCGAAAATCTGAATAATTTTTACATCACTTTTTCTATCCAGCTAGCTGATTATATCGTACACTAGATTTGATTTTTTAAAAAAATTTTTTAATTATTTATTTTATTCCTATGGGGTATTTTATGTGGAATTATGTTTTCAATGCCCCCTTAGTACAACTTGAGTCCGCCATTGATCACATGCATGCTGGGGTCCAAAAATCTGAATGGTCATAAAGATCACATGCATGCCTGGGTCCAAAAACCTGAATAATTTAGAGGGGGTGCAGACGAGATATAATTAGACTTCTTCTATCCATGCAGCTGACTGTATCGTACACTAGATTTGATTATTATTATTATTATTATTATTATTATTATTATTCCTCTTAATTTAAATAATTTATTCTATTTATTATTCATATATCACAAATTGTTAAGAGGAAAAAAAAATTAATAGTATGGCTACGTGTTAAATATGTCTATTAAATATACCCACTTATATATTTTTTAGTTAAATATGTCTATTAAATATACCCACTTATATATTTTTTATTTTTTTCTTAATAGTTAAGGTCCAATGAAATGACTATTAGTAAATTTATATTTTATCTATTTTTTTCTTAATTATTAAGAATGTTTAAAAAATATTAAAAAACACATTTATACTAATGTACACATTTAATATGCACATTTGATAATCACCAAAAGATTATCCAAATAAAAACAAGAACTAGGGTGCGCCTCGTCTCTCTAGACTCTCCCCCTTCTCTCTAAACAAACCCAAACCCTAAATCCACAGGGCCTCGACGGGGGGTGAGAGCTTCGGCTCCTCCCCTCTTCCCTTCCCCCTCCCCTTCTCTTTTCATTTTTCTGCTTCTTGTATTTTCGTTTTTCATTTTTTTCCGTTTGTTGTTGTGTTTTTAGGTAAATAATGGGGGAGTGTCGACCGAGTCGTTCTAACAGCCGTTCGCCAACACGCGCCCCGCCAAGATGCTAGGCAGCCACCGATCTTCAAGTCCACCGAACGCTGCACCAAACAGAGTGGCGCGTAGCCCGCACACGCAGGACAAAGTCTCGGACCGCTCCAAAGATGACTGCCACGCGCCACCGGGGAGCCACCGGACGATTCAAAACTTGGCTTTTCTGGGATCTCTCTCTCCAGAAAAGCATAGACCAACCGTCGGCTCTTCTCCATCTACCCTTGCACCACAGCCTCTGGTTTTGTTTTTCCGTCTCTTCGTTCCGTTGATGTTTTGGGTTGATCTTGGTCTGTTTTTTATCTGAGCGGGGTGAGGAGTGTTTTTGATTGGTCACAATTTGAGGCTAGTGCTAGTCGAGAGTGGCGGACGTTGTTATGACTGGTGGATGTTCGGCCAACCTCTGGTGGAGGTTCTGTGGTCCGTACACGAACTAAATACTCATGCCGTTCCTAGGCTCGTGATGCCAATTCTTGCAGAGGGTGTGCCGTCGAGGCTCTTGTCGATGCTTGGTTTTATGTTTCAATTGTTTTGTTCTGTTTTGTGGAGTAGTTTTATATAGTTTTATTAGTAGTTGTTAGAAATAGGCTTTTGGACTTAGGGTCCATAGCCGTTTCGTCCTATACTCCGCCTCTTTAGGGGGATGGAGGGGCCTTGGTCACTGTGTTTATTCAGAGTGCGCTCTCTCTCTATAGAGAGTTTTAGAAGTTAAGACAATATCCGTCTTTTGTGTGTGGGAATGCTCCAGAGCAGTTGTGTATGTTGGCTTATAGTTTGGTTTTTCCTGTATTGATAAATTACATTTGTAACTTCGACTTGATGAATGAATTCACCATTTCAAAAAAAAAATAAGTGTAAAATTATCTGGTTGGAGATCAGGAGCAGCAGCACTACTAGCTCTATATCCACCATATAAATATATAGAAAGGTTCAGCAAACATTAAATATTATATATGTCAGAGAATTACTTTAGAAAAAAACAAAAAAACGTGCACATTCTCACGTAACATGTGTCTTGATATATAATAATGTACTGATCACGACGTACGGTTTACCACCTGTAATAGCACATGGTTTTATTTAAGATGGACAAAGAAAGAATTAAAGAGCACATGCAAGCTTTGGAGTAAAACATTAGTAGTAGTAGCTCTATATTCACCACATACACATGTAGAAGGGTATGCAAACATTAAATATTATGTCAGAAAATTACCCCTACTTTCATAACCTCACATAATAAGTAATTAAGGTGCTTTTTGATAAATTTACAAGTAACAGTTTTTTTTTAAAATATATCAAAATATAAATTAAAAAAAAAAACATACATTGCCCTTATAATTTATTTATTATTATTATTTTTTTTAAAGTTTGACCTGCCCATAAAACAAAGCAGAGACTCAATAGTAATATCATTTCTATTAAAATTATGTCCACACTTCAATCATCTTCTTCTTCTATTACTCTTGAGCACTTCGAAGAAAATGGAGCACATCAAGAATGTAAAGACGTCTGCATATGTTCCTTGCCGAAGGAGAAAAGCCAACTCAGTCTGTACCATGGATATTGGATCCCAACATGGTCCATGCCAGGAGTTCTAGCATTCCAAAAACACTTTCAAGCTCGTGAGACTGATATCCTATTGGTGACCCCTCCCAAAGCTGGTACTACTTGGTTTAAGGCCATCTTGTTCGCCTTGGTGAATCGGATGCGTTATTTAGACCTTCAAGAACATCCTTTGCTCACAAACATCTCTCATGCTCTTGTGCCCCTACTGGATGTAGATATCTACAATAAAAAAGAGGTTCCAGATCTCAACTCTTTTGCATCTCCAAGACTTTTTGCAACTCATTTACCTTATGATTTGCTACCAACATCTGTGAAGGGCTCATCGTGTAAGATTGTATATGTTTGTAGGAATCCTAAAGATAATTTTGTGTCACTTTGGCACTTCATGAATAGGGTGTATTCAACCACTAACTCACTTGAAGAAGATTTTGATAAGTTCTGTAGGTGAGTGAGTTTATATGGTCCTTATTGGGATCATGTTTTGAGTTATTGGAAGGAAATCATAGAAAAGCAAGCTCAAAAGATACTTTTCTTGAAGTATGAGGAAATGAAAGAGCAACCCACCACCCATTTAAAGAGGATAGCTGAGTTCTTGGGGTGTCCATTTTCTCCAGAAGAAGAGGCAAAAGGTACAATAAATGATATTTTACAGTTGTGTAGCTTTGATAACTTGAGCAACTTGGATGTAAATAAAAGCGGAAAGTGGCGTTTCCCAGAACATCACAGCACACTATTTCGCCAAGGCATAGACCACAAGTCATTTTTTCGCAAAGGCAATAGTGGAGATTGGGTTAATTACTTCACACCTCAAATGACAGAGAGATTAGACCATATTATTGAAGAAAAATTTCATGGTACTGGATTGAAATTTTAAGTCTTTGAGTTACATTATCATTATCAATCGTAAATTCCTATATGTACTAAACGCGTTATTGATGTTTTTAAATTGGTAGACATTCCGTCTGCAATTAATTAAATTTGTTGTAGTAATGTCAATGCTAGCTAGCTTATGCTTTGTTACCAACATCTGTGAAGGATTCGACATTTAAGATTGTGTATGTATGTAGAAACCCTAAAGATACTTTTGTATCACTTTGGCACTTCCAGAATAGGGTGTATCCAACCACTGCCTCGCTTGAAGAACCTTTTGTATGGGAATGAGTCCATTTGGTCCTTATTGGGATCATGTTTTGAGTTGTTAGAAGGAAAGCATACAAAATCCAGGCCGAAAGATGCTTTTCTTGAAGTATGAAGAGATGAAAAAGCAACCCACCGCCTATTTGAAGAGAATAGCGGAGTTCTTAGATTGTCCATTTTCTCCATAAAAGAGACAAAAGGTACAGTGAATGATATTTCAAGGTTGTGTAATTTTGATAACTTAAGCAACTTGGATGTGAATAAAAGTAGAAAGTGGCGTCTCCTAGATCATAAAATGACACTTTTTAGCCAAGGCGTAGACAATGCTGCAATTTTTCACCAAGGTAATACTGGAGATTGGGTGAATTACTTAACACTTGAAATAGCAAAAAAATTAGACCATATTATTGAAGAAAATTTTCATGGTACTGGACTGAAATTTTAAGCCTTTAAGTTACATCATCGTCATAGTCAATTCCTAGTATGTACTGAACTTGTTGATGTTTTTTTAATTAGTTGACATTTCATCAGCAAAATAATTAAATGTGTTGTATTGTTGTCAACGCTAGCTTGTGTTGATGGTTGGTTATAAAATGAGTTTGTTGTAACACTTCTGTTAACATTTGTTTAAGAATTAAAATAAATTTGTAGTAATATCAAGTGTTCCTTCAAATCACAAAAAAAGAAAACCAGCAAGAAGAGTAGAGAAAGATGTAATGAATTACCGATGAGGTTTTATTTTAAATTGTTTCTTTCAAGCTTTCTTTTCTAACCAGACCCTTTTTCGAAAAAGGAAAGAAGATTCTAAGGTATACATGCAACTAAAGCAATGTAGGAGCTATGAATCATTGAATATATAGAGGTTTCATTGAATTGAGCAACTTAGAAGTAAATAAAAGTGGAGTATACAATAACAACCAGCGAGACCTTTTTTCGCCGAGGTGGGGTTGGAGATTGGATAAATTATTTCAACCTCAAATGGTTGAGAAAATAGATCACATTTATGAAGACAGATTTCATGGCACAGGGTTAACATTTTTGGACTTTAAGTTGCATCATCATAGTCCGTGCATACATACATACAACATTGGACCATTTTGATCCGTTCATAAACAATAACACGAGTACTTGAAGGTATATACATGAAGACCGACTACATGCAATCTGAATGAA
The DNA here is from genome assembly GCA_011037825.1 of Carya cathayensis. NCBI lineage: Eukaryota > Viridiplantae > Streptophyta > Magnoliopsida > Fagales > Juglandaceae > Carya > Carya cathayensis. The sequence continues at coordinate 1,172,120 of QGSO01000343.1, forward strand.
AGTTTTGTTTTAGATATGCTTGATTTTTATATAAGAAATACTCTAACTATAAAGTGATTATATAAAATGAATCTCAAAAATTAATGTGGATTGTTGTGGTTTGTCAAATTATAAAATTATTTTTATTGTAAAATAAATATGCCGGATCACATGAAACCATGTTAGTTTGTGTGATTACTTTTGTGTAATCCTTTTGTAATTACCGCACTCTTCTTTTCAAATCCTCTTAGTAGTGGGCAACCCAGCGGTAAGGGTAAGGGTGTACTACTAGCACAAATTATTATTATTTTGTTTTAAATATTTTTTTAACATCCTTAATCATCAGAAAAATACATAACTTTACTAATAATCACTTTTTTTATCATTAAATAAAAAAATAAAATGCATTAATTTCATTATTAACAGATTTCTGATAAAATATTTTAACTCAAACGAGGCAAACTCTAGTATATATTTTTGAGTGGACAAGAAATAAATACTTGATTTGAAGATTTTATAATATTTCTAATTATTTGAGTGAAATTTTTGTAATAATATTGTTAAATATTCAATAAATGTGTAGGGTTTATTTATATGTTTATATACCTCTCAAGTGAATTATAAGCATGAAATTCGAATAAAGATTCTAATCTTATATACACCCCAACAAAAATAAAACAAAGCAGGGCGATGTAAGAGCTCGACGATGCTATAATTCAATAACAAAAGTGGTATATCTTGTGCAAATGGAGGATTTATTAATGATTTTACAGTTTTTTTTTTTTTTTTTTTTTTTAATGTCGATCGACTCAAATGGGTTCAAGTTCTTGCCCTCATGACATTAAACAACAAAAAGATGGAAATCTCAAAAATTATGTCTGCCACAATGAAAAAGCTAAACATGCCTTCCATGAATTTTATGCATGTGCCCCCACCATATACAATACTGTACCAGCACAAACGTCCATGCATGCAACAGCACAAGGATAGCAAATAAATATTTTATAGCCAATAATTACCGAGCCAATTGCATGCATGTCACACCAGCATTCCCTTCGATATAAAAATAAAACAAATATCCCAAGACTCGTACCATGTGGTTTTGGGTTAGATATTGATTAGTGGACACATATGGAATGTTATCACTCCACGTATGAGAGAGAGAGAGAGAGAGAGAGAGAGAGAGAGAGAGAGAGAGAGAGAGAGAGAGAGAGAGATTCATTGCCTTGGAGGAGAAATTAAAAAAATTGTAAGGACTTGGAATTATGGAAGTTAGATAATCACATGATCTAATTAAAAACTCTCTCTCAATATGAGTTTTTTACGCCATGATTTGCGTAAAAAAATGTTCTCTCTTTTATTTTCTTTCCTGCCAATATATCTAAACACTCTCACCTACTCTCACTAATGCCATTTTAACTGAGGTTAAATAATGCCTATTTTTCTTAGGGTAGGTAGGCAGAAACATGCATGGCTGGCAGAGATCAAAACCCAAGATGACAAGATCAGTTATAATATCCTAGCTACCTACTATTTTTAAGGCAAAATGTCAGCAAATTATAAATCTAATTGGGCTTAGCTTCATGATCAGTCCGTATCTTAATGGCACTTTTTTAGATTATTATAAGGTCATGATCATCACTAAATGTTTGAAAAGCGATATATATGATCATGAGCAAGATCATGAAATTATGGTGTTTTGATGAGGAGCACATATTTTAAAATGAAAAATTCTAAACATAAGCCCTACACCACACACCATCTATTTTTTTAATTTTTTTCTTTTATCAAATTTTTAGTATATAAATAAAAAATAGAAAAATTGAAATAGTTTAAAAAGAAAAAATCCAAAAAAATTTTAAAAAGAATTTTAAAAAATAAAATATATAAGGTGTGTGGTGTATGAGACTTATGAGTAACAATGCTCTTTTAAAATAGATAGAAGAGGCCATGCCCTTTAAGTCACCGTTCCAGTAGTTCCTTCCATGAAAGTAGTTGAGAGTGAGTGAGAATGGGTAGAGATATTGTTTGTGAAATTATCGTTTGTCTCAACAAATTTAAGTTGATAGGAAGATGTGAATTTTATTATTTATTTTATATTTTAACATTATCCTCACATGTAATCCAGACTCTACTTTAATGGGTGGTCTAATATGTAGAATATTTAATTAAATAAAATAGAGTGTAGAGTCAAGATTCAAACTCAGAATCTTTACGTAAATATCATGTGAAATCACCACTTAAACTTAATAAGATCTATCCAACTGGATCCTATATATTTAATCAAACTTGTTGTGATATCGATGTTTCCATCTCAAAGTAGGGAAATATATTTTTACAATCCACTCTCACCCATTCTCAACTAGTCACACCAACGCTCTAGGTCTCTCTTACCCTATCTTCTATTTATTTTTCTTGAATCTACTAACCAAATTTGATGGACGATCAGGATAGTTTGCAAAAAGCGACTCAATTATTGGCCTCCTGTTCGTATGAAACCTACACCAAATGGGGAAAAGAGGCAACTACTTCACATAATATTATTTGTTATCTTCACAATGTTTGAATTACTTGTTTGTTTCCCTTTGGCCTTTGTTGTCCGTCTGACTTTCTTTGTTTTGTTCAATTTCAAACCACACACAGTACAAATCCTCTCTCTCATTGACGGCTCTCTCCCTCCCGAGTTCTCTCTATTCTATTTAATTAAATATTTCACATATTAGGCTATTTATTAAAAAAGAGTCTGGCCCACACATAAATGTGAGTATTAAGATATAAAATCAATAATAAAATCTATATTTTCTCATCAGTTTAAACTTTTTAGATAAGTAATGATTTTACACCATTAAACTTTTTTTGGTGGCTTTGGAACAGGAGTATTTTTATAAAACAATAATATTTTTATAAAATATGTTTAATTTAGAATAGGATTGTGTAAAAGTCTGAAAAATGTTATATGTATATACATATTTTTATAACGGATGGACGCTTGTACGTTAGAAAGAAAGTAAAGGGCTAAATATGCTCAACTTGACAGTCATTGTTAGCAAAGAGGTGCTAGATTTGTAAGGATAATTACAAAAAAATTATAAATTTATTCAATATATCAAAATATATTTAATAGATTAACCTATTATATCTTGCAACATCGATAATATGAACTTACTTTTATAAGTCTCGTAATTGATTTGCTACGTAGATGTTTGGTCTTGGAACATGTTTTCGGCTAAAGTGAGTATTGTAAGCTCATCGAACTGAGCTTCAAAGCCCAATAAAGCGGTCCATGGATTTTTGTTGACTGACATGGATTAATCAAAGCCCAATGCTATTTTCGGAAAAACTGAATAAAGTCGATCGTATGAAAGTACGTCATGAACCATTGAAAGTTAGGGAATATTAAGGCCACAATTGAGCTGCCACAACAAATGTCCAAAAAGAATATTCTAGAAGGCACTGAAGGTGTCTCTGGACGTGCCTCTACTTAACCGAATAGAGTGGTCCCAGTTTGTTATTAAATTCACATGAAATTCTCTTCAAATGTTGTGATCAATGCATTGATTGAGTTGTATAAATATAGCCTTAGGCTCTTATAACTATTGTTGAGGTAAAAATGAGTTGATTGACATATTCTTGTGAAAACCTGTGTAAAATAGTGTTGTAACAAGTGTTGAAGCGAAAGGATTGAAGTGTGCTGATCACTGGTCAAAACAGGTGTCACCGCTCGACACTCGCTCGACACATGGCTCGAGAGAACTCAAGCAGATTGCACCGCTCGACACTCGCTCGACAGGGCGCTCGAGCTAACTCAAGCAGATTGGACCGCTCGACCCTCGCTCGACACATGGCTCGAGCGAACACAAGCAGATTGGACCGCTCGACCCTCGCTCGACACTTGGCTCGAGCGAACTCAGATAGATTTCGGCGCTCGACCTTCGCTCGACACTGCGCTCGAGCAAATGTTCCAGATGACTTAAAACCTAGGGTTTTCATGCGCCTCCTTTGAGTTGTACTATAAATAGAACAGCTTCTTTGCTGTTCTGTGGGTGGAGAATCAGAGCAAAAACCCTAAGGGCCTCCAAGATATTTTAGAGCAACCTCTCTCCCACTTGGTTGATTCTCTCTTGGATAAACACATCTCCACCACACTACATTCAACATCAATCTTCAATTGAGTCCATTGGAGTTGACAAGTTCATTGGCCGGAAGAGTCCGGAGCTGCTGGTGATGCAGAGATCGAGAGGTTCTCGTGGGAAGCTATAAAAAGGTCGGAGTTTCGACACTACATGCGTGTAGAGATCGAGTGGGTTGCTCGTGGTGTTGCAAGCCAAGTTTAGCTACTACAAAGGTTTTGTGAGTGTCTCTAAATTGGTTGTAACAAACTAAATTTTCTATAGTGGATTTGAGGTGGTGTCTTACACCCGGAGTGGTTTTAGATTTTGAAGACGTTCTTCAAATGAGTTTCCACTCCGTGAACAAAATCTTGTGTTGATTATTTGTGTGATTTATTGCTTTGATTAATTGTTGTTTAACAATCTTTTTAAAAAGACCAGAAAAATCGGTTTACACCTATTCACCCCCCCTCTAGGTGAAGTGTTGTGTAGAACCACTGCTTTTTCAATTGGTATCAGAGAGGGTTCACTTCACTAGGATTCAGTTCCTGAGTGTGATCCTGCTGTAGTGGTTTAAAATGGATAGGTCTCAATCACTCACATCTCCACCATATTTTGATGGAAACAACTACGCTTATTGGAAAGTTCGAATGAGAGCATTCTTAAAATCTGTGGATGAACGAGTGTGGTTTTCCATAACAAATGGTTGGACAGAACCAAAGGTTATTGTTGATGGAGTTCAAACTCCCAAAAGTGTAGAAAATTATTCCAGGGATGAAATAAGTGAATGTGGTTGGAATAGCAAAGGGCTGAATGCGATCTTCATGGCTGTGTCCCAAGAAGAGTTCAAACGGATATCAATGTGTCAAAATTGCAAAGAAGCTTGGGATATTCTTGAGATCACTCATGAAGGTACCAAGGCTGTAAAGAACTCTAAACTTCAAATGTTGACCACTAGTTTTGAAGAATTAAGAATGAAGGACGATGAAACATTTGATGCTTTCTATGCCAAGCTAAATGATATCGTCAACTCTCGCTTTAATCTAGGAGATAGAATCCCTGAGAATAGAGTTGTGAGAAAAGTTCTCAGATCTCTTCCTGAGAGATTTCGTCCTAAGGTCACAGCTATTGAAGAAAGCAAGGATGTAGATGCTATGAGAATTGAAGAGTTGGTGGGCTCTCTCCAAACATATGAATATACTCTTCCAGCAGACAAGAAGCACAAGTCCATAGCCCTCAATACTGTTAGAGAGGAGTCAGATGAGTCATCCGATGATTTGGCTATGAGTGACAAGGAAATAGCATTCTATGCTAAGAAATTCAGAAAAATGTTTGTGGCTAGAAATAAGAAGAATCAGAGTTTTGAAAAGAAAAAGTTTGAAAAATACAACAGAGGCTCAAGTTCAGGGAACAAGGATAGAAACTCTGAGAAGCACGCTAGAACAAATAGAGACAAGGGTCAGTCTAGTGTGCAGTGTCATGAATGCCACGGTTTTGGACACATTCGACTGGAATGTGCAAATTACAAAAAGGCAAAAGAAAGAGCAAAAATGGCATCCCTAAGTGAGAGTGAGTTGGAGTCAAGTGATTCCTCGGAAAACTCTTCCCCAAAAAGAAATCTGAATTACATGGCATTCACTGTCTCGGTAGATAGCAAAAGTCAACATAGTGAAAATGTGTCGGATGATGAGAACATGTCTGGAAATGAATTTGAGTATGAAGATGAGTTGCAAGAAGTATATGAGAAGCTATACAAGGAATGTGTCAAATTGAGGAAACTCAACAAAACTCACATTCAAGAGATAGACCTCATTAAACAAGAAAATGAAGAGCCTCAAGGAAAATTAACTGAAGCCATTGGTCTAGCTGATCAGTTTAAAATGAAGAAGGTGCTTCTGGAAGATGAGTTAAAAACTCAAGAAAGTGAGATAACTTTGCTGAAGGAAAAACTGAAATCTTTCTCCAATGGGAAGCAAAAATTGGATGAAATCCTAAGTTTTGGAAAGCTCCCTAGTGACAAGAGTGGACTAGGATATGATCCAATAAAATCTGAGGTTGCAACCAGCTCAAAGGTCTCCCACAAAAAGGAGAAGAAAACTGTGTTTGTTCGTGAATCAATTGCCAATGGGAAGACTCACCCATTTGACAATGGCAAGAAATCCTCAAATATCCAAATGGGTGCTGTGTCTTACTAAGCCAGCGAGATTAACAGTAGATTGTCCCTATTTTTCTAGTAAACGATGAACCTATGCTGTTATCTACCAATGTTGACCTTGTATATGAACCATTTCTCGTTCCAGCTCCTCTATTCGTGGTTGCAGATTATGAGCATACCAATCTATAAATTTTTTCAACTCTTTGTTTTCTTGCTTTAGCCTTTTATTCTCCCTATCCTTATTAGCAAGCTTTTGTCATAATTCAGATATTTGGATGTTAAGATGATCAATCTCACTCACCCTCGCCATTAACCTCCGAGACATGATCGTAACAGAGGCAGCATATTGACTACTGAGCATTCTTGATTCTGCAATAATCTCATAATCAGCCCTACTAGAAAAACGATTCTCTGCTCCTATCATGGTATTAACGGCCTCAGGAGAGAAGATTGATGGTTGATGCGTCAAGGGTTCCTGATTCAAGTCTGGAACATTAGTGGAAGAGAATTGTTCGGCCATTCTATCGTTATGGAAAAACAGAACTTAGGTCAAGAAACGATTTATTTTTTCTTGGTATCCGATAGGTGAAAATGATCATTTTTTTTATAGAAACTTAAAGCCTTCAATCTCGTTTGTCAACAACATCAGGCGATTGTTTAAATCTTCAGCCGCACTAAATTCATTAAGTTAGGCCTCGAGGCTTTGCACTACTTGTCGGGTTACGGACGGCTTCCTTTTTCAACTATCTACAGTGTCTATTAATGCACTGTTTTCTTCAGTCTATTTACTTGCTGCAGATCCTTTTTAATGATGCTAAAAGGGGGAGAAGTTTTAGACTAGAACATTAACATTGTTTAAATTGCTAAACTTGTTATATATGCTTGGAATTATATTTATACTTTTACTTGAAAAACTAACACACATTGTTAGGGGGAGCTTAAGTATTAATACAGGCTTCAGGTTCTATCAAGTATTTGTCATCATCAAAAAGGGGGAGATTGTTGAACCCAAGGTTTCAAGTTTCGTGTAATTATAAATCTACACATGAATTTTGATGATAACAAATGAATTCAAATAATAAATGAGTCTTAAACTCAAGTTGTCCACACAATGGAATCAAGCAAATCAAGGAACCAAGTATGAGCAAGAAGGGAACAAGTTCACATTAAAGTCATAGAGTAATGTTGTAAATCTCTTAAAAATTTGAAATTAGGATTAATGATCAAAATTAATATTTTATCATAAAACATTAAAATACATTTTCTACATGTGCATGAATATTTTGGAAACTGAATTTGAAAATTTTTAAAGATGATTGATTGTCATTTTTCACATGTGCATGACATGATTAAAGGTTTGAACTTTGAAAATATTAAGATGATTGATTGTCATCTTTCACATATACATGTTTTATTTGAATATTTTTAAAAGTGATGGATGCTTTTCTTGACTTATGCAAAAGGTAGATGTCTTTGTTTGACATCTTTTACATATACATGTTTTATTTGAATATTTTTAAAAGTGATAGATGATTTTCTTGACTTATGAAAAAGGTAGATGTCTTTGTTTGACAAATTTGAAAAGTAAAGTGTGCTTCTTTTGTCATATGCAAAAAGTAAAAGATTAGGTTTGAAATTTTTGAAAAATAAAGTGTGCTCCTTTTTTCACATGCAAAAAGTAAAAAGATTAGGTTTGAAATTTTTGAAAAGTAAATGATGATGTCTTTGACATGTGAATCTTTTTAAATTTGAATATGAAGTCTCATATGCCTCTAAATAGATCATTTGAGAGCTTCACATTTATAACACCAAGAGCATACAATATTCATTCAAAACTTTCATTCTCTATTCTCTAAGCATTGAGCCTTAACTCTTGTTCATTTTGAGAGATATAGTTTGTACTGTATTATTTTTATTTCACTCATTGAGGAGTGTTTTCTGATAACCTACCCACTATCAGCTCTTGTATCAGTAAAAGGGTGTGTATAACCCTTGTGCGTGTAGAAATTGTTCTACATAATGAATAGTTGAATCACCACGTGTAAGGTGATTACAAGTGTAGAGGGTGTTCTATACGGATTCTTTGTAGCGGTGTTGTTCAAAGGTGTAATAGGTTTCTATCTCCACCTAAAGTAGGTTGAATAGTGAATTCGGGGATTCTCAAGGGGTAGTTTGAGGCGAGGACGTAGGCAGTGGGGCCGAACCTCGTTAACATACTGAGTTTGCTTTTCTCTTACTCTTACTTTTTATATTTATTGTTGTTTTATATTTTTTTTTATATTTTATATTGTATATTTGATTTATAATTGTTATTTTTTTAAATACAACTCAATTCACCCCCCTCTTGTGTTAGTCATCTGGGCAACAACTATATTAGTATAAGTATAACTACAATCTATATTAAACTATTAATATTTTCTATTAGACTATTAATATTTTTTTATACCATATATAATTAATTATATATAACTATTATATAAATAATAATTTTTTTTTTTAAATTTTTATTTGATCCGGTCCGGTCCAGGGTAGAAAACCCCTGGACTGGGACTGGATCGAACTTGGTCAGTCCTCCCAAATTTGGACAGGGACCGGACTGGACTCATTCGGTCTGGTCCGATTCGGTCCAAAAATGGCCGGTCCGGTTGATTTTGGCCGATCTGGACTGGCCGATACTCACCCCTACCCTGATACATGGGAGGCAACCTAATAACGAAACCTCAAAATTGAGTCCACAGTTTTTTATTTATTTCCAACTGCTTATAAACATNAAGAATCATTCTACTTATTATTTATATATCATATATTATATATAATTTTTTTTATGAATAATACTCCCTCTCATTTTGTTCTTTCATTTTAACCACTCATATATTTAAATTTTTTTTTAAAAAAATAAGATTCTTACAAATTAAAAAAAGTGACTATTAATATATTGATATTTTTTATTTTTTAAAAGTATTTAAAAAATACTTATTTTAATGTTTGAAAAAATGTTTGAAATAAAAAGCAAAAACAAAAGGTACAATTTGCACTAGATGGCATACCAAGTGCGCAAATTGAGAGGGTAGAGTACTACTACCTTTTATTTTATTTTATTTTGTTTTGTTTTGTTTTATTTTTACTAAACTAAAGGAATTCTTTTACTTATTGGCCATATATCACGCATTTGGTAAGGAAAAAAAAAAATAAAAGAATCATGTGTGGTGTAGACATGATGAGTAGAATTTTTCATTAAATAAAATTTGGCTTTAAAGGATTTGAAAATAAGCATTTAGATGTTTTATTCGGGTTTGTTTGGTTTCACAGATAGTGTCAACCTATTTTATCTCATTTCATTTCATCTCAACATTCATACACCATTCAAACATAAATACTTTCTAATTTTAAATTTTTAAAATTTTAACTTTTTCATCTAATCATTACTTAATCATTATAAATTTTCCAAAATTTCAAACAAAATAATTAAAAAATAATAATGTTTTCAAATCTTAAAATAAAAATAATATTAAAAACTTATATTATAACAATATTTTAATTTTATAATATTTATATTCAACCTTTTATATCTCATTTTCAAAAATCTCATAAAATATTTTAACTCGAACTATTTTACTAATATTCACAAATTATCTTATTATTATTAACAGATTTCTCATAAAATATTTTAACTCAAACGAGGCAAACTCTAGTATATATTTTTGAGTGGACAAGAAATAAATACTTGATTTGAAGATTTTATAATATTTTTAATTATTTGAGTGAATTTTTTGTAATAATATTGTTAAATATTCAATAAATGTATAGGGTTTATTTATATGTTTATATACCTCTCAAGTGAATTATAAGCCAGAAATTTGAATAAAGATTCTAATCTTATATACACCCCAACAAAAATAAAACAAAGCAGGGCGATGTAAGAGCTCGACAGGTGCTATAATTCAATAACAAAAGTGGTATATCTTGTGCGAATGGAGGATTTATTAATGATTTTACAGTACTTTTTTTTTTTTTAATTTTATTTTATAATGTCGATCGACTCAAATGGGTTCAAGTTCTTGCCCTCATGACATTAAACAACAAAAAGATGGAAATCTCAAAAATTATGTCTGCCACAATGAAAATGCTAGACATGCCTTCCATGAATTTTATGCATGTGCCCCCACCACATACAATACTGTACCTGCACAAACGTCCATGCATGCAACAGCACAAGGATAGCAAATAAATATTTTATAGCCAATAATTACATGCATGTCACACCAGCATTCCCTTCGATATAAAGATAAAACAAATATCCCAAGACTCGTACCATGTGGTTTTGGGTTAGATATTAATTAGTGGACACATATGGAATGTTATCTATCCACGTATGAGAATGGGTGAGAGAGATCAGATTCATTGCCTTGGAGGAGAAATTAAAAAAATTGTAAGGACTTGAAATTATTGAAGTTGGATAATCACATAATCTAATTAAAAATTCTCTCAATATGAGTTTTTTACGCCATGATTTGCGTAAAAAACATCTCTCTCTTTTATTTTATTTTCTGACAATATCTCTAAAGACTCTCACCTACTCTCACTAATGCTATTTTAACTGAGGTTAAATAATGCCTATTTTTCTTAGGGTAGGTAGGCAGAAACATGCATGGCTGGCAGAGATCAAAACCCAAGATGACAAGATCAGTTATAATATCCTAGCTACCTACTATTTTTAAGGCAAAATGTCAGCAAATTATAAATCTAAGTGGGCTTAGCTTCATGATCAGTCCGTATCTTAATGGCACTTTTTTAGATTATTATAAGGTCATGATCATCACTAAATGTTTGGAAAGCTATATATATGATCATGAGCAAGATCATGAAATTATGGTGTTTTGATGAGGGGCACATATTTTAAAATAGATAGAAGAGGCCAGTGCCCTTTAAGTCACCGTTCCAGTTGTTCCTTCCATGAAAGTAGTTGAGAGTGATTGAGAATGGGTAGAGATATTGCTTGTGAAATTATCGTTCTTCTTAAAAAATTTAAGTTAATGGGAATATGTGAATTTTATTATTTATTTTATATCTTAACACTACTTCACATAATATTATTTGTTATCTTCACAATGTTTGAATTACCTGTTTGTTTCCCTTTGGCCTTTGTTGGCCTTCTAACTTTCTCTGTTTTGTTCAATTTCAAACCACACACAGTACAAATCCTCTCTCTCATTGACGGCTCTCTCCCTCTCTCCCGAGTTCTCTCTACTTTATTTAATTAAATATTTCACGTATTGGGTTATTCATTGAAGAAGAGTCTGGCCCACACGTAAATGTGAGTATTAAGAAATAAAATCAATAATAAATTCTACATCTTCTCATCAGTTTAAACTTTTTAGATAAGTAATGATTTTACACCATTAAACTTTTTTTGGTGGCTTTGGAACAGGAGTATTTTTATAAAACAATAATATTTTTATAAAATATGTTTAATTTAGAATAGGATTGTGTAAAAGTCTGAAAAATGTTATATGTATATACATATTTTTATAACGGATGGACGCTTGTACGTTAGAAAGAAAGTAAAGGGCTAAATATGCTCAACTTGACAGTCATTGTTAGCAAAGAGGTGCTAGATTTGTAAGGATAATTACAAAAAAATTATAAATTTATTCAATATATCAAAATATATTTAATAGATTAACCTATTATATCTTGCAACATCGATAATATGAACTTACTTTTATAAGTCTCGTAATTGATTTGCTACGTAGATGTTTGGTCTTGGAACATGTTTTCGGCTAAAGTGAGTATTGTAAGCTCATCGAACTGAGCTTCAAAGCCCAATAAAGCGGTCCATGGATTTTTTTTGACTGACATGGATTAATCAAAGCCCAATGCTATTTTCGGAAAAACTGAATAAAGTCGATCGTATGAAAGTACGTCATGAACCATTGAAAGTTAGGGAATATTGATGCAATTACAGATAACAATTTTTATTTAATAATTTGTGGTTTTGGGAAAAATCTGACCCAATATTTGTAGCATTGGGTCAATGCAATCTGACCAATATATTATTGCAGGTTTTTTTATTCTTATTTATTGTCGTGAGATTAGAATTTTGAGAAAATTATATATACCTTGTTTCCTCGTTCAGTTTTTTTCTATTAATTGTAACATATAAAAATAATAAAACCTAATTTAATCACGTAAACCAAATCATCTCAACTTATCTCATTTCATATAATCATTACAATTTTATCAGGCTTTCACATAAAATATAATAAACAATTTAATTTTTTTAAATTTTAAAATAAAAATTATATTTGTAATAATATTTTATTTAACTTTCATCTTTTATCTCATCTCATCTATGTAATCAAGTAAGGTCTAAGTGTAAAATTATCAATTTTCTTAGAAGAAAGCAAACTTAGGAATTTTTTCCTTTCTTTCTTTCTTTTTACTTTTTTTATTAATCGATTTATCAATGATGTTCCTTAAAAATTTCAACTCAACTATTTATTCTACCCTAAAAGTATTCTAACCCCTCCAAACTTATAATCCTGCCTCTGGCTCAGTACGCGGCATTTTCCTAACGGGTTGAGATTGGAGGGTGGGTGAGTTACTCCAGTTCACAAATGGCAGATTAATTAAAGGCGATTAAAAGAGAAGAAGATGGACCGAGTTGCACAGAATTTTAGAGCACATGCACGCACCATTGAATTTTAGAGCACGCAAATTATGATCAATGAACGGTATTATATATTTGTGTTAGAATATTATCATTCTTATGATAGAATATATTCATAATAATTTAGGTATGGTTTGGTAGTAAAATGAGAATTTTGAATTTTAAGACAAAATATTAAAATATTATATTTTAATATTATTATTATTTTGAGATTTGAAAAAATTAAAGAAAAGTTAAATTATTTATTATATTTTATAAGAGGATTTAAGAAAGTTGTAATAATGAAATAAAAATTTTAAATTTGAGATGAAAAATTTAAAGGACCAAACCGAACCGTATGCATGATAATATATATTATTCTTTACCATATTTAGAATATTGTGTAAATCGATTAGTATTATTGATTTATTGTATTTCTATTTTTTCTCTAGCTAGCCTCATTCACCTATAAATATGATAAATGTTATGTACTTAAAGAACAATTAAGAAGAATAAAGATGTAGACTTCAAAGTCTCTCCCTATTGTCTGCTCTCCATCTCCATCTCTGTCTCCTTTTTTATTATATTTTATTTTCTAGATTTTATCAAAGAATATCAGATACTACTATCAATAGAAGGGTACTGCTATGGCCGCCGCTGGGGGCTCCCGCTAGGCCAATTTTTTTTTCTTTTTTTGTTTTTACATCATTTTTTTAACAGTTTTAAATTTTTAAAAAAATATAAAAAAATCAAAATAATATTAAAAAAAAAATCTTAATCACTAAAAAAAAAAAAAAAAAAAAAAAGAAAAAAAAAACTGGGAGCGGTGGCTCCCAGCAGGATCCCCCAGCGGGGGATATAGCATTATTCATCAATAGAATCATTTGTGTCTGTTCTCCATCTTTTCTGTTAACTGGCATGTTTCATCACTTTGCTGTACACATAGTACATCACGTTCATCTTAAAGGTACGATTCTTTACATGCCAGTTACATTCCTTTTTCAATTTTTTTTTATACCAATTGATTGTACGAGTTGTCATCAACGGCACGGCGCTAGAATTCTTGTTGCCTAGATGACTAACACAAGAGGGGGGGTGAATTGAGTTGTATTAATAAAAAATAACAATTATAAATCAAATATACAATATAAAATATAAATAAAATATAAAATAACAAGGTTAACGAGGTTCGGCCCCACTGCCTACGTCCTCGCCTCAAGCTACCATTTGAGGATCCCTGAATTCACTATTCAACGTCCTTCAGGTGGAGATAGAAACCTATTACACTTTTGAACAACACCGCTACAAAGGATCCGTGTAGAACACCCTCTACACTTGCAATCACCTTACACGTGGTGATTCAACTATTCCCTGTGTAGAACACTTTCTACACACACAAGGGTTATACACATCCTCTTACTAATACAAGAATTGATAGTGGGTAGATTATCAGAAAACATTCCTCAATGAGTGAAATAAGAACAATACAGCACAGACTATATCTCTCAAAATGAACAAGGATTAAGCCTCAATACTTAGAGAAGAGAGAATGAAAACTTTGAATGAATGTTGTATGCTCTTGGTGTTGTGAATGTGAAGCTCTCAAATGATCTATTTATAGGCATATGAGACTTCATATTCAAATTTAAAAAGATTCACATGTCAAAGATATCATCATTCACTTTTCAAAAATTCAAATCTAATCTTTCTACTTTTTGCATATGACAAAAGGAGCACACTTTGCTTTTCAAAAAGATCAAACCTAATCTTTTACTTTTTGCATATGACAAAAGGAGCACACTTTGCTTTTCAAAAATTTCAAACCTAATCTTTTACTTTTTGCATATGACAAAAGGAGCACATTTTACTTTTCAAATTTTTCAAACAAAGACATATTCCTTTTACATAAGTCAAGAAAAGCATCAATCACTTTTGAAAATATTCAAATAAAACATGCACATGTGAAATATGACAATCAATCATCTTTAATATTTTTAAAGTTCAAAACTTTAATCATGTTATGCACATGTGAAAGATAACAATCAATTATCTTTCAAAATTTTCAAAATATTCATGCACATGTGGAAAATTTATTTTAATGTTTTATGATAAAATATTAATTTTGAGCCTCAATCCTAATTTCGAATTTTAAGAGATTTACAACATTACTCTATGGCTTTAATGTGAACTTATTTCCTTCTTGCTCATGCTTGGTTCCTTGATGTGCTTGACTCCATTGTGTGGATAACTTGAGCTTGAGACTCATTTATTCTTTGAATTCATTTGTTATCATCAAAATTCATGTATAGATGTATAATTACAAAAAACTTGAAACCTTGGGTTCAACAATCTCCCCCTTTTTTATGATGACAAATACTTGATAGAATCTGAAACTTGTATTAATACCTAAGCTCCCCCTGAGAATGTGCGTTAGTTTTTCAAGCAAAAATATAAATATAATTCTAAGCATATATAACAAGTTCAGCAATTTAAACAATGTTAATGTTCTAGTAAAAAAAAATCTCCACCTTTTGGCATCATTAAAAGGGATCGGCAGCAAGTAAATAGACTGAAAAAATGGTGCGTTAATATACACTGTAGATAGTTGAAAAAGGGAGCCGTCCGTGACCCGACAAGTGCTGTAAAGCCTCGAGGCCTAACTCTATGAATTTAGTGCGGTTGGAGATTTAAACAATCGCTTGATGTTGTTGACAAACGTGATTGAAGGCTCTGAGTTTCTATAAAAAATAATCATTTTCACCTATCGGATACCCAAAAAAAATACATTGCTTCTTGACCTGAGTTCTGTTTTTCCATAACGATAGAATGGCTGAACAATTCTCTTCCACTAATGTTCCAAACTTGAATCAGGAACCCTTGACTCATCAACCACCAATCTTCTCTCCTGAGACCGTAAATACCATGATAGGAGCAGAGAACCGTTTTTCTAGTAGGGTTGATTCTAAGATTATTGTAGAATCAAGAATGCTCAGTAGTCAATATGCTGCCTCTGTTACGATCATATCTCGGAGGTTAATGGCGAGGGTGAGTGAGATTGATCATCTTAACATCCAAATATCTGAGTTACGACAAAAGCTTGCTAATAAGGATAGAGAGAATAAAAGACTAAAGCAAGAAAATAAAGAGTTGAAAAAATTTTCAGATTGGTATGCTCATGATCTGCAACCACGAATAGAGGAGCTGAAACGAGAAAGGGTTCAGATACAAGGTCAACATCGGCAGATAACAGCAGAAGTTCATCGTTTACTAGAAAAATAGGGACAATCTACTGTTAATCTCGCTGGCTTAGTAAGAAAACTTTTGACAATGTGTATCTAGCATATCTTGTATTTCTTTTGACTAAATAAGATTTGAAGAGACAATTGTTTGTCTTGTTCTTTATGCCATCTCTATAAAATCAGTCTTAAACTTAATCCGATTTGCATCAAATCTTATTCTCATCTCTATAACTCATCTGCATTCCTTCAACATTCTCGCTTTAAGTTTTCAATTCTTTTCTCAATGGCTCATTATTCTAACATTCCTCTAAATCCATCCATGAGGTATTCAGCACCTCAACCTCCTGTCCTTTCTGCAGCTTCCATTGATGCCATGTTGCAACAAGAAAATAATAGTTTGGCTAATAAATAAGACTCCGATGCTATCTACGACTTGGTGAGTCTCGGGACTCGCTACTCATCCTCTATTGTTGCTTTTTCCCAGCGGGTACAAGCCAAAAACCATGAGGTTGAAAGGCTTAAAGAACAAATTGTTGTACTTCAACGAATTGTTCAAGAGTCTCATACAAGGGAAGGAATCCTTCGACAGAAGAATAAACAGTTGAAATCTCTATTGGATTCTTCATTCCGCTTGCCAGTTCCCATGGATAGGGATGACATGATATTGTATGAAGAGAATGAGCGCCTAAAAAATGAGGCTAAGAACCTCAAGTTTATGTAAAAGTATTTAAAAATATCTCTCTATTTTTATGAACTCTGATCTATCTTTTAAGAGATATTCATAATATGTATCATACCTATTTCTCTTCTAATCATACATAATCTATCTTCTGGTAAAGGTTTTGTGAATATATCTGCTAACTGATCGTGTGTGTTTGTGAAATCTAGTACTATATCGCCTTTCTGCACATGATCTCGAAGAAAATGATATCTTATTTCAATATGTTTAGTTCTAGAATGTTGTATTGGGTTCTTTGAAATATTTATAGCACTTGTATTATCACATTTGATTGGAATGTGATTATACATGAGTTTAAAATCTTCAAGTTGTTGCTTCATGTAAAGAACTTGAGCACAACAACTACCCGCAGCAACATATTCTGCCTCAGCAGTAGATAGTGCAACAGAATTTTGTTTTTTACTAAACCAGGAAACTAATGCATGACCTAAGAAGTGACATGCTCCACTAGTGCTTTTTCGATCTATTTTACAACCAGCATAATCTGCATCTGTGTAGCTGATTAGATCGAAAGATGTGTGTTTAGGGTACCATAACCCTAGGTTAATTGTACCACTAAGATATCTAAGAATGCGCTTAACTGCAATTAAATGAGATTCTTTTGGAGATGATTGAAAACGTGCACATAAACACACACTGAACATAATATCTGGTCTACTGGCTGTCAAATATAATAAGCTACCAATCATACCTCGATATACTTTCGAGTCAACTGTCTTACCGGATTCATCTTTATCAAGTTTAGTAGATGGGCTCATTGGTGTTCCAGTTTCCTTAGCACCTTCCATCCCAAACTTCTTCAGCAATTCCTTAATATATTTTGATTGATTGATGAATGTCCCACTTTTTACTTGCTTAATTTGCAATCCGAGAAAGAATGTAAGTTCTCCCATCATGCTCATTTCAAATTCATCCTGCATAGTCTTAGCAAAAACTTGACACATATTTTCATTAGTAGCACCGAATATTATATCATCAACATAAATCTGAACCAAAAGAATATCATCATTTTCGTATTTAATGAAAAGAGTTGTGTCGATTTTTCCTCTTGAAAAACCTTTTTTAATCAAGAAACCACTGAGTCTCTCGTACCACGCTCTAGGAGCTTGTTTGAGTCCATATAGTGCTTTTGTGAGTTTGAAAACATGATTTGGAGAAATATGATTTTCAAAACCTGGAGGTTGCTCAACATATACCTCTTCATTTATAAAACCATTTAAGAAAGCACTTTTAACATCCATTTGAAAAAGTTTGAAATCTTTATAACAAGCATATGCAAGTAGCATTCGAATAGCTTCTAATCTTGCGACTGGTGCATATGTCTCATCATAATCAATTCCTTCTTCTTGATTGTAACCTTGGGCTACAAGTCGAGCCTTATTTCTAGTAATGACTCCGGACTCATCTTTCTTGTTTCTAAAAACCCATTTTGTTCCAATAATAGTATGATTTTTGGGTTTAGGAACAAGTGTCCAAACATCATTTCTTTCAAATTGATTAAGCTCTTCTTGCATAGCTAGAATCCAAGATTCATCAAGAAGTGCTTCATCAATATTTTTAGGTTCAATCTGAGATAAAAAAGCAGTATGATTGCAAATATTTCTAAGAGATGATCGAGTGCTTACACCTTGTGAAGGTTCTCCCAGAATTTGTTCCACTGGATGATCTTTCACAAATTTCCACTGTTTGGTTGCATCTCGTATTAAATTTTGATGATCTTTCCTGATGTCTCCATGTTGGACTTCCTCTATTGTGTTCTCTTTGTTGAGATTGAGACTTTCTGTATTATTTATACCTCCTGTTTCTTCATCAATGGATTTCTTGGAGAGTAGAGAATTAGATTCATCAAATACTACATGCATAGATTCTTGTACAGTTAAAGTCTTTTTATTGAATACTCTATAAGCTTTACTATTTGTAGAATACCCGAGAAAAATACCTTCATCCGATTTTGCATCAAATTTGCCTAAATTATCCCTGTCATTCAAAATAAAACATTTGCATCCAAATACATGAAAGTAACCAATGTTGGGCTTTTTCTCATTCCAAAGCTCATAGGGGGTTTTATCTAATTTAGACCTTAACATAACTCTATTTATAACATAACATGCAGTACTTACCGCTTCGGCCCAAAAATAACTAGGCAAGTTGTTCTCATTAAGCATTGTTCTTGCCATCTCTTGAAGAGATCTATTTTTCCTCTCTACTACCCCATTTTGTTGAGGAGTTCGAGGAGCAGAAAAATTATGCACAAAACCATTTTCATCACAAAATGTTTCAATATTTTTATTAACAAACTCTTTTCCCCTATCACTTCGGATACTTGAAATAGTATAGCCCTTTTCATTTTGAATTCTCTTGCATAACTTGGTAAAAGCATTATGTGCCTCATCTTTATGAGCAAGAAAGATGACCCAAGTATATCTAGAGAAATCATCAACAATAACAAAAGCATAATATTTTCCTCCTAGACTTGCAACTCTATTTGGTCCAAAAAGATCCATGTGTATCAGTTGCAGTGGTCTAGTAGTGGAAATATATTTCTTGGTTTTAAAAGAAGTTTTTGTTTGTTTACCAAATTGGCATGCATCACAAATTTTGTCTTTAAGAAAATTTGCCTTTGGTAAACCTCTCACAAGATCATTTTTTGAAAGTTTGGAAATAAGTTCCATGTTGGCATGACCTAGTCTTCTATGCCATAACCAATTAGTTTCATTTTGTACTGAAAAACAAATAGCATCTTGTGAGGTAATTTCTTCAAAATCGATTGTATAAACATTATTACTTCTAAAGGCAGTAAAACAAATGTTATAATCATGATCATTCAAAATAATGCACTTATCCATTTTGAAAGTAACTGTAAATCCTTTATCACATAATTGACTTATACTCAAAAGATTATGTTTTAGACCTTCAACAAGTAGAACATCTTCAATTATGAGAGAAGATTTATTACCAATTTTACCTATTCCCACGATCTTCCCTTTCGAGTTGTCTCCAAATGTCACGTGTCCTTCTTCTTTAGATCTAAGATCAAAGAACTTAGTCTTGTCTCCCGTCATGTGTCTTGAACATCCACTATCTAAAAACCATTTGTTTTTGCTTGTAGAGGACTTCATGCATACCTATAAAAACAATTAAAATGATTTTTCTTGGTACCCAAGTTCTTTGGGTCCTTTATTTATTAGTATTAGAAGAAACAAGATTTTTAGGTACCCATATGGCCCTAATAGTCATTGTATGTTTTCTTCTAATAGGACAAGTATGATAATTATGACCATTTCTATTACAAAAATTACAAATAGCATGTGACATATATGAAAATCTTGAATGATTATAATAGTATCCTTTTTTGACAAACTTATTATGAAAAGAATTTTGAATATTAGACTTTGATGTAGAAGGATTATCAAAGAAGTTTTTATAAGGTTTGAACTTTTGTTTTGGCATATATCCCAAGCCTGCCTTGTCAAAAACACATCTTTGACTACCAAGAAGTTTTTCAAAATTTCTTTTTCCATTCGTAAAGTTTTCAACAATATTTTCTAAATCAGTTTTCTTTTTCTTCAACTCAAGATTTTCGTCTTTCAAAACAATATTTTCTTTTCTTAAAATATCAATTTCGTTTGTTAAAGAAGAATTTTTCTTTTTCAAAGCAGTATATTTGATACCCAATTTTTCAAATTCTTCATATACCTCTTCTAAAACATTTTGCAATTCTTCATATGAAGGATTTTCAATATTATCAAAATTTGTTACCTCAATATCATCTTTAGCCATAAGACAGAGATTTGCTGATTCTTCATTGCTTGCTTCACTATCTGAGCTACTTGAATCATCATCCCATGTAGCTTTCATTGCTTTCTTGCCTTTGTTTCGATCTTTCTTTAGCAGGGGACAATCTGGCTTGATATGACCAGGCTTATTGCATTTATAACAAATTAAAGTATCATTTTTACCTGAATCTTTCTTGGAAAACTTTTTGAATGATTTCCTCGGAGGAGTTTTATTTTTCTTTAAGAATCTCTGAATTCTTCTTGTTATCATCGCAACTTCTTCATCTTTATCGTCATTTTCCTCATCTTCATCACTTTCACTTTCATGAGGAACAGCTTTAAGTGCCAAGCTCTTCTTTGGCTTTCCTTCTTCTTCTCCTCTTTTCAATGTGTACTCATGGGTGATAAGTGACCCGATGAGTTCATTCACTTCGAGCTTCTTGAGGTCTCTAGCTTCAAGAATCGCTGTCACTTTTGATTCCCAACGTTTTGGTAGAGAGTTGAGAATTTTTCTTACCATTTCCACTTTGGAATAAACTTTGCCAAGAGCTGTCAAGCTGTTTATGATGTTAGTAAAACGAGTGTGCATGCTAGAAATAGATTCATCATCATTCATCTTAAACATTTCATATTCATGAGTAAGAATATAAATTTTTGATTCCTTAACTTGAGAAGTTCCTTCATAAGTAACTTCCAAGTTATCCCAAATTTCTTTTGCCGTAGCACAAGTCATTACTCTATTAAACTCATTACCATTGAGAGCATTATATAATAAATTCATAGCAGTTAAATTCAAAGTATAAAGTCTATCGTCTTCACGATTAAACTCTTCTTCTTCCTTTTTGACCTTTACTCCATCAACCACTTTTGTTGGAATATAAGGTCCATTTACAATGCATTTCCAGATTTCTCGACCTTGAGCCTGAAGGAATATTCTCATTCTAACTTTCCAGAATGAGTAATTGTCTCCACAAAAGAGTGGAGGCCGACTGCTAGATTGACCTTCACCAAATGAAGCTGCAATGTTAGCCATAAGATCTTAACTCAAAAGATAGTTAATCTTATAACAGAGCTCTAGCTCTGATACCAATTGTTGCCCAGATGACGAACACAAGAGGGGGGTGAATTGAGTTGTATTAAAAAAAATAAAAATTATAAATCAAATATACAATATAAAATATAAATAAAATATAAAACAACAATAAATATAAAGAGTAAGGGTAAGAGAGAAGCAAACTCAGTATGTTAACGAGGTTCGGCCCCACTGCCTACGTCCTCGCCTCAAGCTACCCCTTGAGGATCCCCGAATTCACTATTCAACCTCCTTCAGGTGGAGATAGAAACCTATTACACCTTTGAACAACACCGCTACAAAGGATCCGTATAGAACACCCTCTACACTTGCAATCACGTTACACGTGGTGATTCAACTATTCCCTGTGTAGAACACTTTCTACACACACAAGGGTTATACACACCCTCTTACTAATACAAGAATTGATAGTGGGTAGATTATCAGAAAACACTCCTCAATGAGTGAAATAAAAACAATACAGCACAGACTATATCTCTCAAAATGAACAAGGGTTAAGGCTCAATGCTTAGAGAAGAGAGAATGAAAACTTTGAATGAATGTTGTATGCTCTTGGTGTTGTAAATGTGAAGCTCTCAAATGATCTATTTATAGGCATATGAGACTTCATATTCAAATTTAAAAAGATTCACATGTCAAAGATATCATCATTCACTTTTCAAAAATTCAAAGCTAATCTTTCTACTTTTTGCATATGACAAAAGGAGCACACTTTGCTTTTCAAAAAGATCAAACCTAATCTTTTACTTTTTGCATATGACAAAAGGAGCACACTTTACTTTTCAAATTTTTCAAACAAAGACATCTCCCTTTTGCATAAGTCAAGAAAAGCATCAATCACTTTTGAAAATATTCAAATAAAACATGCACATGTGAAATATGACAATCAATCATCTTTAATATTTTTAAAGTTCAAACCTTTAATCATGTTATGCACATGTGAAAGATAACAATCAATTATCTTTCAAAATTTTCGAATATAATTTTCAAAATATTCATGCACATGTGGAAAATGTATTTTAATGTTTTATGATAAAATATTAATTTTGAGTCTTAATCCTAATTTCGAATTTTAAGAGATTTACAACATTACTCTATGGTTTTAATGTGAATTTATTTCCTTCTTGCTCATGCTTGGTTCCTTGATGTGCTTGATTCCATTATGTGGATAACTTGAGCTTGAGACTCATTTATTCTTTGAATTCATTTGTTATCATCAAAATCCATGTGTAGATGTATAATTACAAAAAACTTGAAACCTTGAGTTCAACAATTCTAAAGTTGAAATATTAATAATTTTTATTAAGCACAAATTATATTAAATAGGCCATATTAGATAAGCCCACGAGCAATAAATTATTAACATTGATTAAGAGTTTTAATTAAACTTAATAACTAGGTTAAATCTCATTTATTATTGAACGAGTTCGACTCATTTTAAAATTTAAAAATCGGCCATTAAAAATTTATTTCAATTTAAAATCATCACTAATTGAAATTTTCTACGTAATCCAAGTCACTGATAATCCTACATTGAATGAACTACTAGATCATGTTTTAAATTCAAACTCTTTTCTTAGATGATCATGACTGAGTGTTCAGCAAATTAGTGTCACTACATGTATTAACCGAGTCCAACTCAAACTCGTCAAAACCCTCTTTCAAATCTCTCTATAAATATATTCCTTCCGTGTGTTATTTAAAAAAAAAAAAAGGCCATAACCCTCTATAAGTGCAATGACCAAACTCAAGATACCTCGATTGTCCAACATTGTGCTTGTCCCACGTTCAAGACGCCAATAGCCGATTGCTTCATTCCTCTCATAACATCCCACACGTTTTCTCTCTCCTTCTAGTTCACGTGATTGATTTTATATCGAAAATATTATATTAACACTTCGAGGTAAGTAGCTTGATCATACATTTGGATTAGCATAAGTTAGCTAGTTATATATTTTATTATTAAAGCCTGTTCTTTGGAAGTCAGTGTTTATGTACCATGCTTCATGTCATGATATCTACAAGTATGTCATTTAGCATAATTCATGATCATGTTTCATTCAACATATTATAGTTATGTATGTATTATGCATCTCACAATGCGTAAGACAAGTAAGTTTTTATAAAACCAAGTGTAAGATAAATATCAAATAAATCAGATGGTCATTCAGATGCATGATACCATTGCAGTTTTAGGATAGATGTGCAAGCCACAGACTCAAGTGTAGTCCACCATAGTATGCCAAAATACTATCAGCAGCTCCCCGGCCCTTACAACCACTGGATGTAGGGCTAGTGTACAATCTTGCACACATCATTAAGTGTATTAGCCAGTCATAATAGTAAGATAATTCAGATCAACTAGACAAGTCATACATGTCATTAACATAATTATGAACATTCATACATTTTAAGTTTTCAACATAAAATATTTTATGAAAAACCTTTTGTTAAGTATGTTTACATTATGATGAGTTTTTTACTGAATTTTTGACTCATTTTAGTTTACTTTATGTTTTTAAACTACCCCAGGTTAGAATATTTATGAAAGTAGAGCTGCAAGAATGAACTTAGTCCAGAGAGACGTGATAGTGGCCTAGATCATGTACAGAAATTTTAAATTATGATTTTTATGGCATGGACTTTTAAAAATTTTAATAAATATTTCTGCATACTCTCATTTACGATTTCAATATTTTAATTCAAAACGACTCTATTAATTATAAGGAATTTTTGCATTTAGCGCTTCCATTGGAATTAGAGGTGGGCAGCGGGGCCCCGCACCCCGTTACCCCGCCCCTATTCGCCCCGGCCCCGCCATGGCGGGGCAGGTAACCCCGCTCCACATGGGCGGGGGTGGGGGCCCCCGCTCTGCATCTAGTCCCGCCCCGCCCCCTATATATATTATATATATATATATATAAAAACATAAATATTCATATATATATAAAAACATAAATATATGTTTATATATAAATATAAATATATCTTTATATTTTACAAATTGTGTATATATAAATATATATCACAATTTGTTAGACTTGTTTACAAAATATGCATTAACTAATTTAAAAACTATATAGTTTAAAATTACTACACTATAACTTATATAAAATATGCACTAGCAAATTTAAAAACTACATAATTTTTAAATTATAGTCATTTACAAAATATATTACAATTTGTTAGACTTGTTTATAAAGTATGCATTAACTAATTTAAAAACTATATAGTTTAAAACTACTACCCTACAACTTACATAAAATATGCACTATCAAATTTAAAAACTATATAATTTTTAAATTATAGTCATTTACAAAATATATTACAATTTGTTAGACTTATTTACAAAGTATGCATTAACTAATTTAAAAATTATATAGTTTAAAATTACTACACTACAACTTACATAAAATATGCACTAGCAAATTTAAAAACTACATAATTTTTAAATTATAGTCATTTTACAAAATTTAAATTTACAATTTAGATCTAAAAATATATTTTTTTGTTACTTTTAGATCTAAAAATAATTTTTAAATATAATTAAATATAATTCATAATTAAAGTGAAAATAAAGCGGGGCGGGGCGGTATCCGCTTCGCACCTCGCCTAGCGGGGCGGGATACCTGACTCCGGTGATGCGGGGGTGGGGGACGGATGGGAAAACCCCACCCCCGCACCATGCGGGGTGGGGTGCAAGGAGGGGGCTACCCCGCACCGTATGGTGCGAGTAGCACCCTTAATTGGAATAATAAAAAACAAATATATTTTTGAGTCAGGTTAATTAGTAGCACTCCAGTTTGTCCGAGAATTTTTAAAAGTGATTTTATTCTTAAACCTGGAGAGCGGGGTGTTACACATATGCATTTTGGCATAAGAACCACTGACTTCCTAATGTCTTGCAGCATTTGAGCACCTAGAAGAAGATGGACCGAGTCAAGAATCCAAAGATGTCGACATATCTGCCCTACCAAAAAAAGACTATCTCAGTAAATATCATGGATTTTGAATCCCAACATTATTCATGGAAGGAGTAATAGCATTCCAAAAGCAATTTCAAGTTCAAGCAATTTCAAGTTCGTGACAGTAAATCCTACTAGTCCAATATTCTCAAAGTTTTTTTTTTGAGAGACCAATATTCTCAAAGTTGGTACTACTTGGCTGAAAGCCATCCTATTCTCCTTAGTAAATCAAATCCACACGGACTATTTAGATCTCCAACAACACCATCTACTCAAACAATCCTCACTCAACTCTTTCACCTCTCCAAGACTATTTTCAACGCATTTACTTACTTTTGTGTCACTTTGGCACTTCATGAATAGGGTGTTTGCAATCATAGACTCACTTGAAGAGGCTTTTGATCTCTCCAAAATTTAAGTCCTAGAGATCACTAGAGTTGTTTTATATAAGGATTTAGATGTTTTATTCGGGTTCATTTGGTTTCACAGATAGTGTCAATCTATTTTATCTCATCTCATTTCATCTTAACATTCATTCACCATTCAAACATAAACACTTTCTAATTTTAAATTTTTTGAATTTTTACATTTTCATCTAATCTTACCTAATCATTATAAATTTTTCAAAATTTCAAGCAAAATAATAAAAAAAATCAACTTTTTCAAATCTCAAAATAAAAATAATATTAAAAACTTATATTATAACAATATTTTAATTTTATAATATTTATATTCAACCTTTTATATCTCATTTTTCAAAATCTCATAAAATATTTTAACTCAAACTATTTCACTAATATTCACAAATTATCTCATTATTATTAACATATTTCTCATATCTTCTAATTTTTGTAATCAAACGAGGGAAACTCTAGTATATATTTATGAGTGGACAAGAAAGAAATACTTGATTTGAAGATTTTATAATATTTCTAGTTATTTGAGTGAATTTTTTGTAATAATATTGTTAAATATTCCATAAATGTATAGGGTTTATTTATATGTTTATATACCTCTCAAGTGAATTATAAGCCTGAAATTCGAATAAAGATTCTAATCTTATATACACCCCAACAAAAATATAACAAAGCAAAGCGATGTAAGAGCTCGACACACTACAAGATATTCTGGGTTTCCCCGGGGGGGGTATTCGTGGCAAAATATCAGTTTTTTGTGGGAATACACTTTTTCCCACAAGTTCGAACCATGGGAGTCTCGTGACGTATAACTCGCCGCAAAA
>QGSO01000344.1:0-170875 GCA_011037825.1 Carya cathayensis
ATTTCTGGATTTATATGGGTTGAGGTATATAAGTAAAGTAGACTAATCACCCGGCCTAAAAATGTATAATTCCGACCGGATCGATTTAAGCAACTTTAGTTAACTGATTGACTGAATAAATGATTGCCCGAACCGGGCATATTCCCAAAAAATCAGGTTCCCAATCCGGAACTTTAATTTTAATTTATTATTATTATTTTTAAGAATACATCATTCTTTAATAGAAATCAGTAGTCAATACTCTTTCTTACCATTGCAGATGGGATTGAATGCGTGGCGTAACATACAACACTAGACTCTAGTACTTGAGTAATTGAGTGTGCTTTAAGTCACGTCGTCGATTAATGCAATTCTTTTACAAATCTACTCTTTTTTGTCTTGTTCCTTCATTTTATACTCGCTCTTTCAAGTGGGTTATTGCAGAATCTTCAAGAAGGTCTTTTGAAGATGAGTTCGGAGAATAAGATTTGAAATTCAATTAAAGTCTAACCTATTGTTTACTTCTCTTTTCTTCATCGTCATTGATAACTGCTTCGTTATCTTTGTGTTGGCAGAAAATATTATCTTAGAATCTGTCTTGAAAGACAACGTATGAAGAAACTGAAGCTGAGGACTGAAGGAGGGGTGTGCACCCACTTTGCTTGAAGTTTCATTGTCAAAGCAAAGCAACACAAGTTCTTTCCTATGAAAAGATAAGGACCAGTCCCTTGAAATTTTTGTAGCACCACGATCAAACACAGAGCATCTTCTCTAAGACCACAAGGCATGCAGGGTCATCATCAACGACCAACACACGTAGCCTTGCCAGGATCTGGTCTGCAATGACATTACCGACTTTCCAATATTCGCTTGGCCAGAAATGAATCCAAATGTATCTCTTTCTTTCTCTTCAAACGAATTTGGTTTGGGATCACTTCCCCAGTACAATATCCAAATGATAAATCTCAAAAACAAAAGCCCAAAGAAATAAGATAGACTAGTAAAAACAGAAATCGGTTAATAACCAAATTCCAAACCTTTTTTTGGAATGGTTATGGAAGATTACGAATTCTGAACTATTTGTTTTCAGATCAGTTAACTTGGGTCGAGTTGGGTCAAATTTTTGGTGGAAATCCGTTGCCAATTATTTTGTTCACCCCTAAAGTAACGCATACAAAACCATACAAATTAGCCAACACACGAGAATCTGTATGGATAGTGTGATAAGACCCTCAAATTTATTTATTTATATTTAGAGTAAAGCGAATAGGTTCGTTTCATTGCATATTCGACCATAATGATTTTTTATGAACTTTTAGGCCGTGTTTGAATGTTGAAATGATCTCAAATAATCTGAATTGATATGTAAATAAAATTATTTTATAGGTTTTATTGAGATGTATTTAAATGTAAATTGATTGAGATACGTGTTTAAATATATAAAGTAGGTTGAAATGAGCTTAGTTTTTTATAAGAAATTGAATAAGTAATGAGTCTCATTAATGATTCATTTGAGATGGATTGATGTGATTTTGACATCTAAACATAACCTCATTTATTTTTACAAACCCTCTCATCTCAACTAATATCATTATAATTTTTTTAAACTCTCCAACAAAATATAATAAATATTTTTTTTAAATCACAAAACAAAAATAATATTAAAAAATAATATTTTATTTAACATTCATTTCATCTAAACTTGAATAAATTCAAGAGACTAACTCTTCTCATAAAACCGGTTCAACAAGAAATGGTTACTCATTCCTTATAAATATACTCAATTGTCCTGTGAGATTCATTCTTTAACATCCTCCTTCACGTAAATGTCAGTATTTTTTCTGATCATTGCTACAAGTTAAGTAGTGTGAATTCTATTTGTTCTGTGATAGGCTCTGATACCATGAAGAAATTCCAGGACCTAACTTATTTAATAAAATCGATCTAATAAAAGATGATTACTCATTCTTTATAAACAAACTCAAAACCTTATCCACAAATAATATATACTTTATTTCTCAATACAACTCTTGTAATCACAGATGGCAGCAGAAAACTTCAATTAGTCATTTGCACGAAAAAGCCATATGGCCTATTGCCAAGAGGCCCATTTTCATTTCGCCAAAAGTTTTGTTTGATTTGCTGGAAACTGAAGCGGACGTGGGTTGAGCTCCCAAACCGAAACTCAATAGGATTTAAAGAGCGCAGCACCTGAGACCTTGCCAGTTGATCCTTGGGATATCCGAACGGGAAATAAATTGTTTTCGCCAGATTATGGTAGGAGAACAAATTGGGAATTTTATTTTATGTAATGAATGCTAATTAATATACATTTAGTGGAAAAAAAAAAAATGTAGTAAAGCATTCTCAAATGCAACTGTACATGTACGCGTTATCTCAGAGTGGGTCATTTAAGACACAGTCACACATGTTGGTAATTTCTGAGTCTCTGGCGCCAACCGACCAAGATTGACGGGATAATGTATTAACCGGAAATTGGAATGTTTCAAGTGCTCAAGAGCCTGTTCAGACTTCGGATTTCGAGGATGGTCAATTATAAGACTTTTATGGGAGTATAGACTTTGTTTAGTTATTAAAAAGAAGCATTTACTACTGTCGCCTATGGGAAGAGTATAAAAAGAACTCTTCCCCTGTCGGTTCATTTTATTGAAGATATGGCAATAATGGTTTCGTCAACATTAGTTCTTCTGTTCGTCGCTGCCATTTTCAGGATAATTTCTCAAGCCGTTGCACAGCCAGCCTTCCTATACCATTCCTGTTTATACTACGACAGGGATAACTACATTTCTAACAGTACATATAAGGCAAATCTCAATCACCTCCTCCACTCCATATCCAACACCAGTACCGAAATTATCAACAACGGATTCTACAACTCTTCTTATGGCCAGAAGATCAACGAAGCACACGCAATTGGACTCTGTAGAGGAGATGTTCAACTGGATGTTTGCCGTGGTTGCCTCTACAATGCTAGTTACCTTCTCCCTGAGCTCTGTCCCGATCATAAGGAGGCAATTGGGTGGTACGACCACTGTATGCTACGCTACTCAAATCGCTCGATTTTGGGTGTCGTAGAAACCAGCCCCAATTTCACCATGTGGGGCATCAATAACGTATCAGCTAACTATGCGGATCAGTTCTTTGACGTTGTTAGGAGGTTGCTGGAAAGGCTAAGAAGTCGAGCTGCCGCACGCTATTCTCCTCGTAAGTTTGCATCAGGGAATGCAGCCGTATCAAACTTCACAACAATATATGCACTCGTGCAATGCACGCCTGATTTATCTGAACAAGAATGCAACGATTGCTTGCTTGGGGCATCTGAAGGTATTCCACGATGTTGTGATGGGAAGGAAGGTGGGAGAATCGCTAGACCCAGCTGTGATATCAGGTTTGAGGTCTACCCGTTCTATAACTCTACAACTCCTTCACCACCCCCTTATCATTCGCCACCCACGCCACCCACGCCACCCCGTTATCATCCGCCAACCGGAAGTCAGTATCCCAGGAAACGCCCTTATCATCCGCCAACCCCAACTGATCCTCACAGGTCGCCTATTAGAAAAGGTACCCATGCCGTTACGCTTATAAGAATCTCATGATTGGCATTTAATGTAATGCTTGATATGTGCTTCTTGTTATTTTCACTTTAAAGATTAGTTCTCCATATCCAGACGAAATATGAATTCCAAAATTCGATCAACAAAATCAGGATGTTCCATTAAGTAACAGATTTATAATTTTTGCAGGGAACCTGAACTTTATTGTAGTTTTGGCATCTATTACTTTTCTGGGACTAATCTCGTCCATCGCGGGCATCTATATAAGGGCGAAGCTGGGAAGGAATAAAGCTGAAAGTAAGTGATACATTCTTCTTGCTAATTAATTGTTACTCTATGAGTAAAGACTGTTATTGTATATCGCTAAAGGAAATAACAAATTCAAACAATAGGCATGATGTTGGGCATAAGATTCAGCTTCCGACTTGCTGTATTGACATATTTTAGGTTGTTTTACTTCTCATTTTAGAATTAACTTAATTGATCACTTGTGTGTTGATTAGTTCTTTTTAAAAGTGTAGATGAGATAATTGGATCTATACTATTCGACTTTGACAATATTAAAGTTGCCACGAACAACTTTTCCGAAGCAAATAAACTCCGAGAAAGTGAATTTGGTACAGTTTACAAGGTAAGTAGATGTTATCCTTTTGAATTGTAACAACTATATATAATTCTCAAAAGATAGTAAATTTCAAATTCCTGGATGATTACATACACTCCATTTTTTGTTCTGATCAGGGTAGGTTCTCTGATAAAGTCATTACTGTAAAAAGGCTGTCAACGGATTATGGACAAACACGTCTAGAATTTGAGAAAGAGGCCCTTTCGCTGACGAAACTTAAACACCGTAATATTGTTAAGGTCCTAGGCTGTTCCATTGAAGGAAATGAAAGACTTCTAATACATGATTTTGTTCCAGATACAAGCCTTGATCACTACCTGTCTGGTATATTTCGTACTTACTACTTCTTCTCTGATTTATATATACAGAACATTTGTTGTTTTGCCTTGCATATCTTGTTAGAATATATATGCTTCCATTTATTTTAGTTAAATGACCCATATACTTGCTTGGAAATGTAGATCCGCTCAAGCTTGCAACTTTGGATTGGGAAATGCGCTACAAAATCATGAGAGGCATTGCACAAGGGGTTCTTTACCTTCATGAAAAATATAATCTATGTTTGAATCACGGTCTTAAAGCTAGTAACATATTTCTGGATGAAGAAATGAATCCAAAGATTTCAGATTTTTGCTTGAAAAGTTTGCATTCATTGGATCAATTTCCCGAGAATACAAGTAGAATTGGGAGGACCAAGTAAGTATCTTGGAAAGGAGATTAGCAGTTAATAGGTACAACTTGTATTGTAGAAGGACATGTAAGTAGTGTTAGTACCAATAATATTTGAATTAAACTGATAGACATTATTTATAATGTACAGCGGAGCTCCAGATGTGATGCACATGCCGTTGATCTCAATAAAGTCCGATGTCTTTAACTTCGGTGTATTAGTCTTGGAGATAGTGTGCGGGCAGAAGAACAATTGCTTTCGAAATGAGGGGAATGCGGACAATCTTTTGAGCTGTGTAAGTACAATCATACTCAATCGGATTCATTTCCTTTCTCCATTTAGTCCAGCACTAGTCAGTACTTCATGCACACGAAATCAACATAATCATAATGGAAATAAATTCTCTTAGTAGATGACTCTGCCCATTAAGTAATTAAAATGATATATATATACATATATATATATTTCTATCCTGCAGGCTTGGAAAAACTTCACTGAAGGAACTGCTTCAGATATTATAGATCCCACAATATTGATGCCAGATGGCTCAACATCTGAAATAATGAACTGCATCCTCACTGCCTTACTCTGTACTGAAGCAAATGAAGCTGATAGACCAACCATGGCTTCAGTTGTTACCATGCTCGACGGTTTTGACAAACATGGAAGCATTGAAATGGAAATGCCTTTATTTGAGGATGGTCCTAGAGTGTCAGGTAGGAGAACTTTCAGCCAGACCGTCCAGAGATTGTTTTGGAAGAAAAAAGGATTTCGAGTCCTATAATCATAGTAGACAACGCTGATTTGAGCCACCATATATAGGCATCGGATGCATTCTGAACGTTTGAATCCTCCCAATTATTCCACCATATAGAGTGTTAGGTAGAATGAATACTTGTCGCAATACTATTGACTTCAATTTCTTTGGAGTTGAACAGAGATGGCAATGGACATTCCAGTACCGGAATTGCTCAGGATATGTAGGACTTTTCACTTGGTGAGCCTGATTAAGGAGCTCTATCTCTGATGAACGGCTGACAGCGGGGATCTTTAGGAAAAGATATGTCATTCAGAACAGGTGATAGGCAAGCGGGTAAACGGGCATATGTTCCCGACGTTGAAAGCGAAGCCGCGGAAGGCCTGGGAAAATATCGTCTAACTACGTGTACAGGGCAGGGCCCTCGAGCCTTGTTTCTTGGGTCTGGTTCGTCCTAAAACCAAGGTCAAAGTTTGTGCAGGGCCAGACTTTAGTGGCAGACGTGTTTTGCATTGCAGACCAATTATACTATTCGCATTGACCTGATATACTATTTTATCAGGTTAGGATTGAGTTCCTCTCTCTCTCTGACTCGGGTGGAGGTCCCTTGAAATTGGCTAGTTAGATTGTATTGCAAAATTCCTATGTTTAAAAAAATTCTATTACAAATAAAATCTCACTATGTTTAAAAAAGAAATGTTGGGTCTACAAAATTCAAAAGAATTTTACAAAAATAAACTTAAAAGCTAATGTGTTTTTATGTGATAAGTAAGATGTATTTTATAGTAAAAAAAAATTTATAATCCGATGTACTACATTAAAATATTTCAATTTATTAATTTATTTTTCTAAAAAAATATTTAGATCAATTTAAAAAAAAAAACAAAAAGGTATCAGGTCAATTGTATGGCATCCATGCTTTAACATTAAACGGGTCAAGATATTTTAACTCAATTAGAGATGACCCTGATGAGTAACGAGCAGATTGGACGAACAAAGGAGGGCCCAAGCCCACAAGAGAGGAGAGGTTATTAGTTTAAAGGGAAGGGGATAGATGGGGGGTAGTGGGGTCACATTGGCACAATTGACAAAAGGTCCCATGGTAGTGGTGGAAACATCTCTTGACTCATAATAGTTTTTAATTTTTTATAAGAATATTTAAACTCATTTTAACATTAAAATATATCTAAACTCACCTTAGATAATCTTCACAAAACTCCCTCTACTAATTATTAAACTTACCTTAACTCAAAACTTCTTTATACATGAAGTTTACAATCTTTTTCAACTCAACACCTCTTTATACGCGAGACTCATAAGATTTTTCAGCTTTTCATAAATATATTTAAACTAATTTTAACATTTAAACTCATCTTAAGTGATTATTATAAAACTCACTCTATTATCACAATTAATAACTATTTATAAAAAATTAAATTCAACTCGACATCCAAAACGATTGAACGATCAAGCAAAAACTCACGGTCTCTTAACTGTGGGATTCCTTATTGGCTTACCTTTTTCAAGAAAACGATGCCACTCCTTCCTTGAGCCTCAAAACTTGGGTGGCTTTCACATGATCTCTCGGATCTTCTTTCACTGCCATTCATATTAATTCATACATAAACAAATCTGTTTAATTGATTTTTGCCCCAGAAAATACGTATCCATGCACATTATTTCTGGATTTATATGGGTTGCGGCCTATAAGTAAAGTATGACTGATCACTTGACCCGGCCCAGCCTGAAAATGCATAGTTTTGACCCAACCCAATTTAAGCAACTTCAGTTAACCGATTGACCGAATAAACAATTGCCCAAATTGGGTATATTCCCGAAAAATCGGTTTCCGACCTTACCTGACCCAGAATTTTAATTTAATAATAATAATAATAATATTATTATTATTATTAAGAGTACATCATTCTTTAATAGAAGTCAGTAGTCAATACTCTTTCTTACAATTACGGATGAGATTGAATGCGTGAAGTAACATACAACACTATATTCTAGTACTTGAGTAACTTAGTTTGTTTTAAGTCACGTCGTCAATTAATGCAATTCTTTTACAAATCTCATTTTTTTTTTTATCTTGTTATATCATTTTATACTCTCTCTTTTAAGTGGGTTATTGCAGAATCTTCAAGAAGGTCTTTTGAAGATGAGCGTGGAGAACAAGATCTGAAATCTAAATAAAGTCTAACATATTGTTTGCTTCTCTTTTCTTCATCATCATTGATAACTGCTTCGTTATCTTCAAATTGGCAGAGAACATGATCTTGGAATCTGTTTTGGTAGACAATGTATTTTAAGAAACTGAAGTTGAGGGTCGAATGAGGGGTGTCGACCCACTTTGCTTGAGGTTTCATCGTCAAAGTAGAGCAACACAAGTTCTTTCCTATGAAAAGATAAAGACCAGCCCCTTCAAATTTCTATAGCACCACGATCAAACACAAAGCATCTTCTCTAAGACAACAAGGCATGCGGGGTCATCATTGACGACCAACACATGTCCTCGCCGGGATCTGGTTTGTAACGACATCGTTGACTTTCCAAGCTTCGCTTGGCTAGAAATGAATCCAGATCTATCTCTTTCTTTCTCTTCGAATGAATCTGGTTTGGGATCCCTTCCCCAATACAATACCCAAATAATAAATCCTAGAAACAAAAGCCCATAGAAAGAAGACAGACGGGTAAGAACGAAAATTAGTTAATAACCAGAACCCTTTTTTGGAATGATTATGGAAGATTCCGAAATCCAAACTAATTGTTTTTGGATCGGTTAATTCAGGTCGAGTCGGGTCAAAATTTTGGTGGAAATCAGTTGCATTTCTTTTGTTCACCCTAAAGTAAAGCATACAAAACTACACAAATTAGCCAACACAAAAGAATCTGTATGGATAGTGTGATAAGACCCTCAAATCTATGAGTAATTTTACTCTTAGGCCAGTCTAGATGCATACACCACACACTAATAATGTGGCAAACCAATTTATTTAAAAATGGTCTAATGCTTGAGAAATGAGTTCCCTCTCTGCCCCTTCCCCCATTCCTCCTTTGCTTTCCTCCCTCTCTGTCGAATCCTTCTTCTCCCCCCTCCCTCTGCACGGTAACATTCTCAATTTCTCATAGACTTAGAACTCTAGAGGAAATGATAACAACAAAAAATTTTGGATCTTGAAGACACTGCACAAGACTGCAATATCAGAAAGCGACAAATTTCAGTAAACAAGCAATATCAAGTAAAAAATGTCGATTTCTCTCTATTGAAGTTGTCTCAGTGAAAGCTCTTATCTTTTTATTTTTTAGCAACATTGTCATCGGAACTCTTTTTTCAGAGTTAGTAGTTGCTACCTAACCCGTTATCAACTCTATTGAAGTTGCTACCTAACTCACCATCTCCATTATCCTTTTTTCACTCCAGTTCTGCACTGCACTACTCCTGTGCATTGCATTTGCATTGTGTATTTGTGCTCATGCGACTCACATTGACAAAGCATCAACTTTTTAATTTCATTTTTTTCACTCAACTCTATTTGTGCTCATGCGACTCAAGCATCAACTTTCTTTGACTCAAATTGTAGAGAAATGTGGGTGTTTTCTATGTTTTACTGAAATTTTTTAGAGAGAGATTGCCATAAAGAGAGAAGCTGGGTATAAAAGAGGACTTTTATACCAAAGCAGCGCAACAACCTACTGAATATGAGTTTCTTTGGTCGATCGGAGTTGTCGGCGGTGAAAGACTGGGGCAGACGTATTGCAACACGGGCAGAGGGGCGAATCGTGGAGGGAGAAGTGGGGAGGAGAAATTGGCATAAGTGATTTCCTCGGAAAGAAATAATCTTCGCATCAACCACTATTTGGCTTTAGCCAGAGTGCACCTTACGTGGCCTAACGTGATTTTCCCTTTTTCTCCCCACTGCACATTCTCGTTCCCTTTCTTTGGTTTCACTTCATTTAAAATTCACCCATCCTCTTCCCCACCTTGCATAGCATACATCCTCTCCCCCCCAACCCCATCCCTGCGTCGCCTATCCTCTTCCCCAACCCCCTGCGTCGCCCATCCTCTCTCCCACTCCCACCTCCCAAGGCCCACGTTGCCTATGGATGATGACCTATGACCTCCATGTCCAAATCAGCTGAAAGTGCAGCCAAAGTGTACAAACTCCAGAGAATGACTTCACAATCAAAACCGTATAGTCACGACGCAGCGCTATCACTCTGTTTCCTGCGGTCTTTCTTAAGTCCACGCGTCCCTCTATTTCCAAGCCGCAGTGTCTTTTTCATCCTCTTGAAACCCCAGTGGCTCCACCGTATCTTGCCCATGGCCGTTAAGCGCAACCCTAAGCGTCTCAAACACTCAGCTCCTCGCTTCACCAAGGTCCCATTCTCGCCCTACTATCATCTCTTCCATCACGTAGACCGCACATGCTTGATTTGATTTTCGGTAGTTAGTGTTTCTGTACAAAGGACTTGATTGGTTGCTAAGAAAATGGTGTTAGAGAGAGGATAAGATATTTATTTATGATAGCTATAATTTTGATAAAAAACGATAAGTAGGAGGCCAAGCTTGATGAAATTTGGAAAGAAAAAAGTGGTTCTTTACTCGTTTTGACATTTTCTTCAATTAGTAATAAATGCCACCGGTTCATAATAAGTCTAAGAAAATAAATCATTGTGATGATTACTTGTTCATCAGTTTTATTCCCGAAAGGATTTTGTTACAACTTAGAAAGATATGAAGTAAAGTCATCGACTAAGAAGAGGAAAATTTGAATTGTATATTATTTGGAGTTACAGCTCTGCTTTTTTACATGTAAAATACTGAAGGCTATAAAGGTAAATACATCATAACCAACGTAACTAACTAACATAACTGAACTAGTTATCTAATAGTCCCCCTCAAGATGAATTGTATATATTATGCACATTCATCTTGGACAAAAGAGAAAAGAAAGAATTAAAACCCAATGGTTTAGTTAGGATGTTTGCAACTTGACGAGCTGAAGATACATGTAAAGTTTGAATGATGCTAGCTTGTATTTTCTCCCTTATGATGTGACAATCTAACTCAATATGCTTTGTTCTTTCATGAAACACTAGATTGGCAGCAATATGTAAAGCAGATTGGTTATCACAGAACAATAGTGAAGACTTGGAAAGTGTTTGATGCAAATATGAAAGTAAAGAAGTATTCCAAGTGATTTCACATACTGAACATGCCATGGACCTATATTCAGCTTCGGCAGATGACCTGGACACAGTATTCTGCTTCTTTGATTTCCAAGACACAAGTGAATCTCCAATGAACACACAGAAACCAGAAACTGATCTTCTTGTGTCAGGGCAGCTAGCCCAATCTGAGTTAGCAAAGGCTTTTAATTGAATGGAAGAGGATGCTGAGAAAAAGAGTCCTTGTCCTAGAGCCTTTTTAATGTATTTCATAATTCTCATAGTAGCTTGCATGTGTGGCACTCGAGGTTGATCAAGAAACTGGCTGAGATGATGCACAGAAAAAGTAATATCTGGTCGTGTATTGGTAAGATACAATAATCTTCCAATAAATTTTCTATAACTTGTGTTGTCTTCTATTAATTCCCCATCTTCCTTGCTGAGCTTACAATGAGTATCTATAGGAAAATTTAATGGTTTGGAACCAAGTAAACCAGCACTATCTATCAACTCTAAAGCATACTTTCTTTGACATATGGAAATGCCTTGTTTACTTCTAGCAATTTCCATACCTAAAAAATACTTGACAGGTCCAAGATCCTTCAATTTAGACTGATCATTAAGAGCAGTTTTAATTGATTCTACAGCTGCCATGTTGCTGCTAGCTAAAAGTATATCATCTACATATACTAATAAAGCAACAAATTCAGTGCTCTTTTGCCTTGTGAATAAGGAGTAGTCTGACTTGGATTGTTGAAAACCAAGTTGAAGTAAGGCTGTTGTGAATTTAGAATTCCACTGACTAGATGCCTGTTTCAGGCCATAGAGTGATTTCTGCAATTTACACACTCTAGTGTCCCCTTTTCGAAGGTATCCAGGTGGTAACTTCATGAAAACATCCGCATCTAAGTCTCCATATAGAAATGCATTGTTGACATCAAGATGAATAAGATGCCAACCATGTATTGCAGCCAATGATAAGAAACACCTTACTGTCACCATTTTTGCAATAGAAGAAAAAGTTTCAAAAAAGTCAAGACCCTCTCTTTGAGTATATCCTTTTGCTACTAATCTTGCCTTATATCTCTCAATTGAACCATCAGCCTTATATTTAATTTTATAAATCCACTTACAACCAATTGGAATTTTATTTGGTGGGAGTTCCGTGAGTGTCCAGGTGTGATTTGATTCTAGAGCAACTAGTTCAAGGGACATAGCTTCTCTCCAATGAGGGTGATGGACAGCTTGATGATAAAATTCTAGTTCTATTTGAGATGAAATGGATATGCTAAAGGCACGATGTAAGGATGACAATTTTGAGTAAGACATAAAATCGGAAATGTTGTAAGGAGTACTTACTTGCTTACAGAGCATACCTTTAGGAGATGTGTTGGAGGTAGAGGTTGCAAGATGACAATGATAATTCTGCAAATATTTAGGAGCTTTATGCCGTCGAGTAGATTTTCTCAAGTGAGGAAATTGAGTTTCATCTTGAATATTGAATTGGTTTGGTATGTTTGAAGAAACAGTATTTGGTAAATCAATGATGGTAGGCTCAAGTTGAGATATTGTTTCAGAATGAGGTGTGGGCTGTCTGTTTGTAATAGATATTGTTTCTGGAATGTACTTGGGTATTACAACTTGAGATGAATCAGAAGAGGATTTAAGATCAGAAAAAAATGGAAAAACTGTTTCATGAAACACAATATCTCTAGAAATGAGGAATGTATTTGTCTCAAGATCAAATAATTTGTATCCTTTTGTGCCGAAAGGATATCCTATGAATATACATTTTCTGGCTCTAGAATCAAACTTGGATCTGTTTTGAGTAAGAGTTGATGCATAACATAATGTACCAAAAACTTTCAAGTTTGTATATGAAGGAATGTTTCCATATAAAACTTCATGAGGTGACTTATTATTTAGAAGAGGAGAAGGAATCGTATTTATTATATATGTGGCTGTGAGTATACATTCACCACAGAAATTCAAAGGCACATTTGATTGAAACCTCAAAACTCTAGCTATATAGAGAAGATGTTGGTGTTTGTGTTTAGGGCTGTAATCAAGCCGAGCCGAGCCGGTTTTTGGCTTGCCGAGCTTGGCTCGACTCAAAATATTCGAGCCCGAGCTCGAAATTTTTGTTAAATCTTTGTTCGAGCTCGACTCGATAAGTTAAAATCTCAACTCGAGCTCGAGGTCGAGCTCGTCCCACAAACAAGTTCGAGTCGAGCCGAGCTTGAGTTCGAACTCGAACTCGAGCTTGAATTATTTTTTCTTTTTTGGAATAAGATTTAATAATTAATAACTTAAATAAATAAATAAAAGAACTAATATTGAATTTATACAACTAACAAGTAGAACCTCTATTAAATTATAAAATTTTAAAAAATTTATAAATAATTAATATCTAACTAGTTAATATTTATCCAAAATAATAATATATTATATGCCTACATATATTATTAATACATACACTTAATATGATAGCATATGTCTATTTCATATATGATTCCTACATACTAGTATATGAAATTATTAAATTTTATCGACTAATTATTATACAAATTATAAAATATACCTATGAAGTATATTCACTATATAGACATAAGTAATTAGAATACATATGATATATTTAATTATAAAAGTGGTATGCTTATATTATTAACTAATACATATATATATGCATAGGTGTATATTTATCAATATATGAATGAGTTTTAATTGAGTCGAGCTAACGAGTCGACTCGAGCATAAACAAGCGAGCCTAAACGAGCTTTAGCCGAGTCGAGTTAAGTTTTGTCGGGTATGTGTCATTTATAAATCGAGCGAGTATCTGCTTTCACGAACGAGTTTTTTTTTTCATGAGTCGAGTTCGATTCGAATTTAACCGAGCGAGCTATCGAACAAACTGGTTCATTTACAGCCCTATTTGCGTTCTACTATGGAATTTTGTTGTGGTGTTTCCACACAAGATTTTTGATGGATAATTCCTTTTGTAGAGAAGAAATCTAACATGTTAAACTCTGGACCATTATCAGTTCTTGTACACTGAATTTTTGCTTTAAACTGTGTAAAAACCAAACTATAAAAAGAATTGAAATTATTCTTCACATGTGATTTAGACTTCATGAGATATACCCATGTTGATCTTGAATGATCATCAACTATTGTTAGA
Source organism: Carya cathayensis (assembly GCA_011037825.1). Classification (NCBI taxonomy): domain Eukaryota; kingdom Viridiplantae; phylum Streptophyta; class Magnoliopsida; order Fagales; family Juglandaceae; genus Carya; species Carya cathayensis. Next base: position 13,960 of record QGSO01000344.1, read on the forward strand.
AAGTATCTAAATCCATCATGGGTAGGAACTGAGAAAGGCCCCCATATATCACAATGCAGTAATTGAAAAAAAGAGCTAGCATTGTAATTATGAGTATGAAATGACAATCTTTTCTGTTTTGCTAAAGGACATACAGAACAATGATTTGTATGTACCTCTTTATTTGAAAAAGAAACATCTGGAATTGATTTAGAAAAAACTTGCAATCTAGTTAATGATGGGTGGCCAAGTCTACAATGCCAGAGATGGAATTTTGAGTTTATTACTAAGTTGGTATTTGAGAAGGTAGAAAAACTATCAACAACATTAGCTTGTGGTTGTTGCAGTAGATATAGACCAGCAACTCTGCTACCCTTCCCAATTATCCTCCATGGGGTAAGGCCCTGAATATAGCAATCATTAGATGTAAAAATAAAACAACATTTCTGATTGGAGGTTAGTTTGCTCATCGAAATCAGATTATATGATAAAGATGGCACACATAGCGCATCTTTTAGAATTAACTGATCAGATATTTGTACACTTCCAATATGTGTAACTGGAACATTTCACCATTTGGAAGTTGCATAGAAGAATTGAGTTTCTGAGTAATGTTTGTAAAACAATCAACATAATGAATTATGTGGTCTGTGGCACCTGTATCGATGATCCAGGTGTTTGAATATGTATTGCTTGGCATCCTTACATTAAAGACCAAGTTGGAAATAGATTTATGGGATGAATTTATACCTACTGAAGAGGATAACAGGTTTGGAATGGAGGAGACATTTGCTGCTTGGTGATTATCCTGAGATGATTGTTTGTTGTGGATTAAAGCAAGTAATTGCTGACATTCTTCTTGAGAGAAAGGCAATGAATTTGTGGATTCAAAAGAATTACTTGCAGATTGAGCCATGACTTGATTGGCTGTGGAAAATTTTCCTTTCTGCTGTCTATAGTTGGGAGGATACCCATGGATCTTGTAGCATTTATCAACCGTATGGTTGGTCATCCCACAATGAGTACATAGCAATTTTTCTTTTCTTCCTTGCTGCCTCCCAAAATTCTGTCTAGGATTTTCTATCTTCTTACTCAACAATGCTGCTGTTTCAACATTAGATGAACATGTTGAACCAACTTCTTGTTGTTTCTCCTCTTGGATAATTAGCGAAAACACTTTGGTAACCGGTGGCAGTGGATCTATAAGAAAAATCTGTCCTCTAATGTGAAAGAAATTTTCATTCAATCCCATAAGGAACTGAATAACATGCTGTCTATGTTGATATTCTAAAAAAATTTGACCGCACCACAACTGCAAGATTTTAATGCACCACACGTACAATTGGAAATCTGATTGTAGTTAAGTAGTTCATCCCATAAGCACTTAAATGTTCGATGGTAAGCACTTACATATAACTTGTGATAGTGATGCAAGATCCTTCTATAGTTGAAAAATTCTAGGCCCTGGCCTGTTTCCATGAGAAAATTGATTCTCTAATTCTTCCCACATTTCTTTTGATGTTGTTGCATATATAATTGTTCCTGCAATGTCCTTTGAAACAGAGTTTAAAATCCAAGACAGTATTGTTGCATCGCTCCCATGATTCATACAAAGGATCAGAATCAGCTGGCTGTTGTATGACTCCACGGACGAACCCCATCTTGTTCTTTGCCTTCAAGGCAATTTGCATTGATTTACACCATGTGTGGTAATTATCCCCGGTGAGGACTTGAGAAACCAACACAGAACCAGTCGAATCTCCATTTTGCAGATGATAGGGATCCGCTAGTTGATCATGCATGTAAACTGAACTAGAGTTTGGAACAGAATTAGGGACAGATGATACCATGTTACAACTTAGAAAGATATGAAGTAAAGTCATCGACTGAGAAGAGGAAAATCTGAATTGTATATTATTTGGAGTTACAGCTCTACTTTTATACATGTAAAATACTGAAGGCTATAAAGGTAAATACATCATAATCAACATAACTAACTAACAGAACTGAACTAGTTATCTAATAGATTTTTTTTAAAAAAAGAAAAAGAAAAAGAAATGGGTCGGTTGATTGACAAGCATAGCGAACAAAGCTCTCATGGCGAGAGGGAACAGATTTAATCTTACCTTAATTGGCATGAAAACATCAGGAGGATGGCTTGCTTTATGTTGAAGCTGATTCATCAGGAGTAGACAGCTGGAAATTGGAGCCAATTGTCAATCTTTTGAAACAGGGAGCGATTGGGGTCATTCCTACAGACAATGTATGTTGCTCTTCTTCTTCGATTGCTTGAGTTGTTTTGAGGCAATATTTGACATGGTAACCTCAGCGCTTGTGCTGTCTTGGGCCTTATGGAATATGTTTCTTGATGTAATATTAGTCCTAGTTGTATGGTCAAGCTAATTTTGGAGGGTATTTTCTTAATTAAATATTCATTTTGACTTTTTCTTAAGTTTCATTTATTATTTATTAATTTATTAAAGCTAATTTAGATTCTACTTTCATTTCTATTAGTTTCTAGCTTTCTCTCTGCAAGAAAGTTTTCAAATTCCTATCTTTGATTTTCTCAACTTTGTTGGTGCGATTTGGTCATGTATTGCCCCCCTTGTTTTCCTTTCTTTTTTATTTTGGTACCTCGTAATTTTATTGTTCCCCTTTCTTAGTTGATTCTTGTAACAAGTTTCTTTGTTCATAGGTATGCAATCGTTTGTGATTTGAAAAGCAATTCAGCAATTAAAGTATATGCTAGATGAGTACTTGCTTTCAACCAAAGTTGTGGATTCAACTGCAGCAAAGTTCATCGTATATGGTTACTTATCCTTGAGAGTCAATATTGAATATCAAACCATAATGCCTATAATGTTGTGTGTGATTACTGTTGTGATTTTATTTTGTGGAAGAACTGGAAATAATCCAAGATAGGAAGAGAGCTTGGCTCAATCTTATTTTGCACAGTATGCTTTGTCATTTGAATTAAATGTTGGTACTATGTGCAAGGAGAAGTGAGGAGATGTGAAATTTTCGTTTGGATGGAATACTTCACTTGTTAGAGGAGAACATTTGTACAAGAGATAATAAAGTTTGGAAGATGTGGGATGACGTATTGCTGCATGAAAATGAAGTTAGTAAAAAGGAAGATAAATTACAAGAGAGAACTCTTCTAAAGAAAAAGAAAAAATTATTATATTTATACTGGATTGTCACATTTGTAATATTTTTGGCTTGATTCGGATAATTTTTTTTTTATAAGTAATGATTTGGATAAATTGTATGTAAATAATACGTTATATGGAGTATATCATTTTTTTATGGATCAACTGTAATGGTATGTTTTGTATGGCACTGAGAAAACAATCATCTGGTATATATAACAAAATCAAAGATTTGCATTCTCTTGTTAAGATTCAATATATCCACAAGTCAATCATATGGTATAACATAATCTGGACTTGCCTTTCGACAAAACATATCAACTATTTGTTTTTAAAAAATAGTTTAAAATGTATAACAAAATGAAATTATGGAAATACGTAACAACTTATTGAGGCTTAAAGTTAATTCAAAATGATTTTAGTACTTTGGAAAGCTTGTAACAACTACTCCAGAGGCATTTTCCTGTGATGCAACTCTGGAGGCATTTTTTTTGTGATACACAGATTGCTAGCATAGTAACCTTTCTTGAAAACTCTTAGATTTCACTTATAATTAGTACAATGTTCACATGATAATGACTATCTCATTAGCCATCAGTTTTATTTATAAAAAAATCTTCACTCCATGTCAAAGAACATCCAATAATGGCCTAGTGAAAGTAAACTAACAAACTATAGTAATACAAGATATACAATCAGCTTCACTGCAACATCCTTAGAAACCGTCCACTTGTCTTTGCTTCCAATCTTGTCAAAATCCAATCCTGGTTTGAAACCAGACCTGAAAAATGGCAAGAGTAAATATACTGAAAGCCATAAATAAGGAAAATTTGGTTGAAGATAAACCGAGCTTGGACTTAGAAGAATACCATCATAAACTCATCAGAAAAGGAACACAAACACTATAATGATGAAACTTTAATAGTCAAAAAACTCCATTAAACCAACCTGCACATAACAAGTACAGATCTTACAGATTGTCCAATAAAAAACTAAAATACACTATACATATGTTATTTTCTACGTCTGTGATTCTATTAATTTTCATTATGACTTTCTAACACATTCACTCTCTCAAAAACACGTAAAAAAAACTCTCAAATAATAACAGAATGACACATGTGGTGCTTTAATAATTCTGCACCAAAAGACATTACTAGTTCTGGAATTTACATTGGATACTTCTAAAGAGAGGAAATAAAAAATAAAAGCACCTCAAAAAACTTAGACAACAAAGCCACAATGACAGGATAATATAAATGTGACAACAAAGCCACAATGACAGGATAATATAAATGTGATTGACTATGCTTCCTAATAAACCAAATAGTACAATTCTTGAAAGCCAGGAATTACAAAGCCCACTGAAGTGTAGATACAGTCAACAAACTTCAAAGTTCGAAGAGAGCACAACTCCAAGTGGTAACCAAAAGTGCAAACTTTAGCAAGTATACAAAACCGGGAACGTCCTCCTCAAGGTATATATTCACTGTAATATGATGTTACAGTTAGAGATGCTGGGAGTGCATGCGCGACACATGTAAGCAAAGGTAAGAACTTACATGTACATAAATGCAAGCAAAGCCTGAGACAACAGATCACACCCAGCAAATGACAACATATATATTGCAGAAACTAGGAATTAATTATCCATAATGATCATTGTTTCATCCCACCCAAAGTACAATTACATGCACCCAAAGACAGCATAATGCAATTTACCAAGGGTGATGCTACACCTACAGAGGATTAAGAATAAAAGTCAAAATAAGCTTTTACCAGACATAAACAGTTTCGAAGGGAATAGAACAATCAACTGCATACATCCATTCTTGAACAGATATAAAAATAAGCTTTTATATTTGGGCTAGCAAAAGTAAAGTAACCACAGATGCTTTACAAGTATCCAACATATGGCATCGTCATGTATTGCAACTAAGAATTGACCCGAAAGAACCTGTCAGTTATGAATCCCAGTTCGAACAGATATCCATTCATCAGAAGTATCAACTATTTTTGCAAGATCATCATTCGAAACCTTCAGGGCAGGTGCTGCTGAACCACAACCAACTAATTTGCAGCCCTTACTGACCAACCAGTTAATATTCATTTCCAAAGTATGGGATCAGGATAACAACTAGTATAACTAAGATAAGGCATTCAAAGCTAATGGCACAAGACTCTTTGCCACAAAAAGAGAGTTCCATTCAAAAGATAAGGCATTTCCAGCTTTCACTTAACCAATACCATTTCAGGAAGATGTATATGGTGTCATTGAACCAAGCTAAATAGAAATAGCTATGAACTCTACCTCATTATGTTAAGGAAGCAACATCTTCACTTCTTTATGACTCTCGTTTCATCTTGGAACTCCTCCATTACCTTCACAAGGTTACAAGTACTTCTTCTTTATCAATATTGTAAGAGTAAAGCAAGTTCAACTCAAATAACAGACTGACTTGCCTCTTCCCTTATTCCTGGATTTTGACTAATCCAAGCTTCTACCTTGATTATCAACATTCAGGACTAACAAACTCGAGATCTTGCCAGAATCTCTTCTGTGCCATCTAAGATAAGATCTCTTACATTATGAAACTTCAACTTTGACTTTTTTGCAGAATTGCTCATAGCTATTCTCATGACCTTCCAATTTTTTGACCACAACGCCAAATACTATTGGGCAACAAAAGTACCTTCTGCCTTTTTGAATTTGAACAATTTTTTCATCTGCACTTTGTTATTTGCAAATGGCTTTTCAAAGAAAGCCACAATGAGATTCGTTGCAGTTCTCCTCTTAATAACATTATGCTCCATGAATTGTATGACTGCCAAAACCTGTTGATATAACAAGTTAATCAGCATCGTCCAATGATCTAAAATTTACTCTTCAAACTTTACAATCCCAACTGGCTTAAATCAAGCCCAAAGCCAATTAGGGCGTTTGGGGTGCTTGTCTTACAAGCGCCGAGTGCTCCTAGGGCACGTGGGGGCGAGTGAGCACGTGTCCCGCATGCGTCTTGAACCTGTATTGCATGTGGCGGCGTGGGGCACGTGGGAGAGTGTCCCTCACGCGTCTTCTACCTTTCGCAGCGAGTGGGGCACGTGGAGCGTGTTTCACACTCGTCTTCTTCCTTTGGTGCGACTGAAGCGTGTCTGTGCACTCTTCAACTGCTAGGGGTGCGTACAGGCTCCTCGGGCATCCGTTTTTGATGCCGTTTGTGGCAACAGATTCGTCTTGTGACACCCCAGTTTTACGTGTATTTTCACTGAAAGAATATTTTAATTTAATTAATATAATAGTTCGTGTATTTTAAATAATCAGATTTTAAATTGGATTTAAATTGCTGTTTAATTTATTTTAGCTTGTTTTTGGATTTAAAATTTAATAGTTAGTTTTCACTAGTTATTTAATATATTTTAGCTTTACGTTATGTTTAAAATATTTTCTTGATTTTATTACTTTTAAAGTTATTTTCGTTGGATTAGTCGCTGGACTCCAGAAGTGAGGACTGGAGCTCATTTCTTTTTCCCATCTTTTCTTTCTCTTTTTCCTTTTTCCTTTTTCCTTCCCTTTTTTCTTTCTTTTTTTTCTTTCTTTTTCCTTTCTTTCTTTCTCCCCCGTCGGCCCCCAACCCGTGCGATTTTCTTCCTCTCTCTCTCTTACCCCACGCCGTCCAGCTCTTCAGCCCAGACCACCGCCGTCCGGCCGACGTGGCCGACACCACCCCCATCAAAAGTTGCCCCTCCGGCCGGTGAACACCCTCATCCGTGCGACCGTTAGCCACCTACAGCCCATCTAAGCCGCACGGTTTTGAGCCGTTTTCGGCCCCGTCGCTCCACCTCCGGCCACCACCTCTTCACCACTTCTTCCTCTACCTCTTGCCGACCTAACCCACCTAATTTCGGCCCTGATCCGTTGCTGGAGCAGCTCCCACGAGCTCAATTCCGATTTGGCCTTTTTCCGCTTCCATCGCCACTCACGGCCAAAGCTCACTTCCATTAGCTTCATAAACATCCCTAGGCTATTCCCTATCAATTTGGTGTCTTGGTTTGTCCCCGTTCAAAAGTGGGTATTTTACAACCCACGGCCACAGTGCATTTGCACTGTTATGTTGCTTTTCCTTCACCGTTTGCCGCGCGCTGATCCATCGAAAATTAATATATAGCGCTGTAAGTATTTTTCAAACTTCGTTTTAGATTTAAATGTATTATTGCCTTTACAATAATTTATTTGTGATCTGATTGGTTATTCCGGACTGAGTCGGAGGAGTCGGGGATCGGTTGGATTTGATGACGGAGTTGTTTGTTTGGTTGTTATTGATGTTTGGAACATGTTGGTGAATTTGTGTTATTTTATTTGCATTGCATTGTGCACGCATATGCATGTGTTATTTATTGAAAACTGGGTTTTCGAGTGAGATATGGTTTTATTGGTAAACGTGAACGTGTGGATTGACTGGTTGGATTCAGAGGCACGTGTAGGGATGGTGGTAAGCAGGGATGGTGGTAGAGTCCCGCCTGCGATTCCCACCTACAGTGCTCTGATGGTTTGGTTAATGGGCCATTTTCTGAGAAAATGACGAGACTGGTTTTTGAGCCATTATTTGGGATAATGGCGAGGATTGGTTTAAAGGATATGTTTTTGGGTCAAATGGGATTTTGGCGTGTGTGGAAAAATGTGATTTATGGGACATGTGCATTGGACATACTTCATGCATATTGTTTTGGTTATAATATGTTTTTATCTTGCGTTGTTTGGATTATTACTTACCTGCGGCACCATTTTTGGTACCGTAGATTTTGATGCAGGTTTAGAGGAGGAAGAGGTTGAGCTTGAGGAGGCGGCTCCGCCGGAGGAGTAGTTTGGATGGCTTTTATATTTTATATCTGTTTGTATTTGAGATGTTGAACTTGTAATATTTTATTTACGCATGTTTTAAACTGGTTTGTAATTAAACAAAATTATGGTACTTAGTTTTATGGCTTTTCTATCCGCTGCGTGTTTTTATTTGAACACATCTTGCATGTGCACACACTTTTGGCACTTGGCGATGGGATGTGTGACCGTGTTGTCAGCATCCCGACGTCTCGGTTTGCACGTGTCCGTACGTGGGAGCTGGGGGCGTCACACGTCTTGACGCGAGGAACATTGACTCTGCTTATAATGTTGTCTTCCAAGCGTAGAAGCTGTCAAAGTAATACAAGGGTAAGTCCCAAGATCGAATTCACAGGGACAATGGGTTATCAAAGCGTTTGTGAGATTTTCTTTGTGTAAAGGATGTATCGATTGTGAAAGATGAAAATGGATGTGGATCTATGTTTCTAAAATTACTAAAACTAAGAGACTTAGAGAAAGTGTGTAGCAAATGAATTAAACTTGCAAGAAACAATAAACAAATACTTGGGTTGGGTTTGAGATTCTTTCTATTTCGGATTCTAGATAATTTCTCGATTAACAATCCAGTCAAGGAATTGATATTCGGAAGATAAAATTAAGCTCAAATTTTTGCAATATTTTCTCAAGAAATTCTCTAATTTACTAGCCAAATTTATATTCATAATCAATCGAAAGAGGCCTTGATAAATTCAAGCTTTTGTTGTGCCTTACGTCAACAACAAAACAAGAGCAAGAGCCGCAATCTATTTTCCATTTGAATCCGACTAGTAATTTAGTGAAATCAACATTAAACAATAAAATATTGCATCAAACTAGAATCTAAAATAAATTAATCTCATTCCACAACCCAAGCTTTAGTAATTAGTTACACATGATATTTTTAGTAACAAAAATAAATCTAAGTGGAACCATATCAAAAACTAAGAAAATATAAATAAACTTTAGAATGAAATAAAAATAAAAAGTCTATAATATCAACTCGAAGAAATAAGACAAACTAAATTAAAGAAATAAAATTGAAACCAAAACTAGGTAATAAACTTGAAACTCTAACAAGGTAATAAACTTGAAACTCCAACAAGGTAATAAACTTGAAACTCCAACAAGGTAATAAAATTGAAACTATTACAAGGTAATAAACTTGAAACTAAAACAAGGTAATAAACTTGAAAACCATAACAAAGTAATAAAAACTGAAACTAACTAAGGAAATAAAATTGAAAACCATAACAAAGTAATAAAAACTGAAACTAACTAAGGAAATAAAATTGAAACCATCACAAGGTAATAAAATTGAAACTCCAAAACTAAGTACTTCCGGCCTGCCTTCCCTTGGTTTTATAGGTGTTGTCCGTGAGTTAAAAGAGTGGGAGGCTTGCATGTGCGTGTGAGTGGAGTTCCAGCTGTGAAATGTGGAGGTGCCGTGATTTATGCTTCTCTTTGTTCCATGTGTGTTGCCGTGATTGTTGTTGCATGTGTTGCTTTCTTCAATCTGCTTCTTTCCGTGAATGATTTTGCTTCTGTTTTCTATTTCCTGCATGTGTTCTGCTTTGCTTTTCTTCCTTTTGCATGTGCATGTGTTGACTGCATGTTACAAGTTGCTGTCCGTTGGTTTGAGCTGAAAGTGTTTCTTTATTTTCTGCTGCAGTTTTCTGCATGTTGTTTCTTAACTTTCTGCATGTGAAATGGTTGCTGCTTTGTGTGTTGCTGTCCGAGTACATGTGTGCTGCATATTACTTTCTGCATGTGTGAATTATTGATGCTGTCCGAGTACATTCTGCTGAAAGTGTTTCTTCTATTTTTTCTGCATGTGTGCTGTCATTGCATGTGCATGTGAGTGGCTTATGTGAGCTGTCCGTGTACATTCTGCTGTGCTGCATCAAGTTCCAGCCGTGAGTCCCATCAAATTCCCTCACCAAAAACCAACCACTCCCCTCATCAATTTCGGCACTCACTAAACAACATCCAGCCCCACACTTTTGCTTTTTCCTTTAAAGATTCATTCACTCACATGGCCTTCCTTCCACTCAATTTCCACTCACCTCCACTCAACTACACTTCTTATTAACATGCACGGCAATCACACAACCAAGACCAAGCCTCACCCTTGCTTTTCCCTTCACCATTTTCGGAAATCACTAACAAACATCCAGCCCCACACATTTGATCATCCACCGAAATTTGCTCCCATCATTCACTTAGTGCAGATTTTTTTAGATGCCAAAAGAACACCACACGGATCAAGATAGGAAAAGCTAGCCAACCAACACCAAGAATCCTTCCACCCACTACCCATGTGAAGCCTTAATCAAGTTCCAGCCGTGAGTCCCATCTTGTGTTCCCTTCATTTATTTCTTTCACTTGCTTTTATCTTCATAGAATTTTTCAGCTATGTAGGCAATGGCTTCACTCCTAGACATCGACCAAGATTCAACTATAAGTTTTACGTAAGCATTAGTCGGCCCCACATCAAAATGCATGCATCTAAGTTTAATTAGGGGTAATATATTGTTTCGTATGTCAAAGAAAATTAATTCACATTATCTAACTAATACTCTTATTTTAACTCATAAAGCACTTTTACTCAAGATATTTAAGAGTATTAATGTCACATAATTGACCATTTATCACACCCCCCAACTAGCTTTTTGCTAGACTCTAGCAAATGAAGCGAATGAATTCATGCAAAGGTGAAATTACCAACTTGAGAAATCTGAGAATCACATGCCATGAAATAGATTTGTTGAGTTTAAGAACACTGGAGATAGATTAATCTGAATTTTGTATCAACTGAGAGATTTATACACAATTTAGTTAATCAACCAAGGGAATTACATGTAACAAAGCTTGCTTTCTTTTAAGTGCATGGAAATGGGGTTAGAATTCCAAGATCGACTACCAAGAGACATTAACAGTTTCAATCACAACAATCAATCTGAGAAAACCACATGGTCTTACTCTAATTCAAAACCATTGTAGCGGCGGCTTTCACGCTATTACACTTTGAAAGGCGCCTACTTCTTTTGTAAGGACCCCGGTAATAGGCAGCCTTTTCCAGTACACAAATGTAATTTTTGTTTTTGTTTTGTTTTTTTTTTTTTTTGATCCCTGGCTTGTCCCTTTTCTCATTTAATTCAAATTTCTTCCTAAGCCATTAGGATATGGTTCATTAGAGTCTCAAACAATTGAAGTGTAAATCAACCAACAATGACTCAATGTAGTCTTTCTAGGCCTTCCGGGTATGTGTTGTGTGTGTTTAAGCAAAACTCTTAACATCTTTCCCTTGGTTTAACAACTAAATAAAATGGATAAGTCCCTCTTTTGACATATACTCATATTTGCACTACATTCCACATGTTCCATTACTTCAACAAATCATTTTTTTTTTTAGTACTAACACATCTTCAACAAAAAAAAAAAACTTCAACAGAAACCTCTCCCCCCAACTAAATTTGACATTGTCCTCAATGTTCAGCAAATGAATGTTTGACGACATATGTTATGCAGGTATGAATTGAAACAAGATAAACACTACAGAACATATATTGAAACGAAAGAGTAAAGAGGAAAGATGTCAACTGAAATACTCGAGTGCACACAGGGAGTAAATTTCTGCAAAAAGTTTTGGATCCGTCCGTGACCCGACAATTGTGGCTGGAGATTTGAAAAAAACGCCTGATGTTGTTGACAAACGAGATTGAAGGCTCCAAGTTTCTAAAAAAATGTCATTTTCACCGATTGGGAAAAAAATCACATTGCTTTTTGACTAGGATGATAGTTCGTCTTGTTCTTTATGCTATCTCTATAAAATCAGTCTTAAAGTTCATCCAATCCGCATCAAGTTTTTTTCTTATTTCTATAACTCATCTGCATTCCTTCAACATTCTCGCTTTAAGTTTTCAATTCCTTTCTCAATGGCTCATTCTTCTACATCTCAACCTCCTGTCCTTTCTGCAGTTGCCATTGGTGCCATGTTGCAGCAAGAAAATAATAGCATGGCTAATAAGTCAGACTCCGATGCTATCTACGACTTGGTGAGCAATTAAAGTTAGAATAAAATAAAACAAAACAAAAGAGTAGAAAATAACATAAAACAAGAGGGCACATTCGATGGTTAATCTCATTTTTATTTATGTAATTAGAATTCGAAGAAAATAAAGTATTTGGGGGTTAATAGAAGACAAAACCAATGAACTAAGCAAAAACGCAAGCATGAACTAGGCTATCATACTTGTCCATCTGTAGGAACAGATTGTTTTTTTCTTTCCTGTATTTGAGCTTCAAGAACTGATATTCTCTCCAAAAGCTCAGCATTCTTCCGTCTTTCCTTTTGTAACTCGATAGTAATCTTAGCAATAACACTGATGCCCTCCCCTTTCACTTCTTGCTCTATAGCACACAATGCAGAAGCATTGACTAAGCCAGCGTAGGACTGAAGCTCCACCATTGAAATAAACCAATAATCACAAAAATTACATACACCCACCAATCAAAACCTCGTAGAAATGCTTCCTAGATGAAAATCTTCAAAATAAATCAAGATATATAAATGAGAGCAGTGATCGGACGTTAACCATGTAGCAAAACCGAAAAAGTCAAAGAAGGACCATTTGAATGCAAAACCTTTGTTAAAAAAAAATGGTTTTAATTTGTTCTCTAGCTTTTTAGTGGAGATGCATCAAGATAATCAAGGACTATCCAAATGTGATCAGAACAGAGCATGAAAGGGTTACAGAGAAGGAATTAGGAGAGCTTGAAGAATAGTATAGTTTGATCAATGCAAGTGAAACTATGCTAATGTTGAGGCTACATGGTCATTTATGACAGGAAGAGTTCAAAAGAGAACATGAAGAAGTAGAAGACATCTCTAAATAATCAATGATGACATTCTGGTGAGGCAGATGAACGTGACTGTAAGTTGAGGAGACTCTTGGGTTTGATTATTGCTTCAGTTTCGGAAGTAAATCAAAATGAGAACGCCCAGGGTTAAGGCATGCATCACCACGTGCGCCTCTCTCTCTCTCTCTGACTCTCTCTCTTCTTGGATTCTCAGGGCTCCAAATACCCCTCACCAAACCCAAATAGCAAACTTAAAACTAGGATGAAGTTTCCTAATTTGGCTGAACACTTATACCTGCGTCACGAATGACACCCCCAGCCCCAGCCGGACAAGGATTTCCCAAACTGCTCCCATCAATATTAAGTTTAACCCAATTGGGATAGGGTGGAAGCCACTTCACCAAAGAAACTCTCTTTGCTTTAGGAGTCGAAATCAAAATATCCAACCTTTTAAGGAAGGCTAAATCCTGTTTCAAAATCTTCGTAGCTTTCATATTGAAATACATGATATTATGGACCGAAAATTTAATGCATTCCAGACGGACTCAACCGAATCAACTTGACCTTCATATCTAGCTTTACAACGCCTTTCCCATAATTTCCAAGATACAATGGAAGGAATAAAACCAAAGATAGTCCTAACCTGAGACAATTTGCCAGCACGGCTAAACCAAAAATTAATTTGCTCCTTCCAAGTACGGAATTCACCCATATACACCCCAAGTTGAACAGAGGCCATGCGCCAAATTTTTCTAGCAAAATCCCCAGTACAAAGAACATGATTAAGATCCTCAATCTGGCCCATAGAGCAACAATTACATTTCGAAGCCAAAGGGATTCCAACCATTTTAATTTTTTCATCCACATTCAAACAATTATTATAAGCCTTCCACATCATAATGGAGATTTTCTTGGGAAGAGTATTGTGCCAAATCCAAGAAGTCGAAGGTAAAGGGGATGCCCGAACCCTTATACAATCCCAGACACTTTTAGTCTGAAACTTTCCATCATTTCCTTCCTCCAAACTAAAACATCCTGCCCCTCTTTCCTTCTTGCCAAAACCTGATACAAATCTGTGGCTTTTTCTTGATCCACCAGCCGTTCCAAGAGAGGAATATCCCAACCATTATCAATGTAAAAGTCTTTAATCTTAATCAAAGGTTGTTCGATCACCGGTAATTGATCATGAAGAGGACCTTCCTCCTGCCAATTGTCATACCTAAAAGAGAGATTGCCCGCTCGCACTAGCCATTTAGAATTATTAAGCACAACAGGAATATTGGTAACAATAGATTTCCAAAGACGGGTACCCTTGTTCGGCGACAAAAGGGAAATATGATTTCCCCTAACATACTTACCTCTGAAAAAATCTGCCCATAAAGATTAACCAAAGATCAAATGCCAGGTAAGTTTCACATGTAAAGCCCGTTGCATATCTCCAAATTCCCTAATGCCCAAGCCACCTTCTTTAATAGGACAACAAATCTTATTCCAAGCCACCCATTTTCTTTTGCCTTTCCCTTCAGATTCACCCCAAAAGAAAGTACTAAGAAGCCTATTCAACTCTATAATCACCACCTTGGGAACTTGTAAAATAGTTAGAAGATAAGTGTCCATACTCGAAAGAACATGATGTAACAAAATAATTCTCCCACCTATAGAAAGTAATTTCATCTTCCAACCTGCAATTTTCTTTTTAACTTTCCCTAATAACTCACCAAGGTCAGAAGCCTTTAATCTACCAACCACAATAGGCACACCCAAATACTTGAAAGGAAAAGAACCCTCAGAAAAACCAATAATACGAAGAATAGATCTCTTTCTATGCATTGAGATATGTTTAGAAAAAAAAATAGCACTTTTCTCTTTATTAAGAACTTGACCTGTCCAATCTTCATAAGAATTTAAAACCTGGATCAATCCTTTCATTGACCTTTTCCCACCATTCATAAAAATAATAATATCATCAGCATACATAAGGTGGGAAACAAGTGGAGTACCTCTCGCCTGATAATACTGACCAATATTACCATTATTAAAAGCATGCTTCAATAGACGAGAGAGAACCTCCTGCATTATAATAAATAGGTAAGACGATAACGGATCCCCTTGTCTCAAACCACGTTCTCCTTTTAAAAAAAAACCCAAAGAAGTGCCATTCATCATGGTTGAAAACCAATTCGTAGAGATACACGAATTAATTAAAGCACAGACTTGATCAGAAAAGCCAAAAGCTGACAAAACATGTAACAAAAACCTCCGGTCAATTCTATTGTAAGCTTTAGACATATCGAGCTTAATCAACACATTACCCCCATAGATTTTTTGTTAATATAATGGACCATCTCTTGAGTTAAGCTAATATTCTAAAAAATGCTCCGACCTGGAATAAAAGCCCATTGTTCCTGAGATATCATCTTAGAAAGCATGCTAGTTAGACAGACAACAATGATCTTAGCACAGATCTTGTAAAAAACAGAGTACAGACTAATAGGTCTGAATTTATCGAATCCATTGGGTTTATCCACCTTAGGAATCAAAACAATATAAGAAGCAGTGAAAAACTTGGGAAGAAAACTAGTGCTAAAAAACTCAGATGTGGCCTCCAAAAGGTCATCCTTTACAAAATCTCAGCAAACTCTAAAGAAACCCGAACCAAAACCATCCAGGCCAGGACTGCTGTCAATGGGGATACTAAAGAGAGCATCCTTAATTTCCTCAAGAGAAGGGCCTTTACACAATAATAAATTTTCCTCAGCAATAATCACATGTGAAATCAGATGATTTAGATTAGGCAAATCACGGTTACTCTGATTCCCCAAAAAATCCTGAAAATACTGAGCCGCATCGTGGTAAATATCAACAGGAGTATGTAAGTATGTACCATCCGCCAAACACATCTCACTAATCCTTTTATGATTCTTTGAATTCAAAATAGCATGGAAAAACTTAGAATTTTGATCACCGCCTTTTAACCAGGCCTTCTTAGCCATATGCGATAAGAGAGTATCCTCCCGACCCATCCAAGTCGATAATTCTAACTTAGCCACCATAAGATCATCATTATCCTCAGAATTAAAACCACTTTGGAGACTGAGTTCCAATCTCTCAATACATTGCTCCAATTCTTGGATAACGTTAGTAGTTCTACCAAACACTCATTGATTCCAATCCTTTAATGCCACCTTAGTTTTTTTTTTTTTTAATTTAAAAGACAACTTATTAAGACCCACACCCAAACCTTCCTGCTCCCACACCCTTTTCACAAAACTAAGAAAATCAATATGATCAGTCCACATAAATTGAAAACGAAAAGGGCTAGGTCTATACCTGAAAAGGTCCTCTCCCATTTGAATCACCAAAGGAGAATGGTTCGATGTGGTGCGAACTAATACCTGATAAAATACATTTGGAAAACAAGTTAAAAAATTAGTATCAAGAAAGCATCGATCTAACTTTGTCCAGCTTCTTGCCAAACTGCCTTGACCATTACACAAAGTCATACGCGGACCATTGAAGCACATATCCATCAAACCACAGTTCTGAATACATAAGTTGAAATAAGCCATTGCCGAGAATTGACGCGGATGTCCACCCCATCTCTCAGAGTCATCTTTAATGATATTAAAATCTCCACAAATGATCTGTGGTAATTGACCACTACTACTAGTCTCCATCTCCTCCAAGAGAGCCTTCCTTTCAATCTGATTACATTTAGCATATACAATAGTGAGGGGGAAAACATGCTCATTCTCTTCCACTTTGACAGTCAAAGACTGACTAGAACTAGTCATCATGTGCACAGATATAGTCGATTTCCACAACAACCAAATTTTCCCATCATTTGCTTCATTCATCAGAAAATAATCACAACTAAACTTTCTCAAAAAACCAGGGATTCTATCCTGCTTCAGAAAAGGCTCAGCAAGAGCTACAATATTAGGCTTGAATTTATTCATGATTTTACGCACTCTCTTATGAGAAGTTTCAACTCCCCTGATATTCCAAAAAATAATAGGATTGATCATAAATTAAGTTTGGATGGACGGATCACCGCTCGAGAGGAACTCATTTTTTGAAACATACCAGGCTTATTTTTTGGAACTTCCGCGTCTGTACTATAATCTTTCTGCATATCAACACGCACATCATCTCTTTCAACTTCATTTTCAGATTGAGTCTCGTCCTCTGTGATTATGTTCATCTCGCTATCAACACCTTCAGCCTCTAGATCCTCAATGGCAATGTCTTCATTAAAAGATCCCTCATTGCCAACCTGCATCATCTGGTCCTTCAAACACCCTCCCCTCTCACCCATATCTCTACCCAACTTCACAAACCCATTTAGATCATTTACGGACTGGTGGCCCATTGCCAAGTTGTTCATGTCACACCTTTCACCATCATTATCCGAAGGACCTGCACCATCTAGGTGTGAATGAACTCCAATCTTTTCCCTTATTTTTGCATGAACCATAACAGGTGTCACGACCTCCTTTGATAGAGGCACTTCATGCAAGGCCACGACATCTTTTTCCAACGTGAACTCACTCGGTGCAGAAGCGTCTTCCAGGTTCCTCAAAACATCCTCCTGCTGCGACAAGTCTACCTGCATGGAAGGCAAATGTGCATTCAAGAAAGGACCTTCTACTTTTTCTAAACCCAGTGTTCCAGCCAGACCATTCTCTGAAGTGACCCCAACAACAAGATCCATATTAGAGCTCTCATTATTTGTTTGATCTTTCTCATGGTTTTCTTTCATGTGAGCACTGTCATGAAGCACTACACCGTTATCAATATTTTCTGCAATCGGCAAAGAAGGATCCAAATTCATATTACCTTTACTTACTGCCACTTCCTCCGTAGGTTTTTCTCCCTACTTAACCCACATCTGCCCTTCCTTTGGTTTTCACTTTTGGTCAGGACCATTCCTACAGGTTCGTTTGTTATGTCCCTGACATTTACAAAAAGTGCAGTAAGCAGGAAGTGTTTCGAATACAACCTCCTGCCTCCTGCTACTTGGCATCCCTGGTATACCTAACCAAAGATGTGAAATCGGCTCCTTTGAGGCATCTATCTCTAGACACACACGAGCCCCATATGTTCTCATAGCACAGGTCATAGAATTGTCACGATGGATGAACTTTCCAATCGGTGCTGTGATCATTTTTAGTACAGAATGGTGATAGAAGTTTGGCGGGAGTCCAGGAAAAAATACCCATACTGGCACACGCGGTGGTTCAAAATCTTCGTCAAAATCTGGTATCCAAGCAAAGGATCTATAAGGAACTCCATTAACCTCACATGATTCTCTTGATAAGGCCATATGTAAATCATGCTCATTCCCCATCCTTACAAAAACATGCCTCGGACGCCGCATACCAGAAACTACCGGCATGCTAGAGAGACCCCAGCGATTGCGAATGAATGCTCAAACGGCGTCTAACGAAGGCCTCTGTCGTAGGAACTTAATCTCCATCGAATAGTGGAATAGCTGAGCCATTCGATCAATCTGCTCCACTGTAAAAGAGAAAAACAGTTCCCCCTCTAAGTATTTCGATGGACGAAAAGGTATCTCCATCTTCGACAGTGGTTGAGGCACCGCAGAGACTATGTCAACAAATGATTGAGAAGGACTTTCCATGGGCGGCAAGGCCTCTGCCGCCATGCAACCAGTGGACCCAAGCAGGAATCAAAATCACAAACCCTAGCAGAGGTTTTACGTAAATAGGGAAAGTTTTTAATTTTTAAAACTATCATCACTAGGTAATGGGTTGAGATTGTTTGTGAATAATAGTGAGATTGCTAAGTTGAGATGAAATAGTTTTTGAAAATTGTGTGTTTGGATTAGGGAGTGAAATGAAATTAGACAGTTTTGGATTAAAAAGTGATTTTAAAATAATTGTTTAGATAAAAGGGTGTCTCTCTATATGAGTTGAAACGATAAAATGATTTCAGACCATCTCTTAAACCAAATGACTCCTAAGAAAAAGATTAAATACTTAAAAAAATAAAAGATTTTTGAGAAAGATGACAAACCTTGAAAAAAAAAAACTACCCTTTTTCTGTTAATTCAATTAAATCACCTATTAATAAATGTCCCTAGCTAGTTTTTTTTTTTCTCAGCAAATTAGATATTTATAGATAAACTAACGGATATAAGATAAAAGTTCAATGGGGTGGGAGTTCCCTACAGTCTTTTTAAAGCCAACACATATTATAACACAAAAAAGAAAAAACAAAGGGGGTGAATGGAACAAAAAATTTGGCTCCCACCCAATTCCCATAATGGGAGACCGCTTGGTGACGGTTTTAAAATAGTATGATGAATAGACTATAAAATTGCAACTGGAAGTTGCAGTACAAAGGGGTGTGCTATAATATGTTGGTCTGGACTGGCTAGAAGGAACTATCACATCCACTTTCACTGAATCCTTGGTTAAGAAAAGTAGGAACAGAATGTAGCAACTGAATACTGTGATGAATCGTCGGCAAGGGGCCGATACTGGCCGTGGAGGCACGTGCAGGCCAGGCGCCACAACTGGAGGGAAGAGAACAATCGGGTCTAAAAAATCCAAAGTCGTTGGTCCCAAAACTGCCGCTCGTGGCGATAGAGAATTCTCCGTGGCATGGCGGTGCATGGATCTCATGACCAACACGGTGTCAAATGTTGAGTGGTACCAGCTTCCTCTCTTCAGGT
Organism: Carya cathayensis; assembly: GCA_011037825.1. Lineage (NCBI taxonomy): Eukaryota > Viridiplantae > Streptophyta > Magnoliopsida > Fagales > Juglandaceae > Carya > Carya cathayensis. The sequence continues at coordinate 33,527 of QGSO01000344.1, forward strand.
GTCAAATGTTGGCATACCTGGTCATTCAAACCAAATTTTAACAAGGCTAAAAGTAATCTCAACGACCCATTTATCTAGGAAAATCACATCTCATAACATCTAAATGTAGCTTCTTTTCACATGAAAGATCTTGTACTTGCAATTGATTTTTCCAATCTAAAAATGATCGATCCGAGCAATTAATTAGAAGTCGTGGACTCTTGATCATATGGTTGGACACCATTAGCTATATGTATAAAATATAAAGCACTTAGATTAAGAAATGATGCCAGAATTGCTTACAGCCTCATAAATAATATAAATAATCACTTAAATTTTCCACTGGTTCCAACAACTCACAATCCTGGCTAGGTGACAATGGCATGTATTTGTCTTCTAATCTTGTAAGTGGTGAGGCTGGTGCCTCATGTAGGAGCATCCGAGGCTGTGATCGTGTAAGAATTTTATTTTATTTTTATTATTATTTTTATAGACGCTCAATAGGTTAAAATATCTTTCAGCTTTTACCTACCTTCCAACATTTGACACAAACAGAGGGAATGTGTAGCAATATAGTACAGTAGTACAATTCCAATGTTCATCATCCATACCTGCCCCATTAGTTCTTTTATATATATTTATATATCCTATGCAATCAAGCTGGTCATACAGTAATCAATGACAAATCATATATAATTTTTTTGAGATTAAAAGTTTCTATTGTATTACTATATGTGGTGATTGTATCTGCTTGTAAATATGCTTTGGTATCTAGGTAGTTTCTGCAATCTCTGACCTCTTTCTTTCATTTTCTTTTTATTTTTTATTATTTTGGTCTAGAAAAATAACTTATGAAGTGAAGTAAAGCTCTCAATTAATTAAGAGAAATGCCCATTTACCAATTGATTAATGCAAAAATCAATGAGCAAAGGTTGTAATTAGTGGAATGAAAAGATAGTAATTGGGTGTTTGTCTTAACTTGCGAGTTTGATGACCCATTTTCCCAGATTATACATTAAGAAAATATGTGCACACAAGCATCTAATATGCTTTTATGCTTAGTGGGGTACAATTAGGCCTGTGCATAAAAGTGCCTCACCCAATCAATCCGAAAGATCCGACATGGATCCATCCGACTAAAGTCTGGTCCATCGGTTCAAAGCTAATAACGGGTTTATTACCCCCAATATAGGTCGAAACCGATCACCTGAGGAAATCATTTTGAAGTCAAGGAGCTTGATCTCTTTACTCTCTCTCTCTCTCTCTCTCTCTCATTGTTTACATGGAGCTCGATCAGTTGAGCTAGGATGTGCTCGTTGCCATCAACAAGATGCACAAGATCTGGAAAAGGGCAGGCAGGCTGCATGAACACAAATCAATCATGCAAGGCAAGGCACTTGTTTGGATGCCGTAAAACTTGTCTCTTAATCGGTTTCTGATTTTGGGCTATTTTGATTTCATCTTCTCCCTGATTCTCATCCCCAAACGTGTGCTTCCCGTAAAAATCGCATAAATTTCTGCCTTATTTTTTGCTTTCTTTTTCTAAGCCTGGAATTGCCCTCTTTTTTTTTTAAGAGGAATGAATGATCTTGCCTAGGAGGGTGGGGTGCGCTTGGAGACTGTGTAAGCAAAGAAAACAATGAACTCTTTGACGCTGGACCTCTGGAAGTACCCGAAATGGCTAACGTTCATCGCGTTTCTCAAGTATGACCGGATCTGACCCTTCCGGGCTGCACTTAAGCACCAACAACGTCGAATCTTCATCTCTCTCTCTCTCTCTCTCTCTCTCTCTCTCTCTCTCTCACTTCCTCTCTGTAACGCTCTCTCTCTCTCTCTCTGATTTTGGCGTGGGAAGGAAGAGTGTAGCAATCAGTTCCTGGAATCGTGTAGCAATCGATTTCGTGGAATTTGTAGACTGTGTTGAACTTATCCCAAAAGAAAAAATTGCAGACTGATGAGTACGGGTGAGCAGAATAGGTCGATTCCATCTGACCCAAATACATTCGGGTCGGTTCGAATAATTTTTCATCCTGTCAAGTTGTTCCGGGTCAGGTCAAAAAGTGCATTGGGCAGGCCGGGTTGCAGCCCTAGGTACAATATAGAAAACAACCTCACATGCAATGGTAACCTAAATGGTTGTCTCTTGATGCAGTTTGTGTCAAGGGAATATGAAGCTAAACCTTGGATACCATCCTACTACTTTTAAATTAATCCCAACCCATATGGGCAACCCTTTGTTTGTCAAAAAAATATGGCATTCCCATCTTAATTTTAATTAGAGCTTTTCAATTTAAAAACTGAGAAAAATTGCCTAAGAAAGTACCAAATCACATGGTTAAGGTTCGGTTTGGTAGTTGAAAATTTTCATCTCAAATTCAAAATTCACATATCATTATTATAATTTTCTCAAATTTTCATAGAAAATATAATAAATAATTCAACATTTTCAAATTCTAAAACAATAATAATGTTAAAATATAATATTTTAATATTTTATCATAAAACTCAAAATTCTCATATCAAAAGTCCGTGAAAAATGTGCTAGTAAGGTAATGGAGTCGTGTAATGAGTACACACATGCTTGCACCCCTTGATGCACTGCCTTTCTTGTTTTTAAGATAAAAAAATAAAATTCAAAAAAATAAAAATTCAAAAATTGGACCTCGGAACTTAAGAATTGCAAGTGGGAAGGGGTAATATAATATAATGCTATTCTGTTTGCCCTGTGGAATGTGTTTATTAGTTTCACATGAAATGTTGTTTATGTAGCTTTGAAAGGTGAAATATGCGACAATGAAAAGTGGATATATATTTTATTTAGAGATGACAGGTCAGATATTCCAGGGACCCAATAATTAAAAAACTTTGAAGATTAAATTGCCATGAAAATTTTCCGTTGTATTATCACATGCCTTGTAATGATTGTAGCAGAATACAGGAGAAAAATATCTATCAAAAGAGAGGGATTCTGATTCTCCATAATTGATTGCTTGAATTGCACAAAAATCCGAACAGTCAATGTGAAGGGGCATGCTATCTCACTAACAATGGCCCAAAGCAGAGGTTGTCCAAATTGTAATACAAATATACAATCTAACTAGCCAATATCAAGGGATCTCCACACGAGTCAGAGAGAGAGAGAGAGAGGAACCCAATTCTAACCTGATAAAATAGTATATCAGGTCAATGCAAATAGTATAATTCTCGGTCTGCAATGCAAAACAAGTCTGCCACTAATACCTGGCTCTGCACAGAAAAACCTTAATTTTAAGCCGAACCAGACTCAAGAAACAAGGCTCGAGGGCCCTGTACACGTAGTTAGAAGATATTTTCCCAGACCTTCCGTGGCTTCGCTTTCAACGTCGGGAACATAGGCACATATACCCGCTTGCCTATCACCTGTTCTGAATGACATATCTTTTCCTAGAGATCCCTCCATCAGCCGTTCATCAGAGATAGAGCCCCATAATCAGGCTCACCAAGTGAGAAGTCCTACATATCATGGGCAATTCCGGTAGCGGAACGTCCATTGCCATCTCTGTTCAACTCCAAAGAAATTGAAAATAGTATTGTGACAAGTATTCATTCTACCTGAAGCTCTATATGGTGGAACAATTGGGAGAATTCAAAAGTTCAGAATGCGTCCGATGCCTATATATGGTGGCCGGCTCAGATCAGCGTTGTCTACTATGATTCTAGGACTCGAAAGCCTTTTTTCTTCCAAAACAATCTCCGGAACCTCTGAAGGAAAGTTCTCCTACCTAACACTCTATGTAATGGCATGTCAGTTTCAAGGCTTCCATGTTTGTCAGTACCGTCGAGCATGGTAACAACTGAAGCCATGGTTGGTCTATCAGCTTCATTTGCTTCAGCAGAGAATAACGCAGTGTTGATGCAGTTTTTTATTTCAGATGTTGAGCCACCTGGCATCAATATGGTGGGATCTATAATATTTGAAGCAATTCCTTCAATGAAGTTTCTCCAAGCCTGCAGGATAGAAATATACAGGGTTTTAATTTACTTAATGGGCAGAGGCAGCTACTAAGAGCATTTATTTCCATTATGATTATGTTGATTTCGTGTGCATGAAGTACTGACCAATGCTGGACTAAATGGAGAAAGGAAATGTATCCGATTGAGTATGATTGTACTTACATAGCTCAAAAGATTGTCCACATTCCCCTCATTTTGAAAGCAATTGTTCTTCTGCCCCACACTATCTCCAAGACTAATACACCAAAGTTAAAGACATCGGACTTCATTGAGATCAACGGCATGTGCATTGCATCTGAAGCTCCGCTGTACATTGTAAATAACGTCCATCAGTTTAATTCAAATATTATTGGTACTAACACTGCTTACATGTCCTTCTACAATACAAGTTATACCTATTAAATGTTAATCTCCTTTCCATGATACTTACTTGGTCCTCTCAATTCTACTTGTATTCTCGGGAATTTGATCCAATGAATGCAAACTTTTCAAGCAAAAAATCTGAAATCTTTGGATTCATTTCTTCGTCCAGAAATATGTTACTAGCATTAAGACCGTGATTCAAACATAGGTTATATTCTTCATGAAGGTAAAGAACCCCTTGTGCAATGCCTCTTATGATTTTGTAGCGCATTTCCCAATCCAAAGTTGCAAGCATGAGCGGATCTACATTTCCAAGCAAGTATATGGGTCATTTAACTAAGATAAATGGAAGCATATATATTCTAACAAGACATGCAAGGCAAAACAAATGTTCTGTATATATAAATCAGAGAAGAAGTAGGTAAGTACGAAATATACCAGACAGGTAGTGATCAAGGCTTGTATCTGGAACAAAATCATGTATTAGAAGTATTTCATTTCCTTCAATGGAACAGCCTAGGAGCTTAACAATATTACGGTGTTGAAGTTTATTCAGCGAGAGGGCCTCTTTCTCAAATTCTAGACGTGTTTGTACATAATCCGTTGAAAGCCTTTTTACAGTAATGGCTTTATCAGAGAACCTACCCTGATCAGAATAAAAATGGAGTGTATGTAATCATCCAAGAATTTGAAATTTACTATCTTTTGAGAATTATATATAGTTGTTACAATTCAAAAGGATAACATCTACTTACCTTGTAAACAGTACCAAATTCACTTTCTCGGAGTTTATTTGCTTCGGAAAAGTTGTTCGTGGCAACTTTAATATTGTCAAAGTCGAATAGTATGGAATCTATGGATCCAATTATCTCATCTACATTTTTAAAAAGAACTATCAACACACATAAGGGATCAATTAAGTTAATTCTAAAATGAGAAGTAAAACAACCTAAAATATGTCCATACAGCAAATCGGAAGCTGAATCTTATCCCCAACATCATGCCTACTGTTTGAATTTGTTATTTCCTTTAGCGATATACAAAAACAGTCTTTACTCATAGAGTAACAATTAATTAACATGAAGAATGTATCACTTACTTTCAACTTTATTCCTTCCCCGCTTCGCCCTTATATAGATGCCCGCGATGGACGAGATTAGTCCCAGAAAAGTAATAGATGCCAAAACTACAATAAAGTTCTGGTTCCCTGCAAAAATTATAAATCTGTTCTTATTGGAACATCCTGATTGTATTGATCGAGTTTTGGAATTCGTATTTTGTCTGGATATGGAGAACTAATCTTTAAAGCAAAAATAACAACAAACACATATCAAGCATTACATTAAATGTCAATCATGAGATTCTTATAAGCGTAACGGCATGGGTACCTTTTCTAATAGGCGACCTCTGAGGATCAGTTGGGCTTAGCGGAAGATGAGGGTCCATTTTGGGATACCGAGGTTGGTTTGGCGAAATAGTTATAGAATCATCTAAGAAGGAGTAGATGTCAAACCTGAAATCACAGCTGGGTCTAAAGATTCGCCCAGCTTCCGTCCCAATATCACGAAATTGTGAAATACCTTCAGATGCCCCAAGCAAGCAATCGTTGCATTCTTGTTCAGATAAATCAGGCGTGCATTGCACGAGTGCATATATTGTTTTGAAGTTTGATACGGCTGCATTCCCTGATGCAAACTTACGAAGAGAATAGCGCGAGGCAGCTAGACTTCTTAGCCTTTCCAGCAAGCTCCTAACAACGTCAAAGAACTGATCCGCATAGTTAGCCGATACTTTATTCATGCCCCGCATGGTGAAATTGGGGCTGGTTTCTATGACGCCAAAAATAGAGCGATTTGAGTAGCGTAGCATACAGCGGTCGTACCACCCAATTGCCTCCTTATGATCGGGACAGAGCTCAGGGAGAAGGTAACTAGCATTGTAGAGGCAACCGCAGCAAACATCCAGTTGAACATCTCCTCTACAGAGTCCAATTGCGTGTACTTCGTTGATGTTCTGGCCATAAGAAGAGTTGTAGAATCCGTTGTTGATAATTTCGGTACTGGTGTTGCATATGGAATGCAGGAGGTGATTGAGATTTTCCTTATATGTACTGTTAGAAATGTAGTTATCCCTGTCGTCGTCTAAACAGGAATGGTATAGGAAGGCTGGCTGTGCAACGGCTTGAGAGAATATCCTTGAAATGGCAGCGACGAGCAAAAGAACTAATGTTGGCGAAACCATTATCGAGAAATCAAGAGAGGTTAATGGTGGAGCAATTAAAGATGCTTTTGTGTTTTTAACTTTTTATAGGCGACAGGCGTCGAAGATCCAAGAGAGGTGAGGTAGTGGGTTGACTCAAGTTTCGCGTCAACGACTCAAAGGTAGTGGGCTGAGCGGAAGATGGAAAATTTTATAAACTACAATTTCGTGATTTTCTACGAAAAAGTACTTATTATACCTAATGAGAAATAAATATAATATGTGAATCCCATAATATTTAATATTGCATGTCTTTGCTAGATCTTTCTCCCTCTTCTTTAGGAATATTGAGAAAAGAATTCCTTCAAATTCTTACCGGAACTTGAGGTTATGGAGTGAGAGGAAAATATCTTTCTATTATAAAAAGTCTCTATGGCAATGCTACAGTAATGAACAGTATCAATTCCCTTTCTGTTTCCGTTTATTTTTTTTTTTTGTGCATATTGTCCGTGCAAGTGCCTTGGTAGAACAGTGCGTTGTCTCAGCAGTCCAGTTCAGTTCATGCGTTAGGATGGCGAGCACAATATGTAAACCTGTGTCATAAGCAGTTCTGTAGTTGTCTCAGCCAGCATGCATCCTGGTCAGTGCATGCGTCCTGGTCAGCCAGCATGCGTATGAAGTGCTGTCTCAGCCAGCAGTTCTGGTCAGTGCATGTGTCATAGATGGCGTGCTCAGCTAGCTAATGAACAAAATAAGAGCCTACAGCTGGTTTACATGCATCAGCTAGCCAATAAACAAAATAAAAGCCTATTAAACAAATAAAAAATCACAAACAGTCCGGTCAGTGCATGCTTATAGAAAACAAATAAAAAGTCAGTACACCAATTTCTCATTTCGTCTAACACATACCGGGAGGGGAGGGAGTATAGTTTCTGTTTCGGTGGAGGATTCGTGAGGCGGGGAAGCTTCGGGGGAGGGCTGGGGACTACTCATGGTGGCACTTACGGTGGCTATGGGCGGCGGCGCATGGTGGGTACACGGAAACCATGGAGACGGGCACCATCAATGGTGCGACGGATGCTGGCTGGAAGGAGGTCAGAAGCGGCGAAACCATGCGATGGAGGTTGGGCTGAGTATGCTACGGTGAAAACTGGTGTTGGGTGGTGGCAAAATTGAGCTAAATGGGTGGAGAAACCCATGCAATTCGTGTGGTTGTGTGTGTGAGGAGTGCTCTGTCTTTGACAAGGAAGAACAAGGGGGGTGCTCATAAAGATCGTAATGATTGACTTCCAAGTTTTGGAGGACAGCGATGGTTTGTCCTCCAAAACTGACATAAGGACAAGTTTTCTTTTGATTGTACGGTGGCTGTGGCTTTGTAGTCAAAGATCTGGTATTGTGGTAATAAGCTGAATCAAGTCCTACGGACCGGGGGATGGTATTCTATGTCCCTGCACTGCAAGCCATTCTGTTCCACATCTTTGCATGTGAAAATGGTAGATATGCATTAAATTTATGAGGTCTCCAAGACGTGGGTTTTTTTTAATTATAGAAAACTAAATAAAAATTAAGCTGTTTCGGAACAGCTTTTTCTTCATGGGTGAAGTTCAAGTCTTGGTGGATGATCGCCTCTCCGCCGCTTCACCGCCGTTGCCGGCGTCGAACCCTGATCCGGGGTCCATTGCTGCAGAGTCTTTGGACGCTGCGGAGCGAGTCAGCCGCGAGATAGTGTCCAGTATTCACCCCACTTTGGCGGCCGACCACAAGAGGAAGGGGGTCATTGAATATGTCCAAGGGCTCGTCAGGTCTTGCATTGGATGTGAGGTGCATCATCTACGTACATATAAATATTGCTGGGCTTTTGCTCCTCTATCAATTCTTTATTTGGGTTTCTCATGAAAGTCATGCATGGTGGAGAAACTGTTAGTTTTTCGATCGCATGCAGTCGGTGCTTTATAATGTGGGTTTTTCTTGTAGTTTATCGAGTATGTACTGGTTTGCAACGTTACGCCTTTGAGAAGCTTGCTGATTTTGGCTGCTTTAATATTTTGCATCGTTGTTAGTGATCCGGTGGACAATAATGCAATTGTGCCTGTGGCATGCGCTCGTCTTGAAGCTATAATCTCGATTGCAGTGATGTTGGGTTGTGGTTACAGGTTCTTGGTATTTGTATTTGGACTTGAGGTGTATATAGTTGAGGGTGTCATTTTTCTATGATTATATGTTAGGTATGAGTAATACGCAGTAAACCCTGAGAGTTCGAATGAACTTTTGGAATCAAAGGAACAAGACTGAGTCAGTAGAGGAGACAGGAGACAGTAATCAAGGCTATGATTAAATCTAAGGTTACAATAATCGTGGAGTTGGCTACTCGAGTTCTGTTGGAATGTCAGATGGCTTATATATAAATGGGGGTTTTAGATCATATTTGAGATAGTTGAATTTATATACCTTTAGCAATTTAGAGAACCTACACCATTGGAATGAACTGTGTTATCTCGGGAACGTTGACAGGTCCTTCCCATTGATGCAAGATTAGGATTCTTTAAATAAAAATCTTGTTTACTGATAAAAAGAATGACATTTTTTTTTTTTTTGCAATTGATGCAACACTAATAATTGTTGCTCTATTTCATTGAAGCATTACAAGTTGAGTGTGTTGAACTTGACTGCTTATTTTACAGGTCTTCCCATATGGATCAGTTCCACTAAAAACTTATCTTCCTGATGGAGATATTGATTTGACAGCCATTAGCCGTCCAAACATTGAGGATTCCTTGGTATCTGATGTTTATACCGTTCTGAAGGGAGAAGAACATAATGAAGCTGCCCCTTATGAAGTGAAGGATGTTCATTCAATTCATGCTGAGGTTCTATTCACCTTATCCACTAATCCATGTTGAATCTAAAAGTTTTTGGCTGATTGGTCCTTGTGTCATTATGCTTGTGGTTGAGATTTTCATGCCTTGTAATTTCAAGTTTAAAGTATTCCTTTGTTAGGACTAGAAGTTGATGTTATTTGCATGGATGATATCTTATGTAACTATATATATATTGTTATTTTTATGATAAACAAATTATTAATTGCTCCCTCCTATAATGGTGGCAGGTTAAGCTCGTGAAATGCATTGTACAGAATATTGTGGTTGATATATCTTTCAATCAGTTAGGAGGACTATGTACACTTTGTTTTCTTGAACAGGTATGAACAAAGCAGCCTTATATAAGATCTTAAATGGGACTCCATGCTCTGTCATTATATCTTGTGCTGCAGGGTAACTGATCATATTTTATAACAAGTACTTTTTTTTACCAGTAGCCTTAGCCTTTGAGATGAATTTATTTGGTATTTAATGTATATCAATGCCTCTAAATACCATGGATAACTTCAGTTGCATTATTTGGGCATGCCCGCAGGGGTTCAAAAAAAGGCATGCATACTGATGATGATTCCATTACATTCTAATGGATGATTTTTCTTTTTGTGATTTTACGTCTTCAGACAATATGGAATATGGAGTAGACCAAATTCTGCCTTTTGGAAGTTTCACATTTCTAATGCTGCTTGTTATGCAGGTCGATCGCCTTGTTGGTAAAGATCATCTCTTTAAACGCAGCGTTATTCTGATAAAAGCTTGGTGCTATTATGAAAGTCGTCTTCTAGGTGCCCATCATAATTTGATTTCAACATATGCTTTGGAGACATTGATCGTCTATGTTTTCCATCTATTTCATTCTTCACTAAATGGACCTTTAGCAGTGAGTACTCCTACAAATTAAAATTGAATTTCTTGCTCGATGCATGTATTAAATCAAGTACTTATTTGTGTTTACTCTTTTTGCAATAGGTTCTCTATAGATTTTTAGATTACTTCGGCAAATTTGACTGGGAAAATTATTGCATCAGTTTGAGTGGACCAGTTTGTAAATCTTCTCTGCCTGATATCATAGGTGAGTAGTATGGCTTTGTCTTTGCCATGTTGCCTTCATTGTTGTTTTATTGATCTCTCCCTCCCCCCCTCCTCCCACTCTTCCCCACCAGTTGAGGCACCAAAAGATGGGGGAGATGATCTACTTCTTAGTGAAGAGTTCCTTAGAAACTGCGTCGAGAGGTTCTCGGTGCCAACGAGGGGGCTTGAAACAAATTCAAGGGCATTTCCCCAGAAGCATCTTAACATAATTGATCCACTCAAAGAAAACAACAACCTTGGGCGTAGTGTCAATAGAGGTATGAATGGAGCACATTTGTCTACATGTTGGCATTGCTGTTGTTGTCTTTCTCTTTGTAAACGCTTTGTTCCAGCACGCACTCATGGATTTTATGCCAGGTAATTTCTATCGAATACGTAGTGCTTTTAAATATGGGGCACGCAAGCTTGGACACATTCTCTTGTTGCCGAGAGAAAGAATAGCAAATGAGCTCCACATGTTTTTTTCAAACACATTGGATAGGCATAGAAGGACTTGGAATGAAATGCACAGTCCTTTCCTGGCATCTGGTGCTATAGGTTCTGACCTTCCATTCTTTTCATTACGCCCTGTATTGTGTTCTGAAAAAAATATGGTTTTAGATTCCACTTTTGGTTTCAACAATGACAAGATATCAGGTGTTGAAGTTGAGTCTGGAATTAGACATAGGCTGGAAAGAAACTTACGGGGAGTGGTTTCCTCTGAGCTGGTGCCAGACTTGGACCGCCCTGTGAACAGAAACACCAATTTACGGTCTCGTTATGCTGGGAATGATAAGGAGCTTGCAAACTCTAGAACTCTGGGTTTGGGAATTTCAAAGGCCTCATCAGATTATTTGCCGCTGAAAAGCAATTCAGTTACATTGGTCTTGGGGAACTCTGACCATGCAACACATCTTGAAACATTCCGGGTACTACTTTACCCGCCAATCTTTGTATGTTGGCTTCAGAGAATCAGAAATTACCAACATGTGTGGCTGTGTCTGTGTATGTGTCTTAAATGACCCACTCTGTCACAAAGGGCAGTCGGTACCTGGACATTGATCAAATGTAAATCCAAACTAATACATCTAATTGAGATAACGCGTACATGTACAGTTGCATTTGAGCAGTTATAACGCTTAAGGTGTAGTTTGAATACTTAGATGATTCTAAATAAAAGTTAAAAATTGAATAAAATGTTATTAAAATATTAATTTTCAATATTATTGTTATCTTAATATTTAAAAAAATTGAATTATTTATTATATTTCATGTGAAAATTTTAAAAAATTATAATAACGAGACGAGATGAGATGAAATGAATTAAGATAAATTGGGTATCCAAACTAGGCCGTACCAATTAGCATTCTTTTTTTTATTTTTTCTCGGTGTACTAATTAGCATTCATTATGTAAGATAAAATTCCCAATTTGTTTCCCGTTCGGATATCCCAAGGATCAACTTGCTAGGTCTTAGGTGCATGCTGCGCTGTTTAAACACTTCGAGTTTCGATTTGGGAACTCAACCCATTGTTAGACTTACTTCTCCTGACTCAGCATGCATGACCGATTCTTCAACACTCAAAGATTATCCACAACAGAAGGAGGATATCTCGCAGACTTCAAATTCAAATGCTATACATAGCTAGCATGTTACTAATTTAAATTATGAATCTAGTTTCAAATGTAAATATAGATAAACATTGTTGTAACAAAAATGGTTATATATTTATTGCAATACATACTCTGTTTTGGTATTGAGCACCAAAACATTTTCTTCCAGTCTTCTTATATTTTACATGGTATCAGTTAAGCCATAAGCTAACGCCTATTTTCTTTGATCCTAATGGCTACCTCCTCTGCTTCCATCCACTTTCCTTTTTCTAATGGTGCTCAACTCGGGACCATTAAACTTGATGGTACCAACTATCTTAGTTGGTTATCGTTTACTGTTCCTGTCCTTCGCAGCTATGACTTGATGGGCATTGTCGATGGATCTGATCCGTGCCCTCCTAAGCTTTTGCCCTCCACTACTAATGCTAATTCTGCTTATCCTATTTGGGTTAAAAAGGATCAATTCATCTTAAGTTGGCTTAATGCTTCTTTATTTGAGTCAATTTTGTCTACTCTCTATGGTCTCCATACTTCTCATGAGGTTTGGCATGCACTTGAACTCAAATTTGCCTCTCATTCATTCTCACTCCCATATCACTCAACTAAAATGACAACTTCAGACTCTTCATCAAGGGTCTAAATCTTGTACTGACTTTATTAATTTGGCCAAGTCTTTAGCTGCTCAACTTGCTGCTACCGGTCGTCCAGTGGATGATGATGATCTTGTTTCCTACATTATTGGTGGACTAAATCCTCCCTTTAATCCATTTATCACCTCGTACTCGTTTGCCACCCGTGAGTCCAATCTTTCTTTGGCTGATTTTACTGCTGAACTTCTCTCATTTGAGCTCCTCTTGGATAACCAACATCAACAGGTTGCTCCTGAACCTACTATGGCATTTCTTTCTCGCTAGCCTTCCCACTCCTTTCATAAAAAATATAAACACTCTTCTCAAAAGGTTGCTCCTCCAAAATCATCCCACTCTGCTACTGCACAGCCCTCCCGCACCTCCAACTCCTCTTCTACATCATCTCATGCACCTAGATCTCCTTGTCAAATTTGCGGCAAGTCTAGCCATCGTGCTCTGGATTGCTATCATCGGATGGATTATGCCTACCAAGGACGTCATCCCCCAATTCAGTTGGCTGCCATGGTTGCATAGTCCAACTCATTTTCTGATGATGGTGCTTGGTTTGCAGATAGTGGTGCTAACGCACATCTTACTCCTGACCTTGAGAATCTGAGCCTTCATGAACCCTATAAAGGAAATGAAAACATTGCTGTTGGTAATGGTACAGGTTTGGCAATCCATAATACTGGTTCTCTGACGTTACATACATCTCATGCTCCTTTTAAACTGTCTCGTGTTCTTCATTGCCCATCTGCATCGGCTAACCTTTTATCTATCAATCAGTTTTGTAAAGACAATTCTTGTTTCTTTATACTAACTGATTCATCCTTTTATGTTAAGGACAAGCACATGGGCTGCATTCTGCTTCATGGAAAGAGTAAGGATGGTCTCTATCCCATCTACCCAAATAAAATCCACAAGTCCTCTTTACTTACTGCCATGTTCGGTGTCAAAGCTCCTGTTAATGTGTGGCATTCACGCCTCGGTCATGCTTCATTTTCTACTATTTCTCGCATAGTTTCCAATAATCATCTGCCTCTCCTCGGCTCATCACACACTACTGAAATTTGTGCCTCCTGTCAACTCGGCAAGAGTAAACAACTTCCTTTCCAGCCATCTATTCGAGTCTCTACTGCTCCTCTTCAACTCATTCATACAGAGGTGTGGTGCTCCCCAGTTGTCTCTATTGGAGGATTTCGTTATTATGTTATTTATGTAGATGACTTTTCTCGTCATACTTGGATGTACCCCCTATTTAATAAATCTGATGTTTCCTTTCGTTTGTTAAATTCAAAGCTTTAGTCGAAAAGCAATTCTCCTCGTCTATTAAACAATTACAATCGGATGGTGGGGGGGAATTTACATCACATCAATTTCGTTCATTCTTGGACCAACATGGTATTTTTCATCGCATAAGTTGTCCATACACAGCTCAACAAAATGGACTTACCGAGAGAAAACATTGCCACATTGTGAAAATGGGTCTCTCTATGCTTGCTCACTCCAAATTACCTCACAAGTTCTGGGTCGAATCCTTTCTAACCGCTGTTTATATAATAAATAGTCTACCAACCCCGGTTCTTGGTCATTTAAGTCCTCATTTTCTTCTCTATCAAACACCACCAGATTATACTTCCTTTCGCACATTTGGTTGCCTATGCTTTCCTTTTCTACGACCATACAATACTCATAAATTAATGTATTGTAGCAAACATTGCATATTTCTTGGCTATGGTTATCATCATAAAGGATATCGCTGCTTCGATCCCATCTCTCATAAAAACATTGTTATTCGTCATGTGGTGTTCGATGAAAATGTTTTTCCAGGTACCTCTCCGGATGCTATCTTTACTCCTTCAGCACATGCAGCTTGGATGCCTGTTCCTTTCCCTGCTGATATCTTTACTCCTCCAGCACATTCAGTAATGTTGACTTGGAATATTAAAGGTTTTTTTCAAGCTTCGCGCGGGGTACGGCAGGGTGACCCTCTCACCCCCAATTTATTTATTTTGTTTGAGGAGATTCTCTCTCGAATGCTAAGGAGTTTAGTTTGGGGTGAATTAAGCCTTTTCACCCGGGTGGAGGGACTCTTATTACTCGTTTGCTTTACACCGATGATATCTTGATTTTCGCCAATGGTGGAAAGACATCTATTCGGAACCTTATGGCGGTGTTGCGAAGTTATGAAGCATTGTCTAGACAGAAAATTAATCCTAGTAAATCTTCCATAAATTTCTCATCTTTTATGTCGATTGATCGTAAGAATGGGTTGAAAAAAATTTTGGGTTTTGACGAAGGTCAATGGCCATGCACGTATTTGGGCGTCCCTTTTTTTGTGGGGCGATTGAAATTTCGTATGTTTGAGCCCCTATTGGCTAAAGTTCAAAAGAAGCTTGCTGGATGGAAGAGTAAGATACTATCTTTTGGGGGGAAAATTGTTTTATTGAAACATGTCTTAAGTAGTTTACCTATCCACATGCTTTCGGTATTAAATTTTCCAAAAGGAGTACACTCGGCTATTAAGAAAATTTTTTCAGATTTCCTTTGCAGTTCGTCGAGGGGGACTAAAAAAAGGAAGTGGATTTCTTGGAGGAAAATTTGTTTGCCGATTGAAGAGGGTGGACTCAGAATTCGGGATCTCCATGAGGTTCGAGAGTTATTGCTTATGAAATTTGCTTGGAAGATTATAAAAGGAGGATCGATGTGATCAGAGTTTTTTCATCACAAATATGTCGGTAACTCTCATCTAAGCTCAGTGTTGCAGCTCAGAAAGGGATCCAGATTCTGGAGGGGTCTTATGGATACCATGCCAAAGGTTTTAAGGAACACAAAGTGGTTGATACGGGGGGGCCAATCCAAGTTTTGGGTGGACAATTGGATAGGGGATGGATCTTTGTGTGATTCGGTGCCTATT
Source organism: Carya cathayensis (assembly GCA_011037825.1). Lineage (NCBI taxonomy): Eukaryota > Viridiplantae > Streptophyta > Magnoliopsida > Fagales > Juglandaceae > Carya > Carya cathayensis. Next base: position 49,167 of record QGSO01000344.1, read on the forward strand.
ATTGGAAGTGATGATTTACGTGTGGTGGACATTTTCCCGTCTTCGGGCCCCAACATTGAACGACTACAGGAGTTGGTTTCGGATGATGTTGTGCGGAAAATATGTGCAGTAGGCATGAGATTACGGCAGGGTGAGGATGTTTGTGTCTGGCAGCCTTCTATTGATGGTGAATTTACAACTAAATCAGCTTGGCAGTTAATTCGACAACGAGGGGACTTATGCATATGGAAGAAATGGTTGTGGAGGAATTGGTTACCAAAGAAGATGTCATTCTTTTTATGGAGAGAAAAAAGAAAGGCCATCCCAACTGATGATGTTGTCCAGAATTTAGGAATCCCTTTAATCTCTAAATGTGAATGATGTGCTCAACCTTGCATAGAAACTGTTAATCATATTTTATATGAGGGAGAGGGAGCACAAAGAGTATGGAATCTTTTTGCTAATGCTTTTCATATTAGGATGTCTCAGATTCGAAATTGGGAGGGGATGATGAATTTCTGGTGGCAGAGAGTGGCAATGAATTCTTAGGTTGGATGGCTTCGGGGTTTTATTCCCATTGTGATTTCTTGGGCACTTTGGCGAGTTAGGTGCATGGCAAGAATGGAAGGGGTGAAGTTTAATGCTGTAGGTGTTATTCGATTGGTTAAAATTTGAATTAGAGAGGCATCGAGGATGATTAAAAATTTTTGAGTTCTGGGTAAACAGGGCGATAATGGAGACTTTATCTTGTTTGGTTATTCCTGTGGTTACAAAGAAATTGAATTTAGTTGTTTAGAGACCACCAGCTAGAGGAAGACTTAAATTGAACGTTGATGGAGGATCTTGTGAGAATATAGGGGAGTCAAGGGAAGGTGGCATTATTCACAATCATAAAGGTGAGGTTATGGCCGGTTTTGCACACTCATATAGGCATACTACGAATACCATTGCTGAATGTCGTGCCCTCCTCGATGGTCTTCAAATGTGTAAGCAAATGGGTTTGCGAGATTTAGTGATCGAGTCGAACTCAACAGTGATAGTTGGCTGGTTGGCTTCGGGAGTTTGTAAGTATTGGTTTTTATGGGATTTTTGGGAGGAGATTAAAGTGTTGGTCGCTGATCTTAATGCCAGGTTTCAACATATTTTTAGAGAAGCTAATATGGTTGTAAATTTTCTAGCAAAGCAAGGGGTTCAAGGGCGTAACGATGAGTTTTATGGTGCGAATTGTGTTCAAGGAATCATTCGTGGATATATTAGGCTTGATATACTTGGGATACCTTATATTAGGCGTTGATAGTGAGTTTTTGTTTGGTGGGAGGGCTGGTCTGAATCGTGGTATTATTGTAAGCACCTGGATATTCCATTGATTACGTTTATATTTATAATTCATAGGTGCTCATGGTTATTATTTTATACGATATTCCTCTGCTATAACTTTTTGAATAAAATTGAAGAAGAATCACTCATGAACAGGTGATCTCAACTCTGTCTTAAAAAATTTTAAAAAAAATGGTCAATGCAAATAGTATAATTGGTCTGCAATGCAAAACAAGTCTGCTGCTAAAGTCTGGCTTTGCACAAACTTGGACGACCTTGGTTTTAAGACAAACCAGACCCGAGAAACAAGGCTCGAGGGCCCTGCCCTGTACACGTAGTTAGAAGATATTTTCTTAGAGTATTCACATTGGCTTCATCAAAGCCATCTTTAACATTTGATAAAAAGTACAAGTTTTTCATAAATCTAAAACCTTCCTATCCATAATCCCACATTGGATTAGCCATTGGATTCATCAAAATAATAATATAATATTATTTTTTTAATAATATTATTATTATTTTTTTCATTTTTAGCAATTAAACTAACTATATGTACATTAATAATTTAATTTTATACTTGGGGTTGACCATAAATCTAAAACTGAAATGAAACTAGGGTTGCAGGGAAAAAAATGAGAGAGGGAAAAAAAAGTACAATAGTTGGAAATTAAAATGTAGTAAAATAATTGGTTGATAAGTGTATAGTAACCATTCAAATTTTAAGAAAATTATAGATTTACTATAGCTCAAAGCTTCCCATTTTGAGTTTGACTAATTTAATGCAGTTTTGATTTATACATATTCATCATTTTATGTATTTAACTTGACTTTTAATAAAGCCAATGCCAATGCTCTAAACCTTCCGCGGCGTCGCGTTCAACATCGGGAACATAGGCCCATTTACCCGGTTGCCTATCACCTGTTCTGAATGACATGTCTAATCCTAAAGATCCCTCTATCAGTCGTTCATCAGAGATAGAGCTCCATAATCAGGCTCTCCAAGTGAAAAGTCCTACATATGGTGGGCAATTCCAGTACTGGAACGTCCATTGCCATCTCTGTTCAACTCCAAAGAAATTGAATTCAATAGTATTATACTATTATGACAAGTATTCATCCTACCTGACGCTCTATATGGTGGAATAATTGGGAGAATTCAAAAGTTCAGAATGCGTCCGATACTTATAAATGGTGGCTCGGATCAGTATTGTCTACTATGATTCTGACGCTGGACAGAATTTATCTGGTGGCTAGTTTCAACAGTTAATCAAGATGGGGGATGACAAGAGAATTCATCTAAAACATAGAGAAAATTATGAATAATATTAATTAATAGTAAAATTCAAAATTATTTTATGAAATATACAAGTCGAACTTAAATAATTGCAAAATTCGAAATTATAAAAAAATTTTCAAAAATGAAAAAATCTAAATTATTATATAAGAAATTAATACATAAGTAAATAAGAATCTTACCAGGAATATGGTCAAATTCAAAATCATTTCCAAATTTGAAACCAAATATTTACTAATAAGTTAAGAATAAGAATAAATATATGATTTGAGAAAAAATAACTAATATTGCCCTTAATCTAAGGAAGATATTAAGTTTTTTCCTTCCATATTTGTACAGATTCATCTTCTTAAGGTAGTACTTTAAAGCAGTAGAATCTGGACCTAGATACCCCATATCAATTTGGGTTTGCATCATTTTGACTGGGTTGGAGAGAATTCGTCCTTGAATTCTAAACTTTTTTGTCCCGATCTTTTGGATGTCAAATTAGACCAATATTTATTTCCCTTAATTTGTTGTATTGACCCAATTATCATGAAAAAACTAAAATTGATCGATTTGAAATAAAATAATATTGAGCATCGCATTGTTATTGGATTATGCATATGTAAAGAACACTTTTGATGAATATAAGATGAATTTGAATTTTGACTATTCCATTTACATAAGTCTCCATATTGGAATAATTATTTTTTCATTATATAACAATAAAATAATATAAGATGAATTTTACTTTGGCTATTCACATCATATCTTCACATTGGATTATCTATTTATTTATTATATAGTAATGAGTAATTAATAATTTAAAAAATATTTATTTTTTTAATTTATTTTTTTATCATATTTTACTATTTAATTTAAAGAAACTGAGGGAAGTTTGTGGATGTAGATGGAGAGAAAAAAGAGTGTTATAAACATATAATAAAATAAGTATTTGATGTGTGTACAGTAACTATCAAATTTGGTTTTGATTTTAAAATAGCTACAGTAGTTACCCTTTGCCTAATCCAATGAGGACAATTTTATTGTCCTAATAGCTAAAAAGTACAATATTTTTACCTTTAGATATTCCAACGAGAGTGCTCTATACTCCAAAATTAAGTTTCTTTCCCACATCTCAAATATATATATATATATATATATATTTTTTTTTGCATAGGAGAATTTGAAAAAAAAAATCCTCAACTCTAAGAAAATCAACAAAGTTAATTGTCTCACAAGTTGTTTCATGATCTTCAAATTTCAAAACTTCACCACCATTTTTTTTTTCAAAATTTTCTATGTTTTCAATAAAAATAGTTATCTCATCCACTAGGTTATCTTCATCATGATAGGTATCGTAGATTAGTATAAAGTTTCAACTTACGGAAGAATGTTCATTCTCAAACTCTTCTTCATAAGAGTAGTAAATCCAGTCAATTTCATGCAATAAATCAACGGAAACTTCAGCTTGAAGAGTACCAAGAAATTCTGGTAAATCAACTCTAAAACTGCCATGACGCTCCTCGTGACTATGGTGCTCCCAAAATAAATCGCGATTGTGATACGGGTTATCAAAATTATAATTGAAATCGTGATCTTCCATCTCATGAACACCGATAGTTTGCGCCATTAGACGCCAGGTTAACCTTGTAGCCTGTCTCTGCAAATCTTTAATCATCATATCCTAAACGCTACAATCATGATGCGGGATTTTCTTGTTCGGAACTTGCCCACGTCGACCACAACCCCAACCTCGATCACTAGCCATAAAAACTGATGAGATATCACCCATGGAAGATGTTGAAGCTCTTATGCCAAATAACACCAGACTGAATTTAGATAAATTATTGTGGCTAGTTTCAACAGATAATCAAGACAGGGAAGACAAGAGAATTTGCTCAAAACACAGAGAAAATTTTGAATAATATTGATTAATAGTAAAATTCAAAGTTATTTTATGAAGCTCACAAGCCGGACTTAAATAGCTGCAAAATTTGAAATTTTGAAGATTTTTAAAAAATAGAAAAATCTAAATTATTATATAAGAAATTAATACATAAATAAACAAGAATCTTACCAAGAATTTTGTCAAAATTAAAATCATTTTCAAACTTGAAACCAAATATTTACTAACAAGGCAAGATAAGCATAAATATATGATTTGAGTGAAAATAACTAATATTGTCCGTAGGCCAAGATTCATTTTTTTAAGATAGTACTTGAATGCAATAGAATCTGAACCTAGGTACCCCATATTAATTTGGGTTTGCATAAGATTTTAGGAATTTTTTTGTCATGAGCACTGTCAAGATCACCTGACAGAAAGTTCTCCTACGTAATGCTCTACGATCATCCTCAAATAAAGGCATTTCGGTTTTAACTTTTAATGCTTCCATGTTTGTCAATACAGTCGAGCATATATGGTAACAAATGAAGCCATGGTTGGTCTCTCAGCTTCATTTTCTTTTGCACGGAGTAGGGCCGCATACATGCAATTTATTATTTGATTAGATGTTGAGCCAAATGGCATCAATATTGTGGGATCTATAATATTTGAAGCAGTTCCTTCAATGAAGTTTCTCCAAGCCTGCATGATAGAAATATATATATGATTTTAATTTCTTAATGGGCAAAAGCAGCTACTAAGAACATTTATTTCCATTATAATTATGCTGATTTCGTGTGCATGAAGTACTGATTAGTGCTGGACTAAATGGAGAAAGGAAAGGTATCTGATTGAGTATGACAAGCACCCTAAGCCTGCAGGATAGAAATATATATATGATTTTAATTTCTTAATGGGTAAAAGCAACTACTAAGAGCATTTATTTCCATTATGATTATGCTGATTTCGTGTGCATGAACTACTGATTAGTGCTGGACTAAATGGAGAAAGGAAATGATTGAGTATGACAAGCACCCTAAATCAGTAAATGGGAAAGCATGACCAAGATCAGTGATAAGGGATTCTACGACAGAGGAGGAAGATGAAGTAATTACCATATCATCTATATAGACAAGGACGAAGATGGAGAGATCAGATTGATGAATAACAAACAGAGAGGGGTCTCCCTTGGAGGCTAAAAAATCGTAGTTGAGCAACCATGAACTCAACTGTGTGAACCATGCATGGGGGGCCTGCTTGAGGCCTTAAATCGCCTTGTCGAGTCTACAAACAAAATCAGGGGCGTTGAGGATCAACAAACCCTAGTGGCTGTTGCATAAACACTGTCTTGGTTAGGTTCACATGGAGGAATGCATTTTGAAGGTCAATTTGCCGAAGAGTCCACCGTTAGGAAATTGCAACAGATAGAACTAATTGGATGGTAGATGGCTTAACAACTGGACTGAAGGTCTCTATATAATCCACTCCGTGTTGTTGATGAAAACCCTTCACAATGAGCCGAGTTTTCCGTTGCTCGATTGAGCCATCTGCATGTAACTTGGTCTTGAAGACCCACTTGTAACCAACGAGATTAGAAGCTAGAGGAATGAGGGACAAGTGTCCAAGTGTGGGTTTTAACAAGAGCTTCAAATTCTCGAGTCATGGCAAAGGACCATTCGGGAAATTTCAAGGCAAGTGTGAAAAAAGTTGGTTCATCGGGCACGACTATATTCGTCATAAGGAAGTGATGTTGTGGATACAGAACACACTTGTGCCATTGAGGAAGAGGAACACGTTCACCGATAATAGCAGAAGAAGTAGATGAAGACAGTGATGAAGGGAGCCAATAGAGGCCATCACGAAGAGGTTCACTGGTGAGGAACGTCCTCGTCGACTTGTCCTTGACCAAAAATAGTTTGAATGGAATTTAAAGAAACATGCATTGTTAGTACAAAACTTAGCAATAGAGACAAGGTTATTTGCAATGGAAGGAGCATGAAGAATATTAAAAAGATGAAAAGAAGAAGAGGAGGTACGAAGAGAGGGGTCATCGATATTACTGATTGTCTAGCCATTGCCGTTGCCCACGCAAATCTGGTCAATCCCACTATAAGGTGCTAATGATATGTTAAGTTGGGAGAGGTCATGTGTAATGTGGTGGGTCGCAGCGGAGTCGGGGTACCAAGTGGGGTTAGGTATGGCCGAGGTAGATGTGTAAAGGACAGAGAAGGAGTTTGGGGGTGTGAACTGGTAGGCATGATCGAATCGGTAATGACATTGAAGGGCAATATGGCCAGGTTTATTACAAACTTGACAAGTGGGTTTTTGTTGGTTATAAGGTGGAGGATTAGAGGTAGGGTGGAAGAAGGTGAGTTATGGCCTCGGAGATTATAGAACGTGCTTCGTCCTTTGTTAAATCAACCTCCTTGGCAAGGTGGTCTTCCACGTTGGTCATGATAGTGTCCAGTACTCAAGTTTGCAAAGGGCTCAAAAGGATTGGAAGTGCTGCTGCTGTGAGAGAAATGAGATATTCAACTTTCTTGAATCAAGAGCAGATGATATAATTCATGAGAGGTAATGGGCTCAGTTTGAGTAGTTACAAAGGTGATAAAAGATTCGTAAGAGGGTCCAAGACCATTCAAGAGATAGGTCACAAAATCTTTATCAGGGAGTGGATTTCTAGTGGTTGAGAGGGTGCCAACCAACATACGAACCTTGCTGAATAGTCTAAGATTGTTTGTTCACCACGAGACAAGTTGGTGAGTTGAAAACAAATTTGGAATTCTTTAACTTGTGAGCGAGAGCTAAACAAGGATTCAAGAGCTAGCCAAAGCTCACGAGATGTAGTTGTAGAGGCAACATGACCAATGATCGATTCAGTGAGGGTAGAAAAGAGGATACTGCGAATTAATTGATCAGAGATAAGAGGGATTGGGTTGAGTGTCTGAATCAAAAGTAGAGGAAGAAGAAGCATTTTTTGTAATTAAGAGAATGGGAGAAGGAGCGGTTTGAGTACCATCAACATAAGAAAACAGATCTTGGCCTCTCAAGTATGTAGAGATTTGAACTCGCCACAGGAGATAATTATCTTGGTTGAGTTTGATAGTGACTATATGAGAAAATGGGGATGAAAGGAAGGGAGGAGGTGTGCTGAGGTTGGCTAGTTCGATGGCCATGGTGAGAACGAGGATCAAGAGACTGCTAGTCAATAGCTCTGATACCATAACAGAATGAAGAAAAGAAAGAGGCAATGTTTTTTGTAATACTCTACGTTTCCACTATGTATCATTTACAGTGTGTGTGTGTCTCTTTATATAGACATTAGTACAAGTATGAGAAAATAATATAAATAGAAATAAACAGTTTAGCAGTGCTGCACTACTAACAGAATATAAACTAAGGAATATTTCCTGAATCTTCTATAGCTGAGGTGGATGTGGCCGAGTGAATTTTCTTTGGCTGTGCCCCTGCATTGCTCTTTGGTTGTGCACTTGTATTACTTAGGCTGATAGTTTGATGCCTATATATGGTGGCTCAGATCAGCATTGTCTACTATGATTGTTGGACTCGAGAGCCTTTTTTCTTCCAAAACATTCTCTGGACGCTCTAATGGAAAGTTCTCCTACTTAACGCTCTATGATCATCCTCAAATAAAGGCATTTTAGGTTCAATGCTTCCATGTTTGTCAGTACCGTTGAGCATGGTAACAATTGAAGCCATGGTTAGTCTCTCAGTTTCATTTTCTTCCGCTCACATAGATTAAGGCCACATACATGCAGTTTATTATTTGATCAGATGTTGAGCCATCTGGCATCAATATTGTGGGATCTATAATATTTAAAGTAGTTCCTTCCCTGAAGTTTCTCCAAGTTTGCATGATAGAAATATATATATATATATATATATGATTTTAATTATTTAATGAGTAGAGGCAGCTACTAAGAGCATTTATCACTTACTTTCAGCTTTCTTCCTTCCCCTCTTCGCCCTTATATAGATGCCCATGATGGACGAGATTAGTCCCAGAAAAGTAATAGATGCCAAAACTACAATAAAGTTCTGGTTCCTTGCAAAAATTATATATCTCTTCTTATTGGAACATCTTGATTTGGTTGATTGAATTTTGGAATTCATATTTCACCTCGATATGGAGAACTAATCTTTAATGCAAAAATAACAACAAACACATATCAAGCATTACACTAAATGTCAATCATGAGATTCTTATAAGCATAACGGCATGGGTACCTGTTCTAATAGGCGACCTGTGATGATCCGTTGGGGTTGGCTAATTAGTTATAGAGTTATAGAAGTGGTAATTGTAACATTGTTGATAATGGATGTAATGGAATAGTAGAATAGATAGGAAAAATGCATTGCTTTCTTTGAGGGAAAGTGCCTCCAAGACGTAGAGAGAAAAGAATAGGGTGGTTTTTTTATTAAAGATTTCAGATAATGCCAATAGGTTACAGGTATCAAACATAAAAGGACTCTCTACTAGGCCGATCAGCCTTACATATGGACTCAACAATTAAACAAGACTCAAGACTCGAGCTCATGGCCCACTTACATAGACTCAATGTAAATAACATAGACCCACTAACTAAGCCCACGCTGGCAAGCCCATGACCCAGCCGTGTACTTCCCCCCTCTAAACACAACTGGACACTTAGAACAAAACACTTAACACAGACACTTAGACCTTTCGAGTTCCATTTTTTGTCAGACGTTTTCACATGGGTTAGGGTTTAACAGCCTTAACCCATCTAAGCTGGTGCCTGTTACACATCTCCCCTGTTCAAAACACCTTGCCCTCAAGGTGGGGGAAATCCTCCTTTAACTTCGAATATCCTTCCCAAGTTGCATCGGCCAACTCTTGCCCTTGCCATCGAACTAAAAGCTCCACTCTAGCCTGGTTGCCAGCCTTCACCCTCCTCACCTATATTGAACTGTTGTTCCTTGCATCTGAGATTTGAATACTTTTTCATTCAGTTTTATGCACTAATGAGATTGTGTTTGAGCAACTGTGAAATCTGGTCCTGGGTCTTTAGAGTGGTGTCTACAACTTCTACACGTACTATTCCCAGCACATAATTTAGTAGTCTAGGAAGTGGTTGTCCGTAGAGAGCCTCTAAGGGAGTTGTTCGGGTGGATTGTTGGGTGGAGTTGTACCACCACTCAGCCAGAGGTATCCACCTTGCCTAATCTTTTGGCCTATCCTCACTGAAATATCAGAGGTAATTCTCCATGGTCTTATTCACGGCTTTCGATTGTCCATTTGTTTGAGGGTGGTACGCTGTGTTTAGAGAAAGTTGAACACCTTGCAAGGAAAAAATTTATTTCCAAAACTAGCTAGTAAACGTGCTGTCATGGTTAGAGATAATGGACTGTGGGAACCTGTGTAGTTTGAAAATGTGCTAAAAAAATATATGGGCAATATCCCAAGATGTATAGGGGTGTTTGATTGGGATAAAGTGGTTATATTGGGTCAGCCTATCGACCATCACCCACAAGGTGTTGAATCCTTGGGAGTAAGGCAAACCCAATACAAAATCCATGGTTATATGAGCCCATGCTTGTGTCGACATAGGTAGTGGCTATATAAGCCCACTTGGTAGGGTGTTGTCCACCTTTACTTGTTGGCACACATCACAATTTTGGATAAACGCCTTAACATCATTTTTAAGACCTTTCCATTAGAAGTCTCTTTGCATTATGTGGATGGTCTTGTCATAACCCGAATGGCCATCCCAAGGGCTGCTATGCAACAGTTTCAGTAGCCTATTTTTGAACTCCTGATGCTGAGGGGACATACAATTTGTCCTTGTATAGTAGAAAACCTTCCCTCGTGGTGTACTTTGGGCCCAACTTGCCCTTCGAGAATGATTGAATCAGGTTCTGTACTTGTGCATCCCTTTCACATGCTACCTTTAAATTATCAATCAACTACACATTAGGGAATGAAATCAGCATTACTTCAGCCTTTCCTTCCACATCCTCCATTGATAGGGCATCGACCACTCTATTCTCCACCCCTTTTTTATACTTCACCACGAAGTCATACCCTAGTAGCTTGGTATTCCAACGTTGTTGCATCATGGTGCCTACCTTTTGGTCCAAAAGGTGCTTAAGACTCTGATGCTTAGTGCACAACACAAAGACATGTCCTAATAAATAATGCTGCCACTTAAGAACAAACAAAACCAAGGCAAACAACTCCTTCTCATAGGTGGACATCATAAGGGCCCTTCCCTTTAATGCTTGGTTGAAAAAAGCTAACCGTTTACCGTGCTCCATCAAAACAGCCCCAATGGCATTGCCCGAGGCATCACACTCAATAGTAAAGGGCTTTGAGAAGTCTAGAAGGGCTAAAACAGAAGGTTGGGTGACAGTCTCCTTAAGCTTGTGAAAGGCTAGTCGTGCCTCTTCACTCCACTTGAAAGCATCTTTCTTCAACATTTGGGTTAAGGGAGAGGTAATTCCCCCATAGCCTTTTATGAACTGATGGTAATACCCTGTTAGCCCTAAGAAACCCCCTTAGACCCTTGAGAGAATTGGGTAAGGGCCAATCTTTCATTGCTTTTAGTTTGTTGGGATTCGCTTGCACTCCCATTGTGGATATGAGGTGGCCCAAATAGGCTACTTCCTTGCATCCGAAGTGACATTTGGATTGTTTCGTGTATAGCTTGTGCTGTCGTAGTATGTTAAGGGTAACTTGGAGATGCTATACATGCTCCTCCACTATTTTGTTGTACCCAAGAATATCATTAAAAAAAAAAAAATACAAGTATGCATTTTCTCAAATGGGGCCTAAATACCTCGTTCATGAGGCTTTGGAACGTAGATGGTGCGTTAGTTAGCCCAAAGGGCATAACTAAAAATTCGTAGTGGCCCTCATGCATCCTAAAAGCTGTCTTGGGCACATCTTTTGGTTTAACAAGGATTTGGTGGTAGCCCGACCTCAAATCCAGATTTGAAAGATTTTTTGCTTTATACAGTTCATCCATAAGCTCTTCCACCACTGGAATAGGATATTTATCCTTGATGGTGACATTATTGAGGCCCCGATAGTTAACACATAACCTCCACATACCATCTGCCTTATAGACCAGTAGCATCGAGAATGACTAGGGGCTTTGACTAGGCTGTATAACCCCATTCAAGAGGAGTTCCTACACTATTTTTTTCAATCTCTTCCTTTTGGTAATAGGGGTATCGATTGGGTTTTAGGGAGATGGGTTTGGTATCGGGTAGTAAATTTATGGCATAGTCGTGGGTTTGGGATGGGGGCAACCCCTTGGGATCTAAAAATACATTAGTGAAATGCTGTAACAGTGGTTGTAACTCTACTGGAACAACTTCTATATCTATTGAGTTGGTGGTTTTCACCCCTTTTATCAGCTATAAAATTATTCCCTTTTTTTCTAGCCCATCATGCTTTCTTAATGTTCATTCCTTGATCATTTTAGCCCCCACCAAACCATGAATGGAGACATCCTTTCCTCGATATTGGAACTGCATTATCAGCTTTTCAAAGATCCATCAAATTGACCCTAATTCTCTTAGCCAATTAATTCCCAAGACCATATTGCATCTCGCTAAGACCAATACATAGAGATCCACAGTGAAAATAGTCCCCTAAATTAACACTTTGATCATTACATTTCCCTTCACTAGGTAGTAATTCCCTATTGGAAACTCTCACCTTCACTCTCTAATTGACATCAAGAGGAAGTTTATTTCTTTTTATGATTGCTGAGTCCAAAAACTGTGAGTAGACCCTGTATACACCAAGATAGTAACCCATGGGTTGCTAATTTTTCCCTTTACCTGCATGGTTCTTTGATTATGAGACCCAATTAGTGCATGGAGTGAAATTTGGGGTGGTGTTTCCTCACTTTGGCCACTATCACACGACCTATCAACACAAACCACTACTAAATCAATTTCCAACAACACCTCTTCCAACAAGTATAGCTTAGGCCTTTGGAACTTGTGCCCTAGGTGCCATTTTGAGTCACAATAATAACAGAGTCCCTTCTCCCTCTTCTCCTACATTTGTCGTTGGTTAATTTTGTGTATGGGTATGAATGGTTTGAAAAAGGTTTGCTGCCATCTGGTGGGTTTTTATGATGGAAAAATTGTGGCTGGTTGGGAGTTTTGAGGATGCCAAGATCTGAGGAGTAGTTATGGCTAAATCTGATTGGCTTTTTCTTGGTTATGTTGATTTTTTCTTCTTGGATTTTGGCTAAACTGTAGGCTGAGGTTAAATCAGGTGGGTTAAACATTTTAATAGTCAGCCAGATGTCATATCTTACTCCACTAATAAATCAACTGAGTTTGTAGGGATCTGTCAATGCCTTTAATCTGTTAGCTAAGGTTTCAAATCTTGCTTTGTACTTCTCTACCATCCCATTTTGTCTTAGTACATGTTTGGGGTTGTGGTAGAAAATATTGCTTTTAGCTTAAGGCTTATAGCTTAGAGCTAAACATAATAAGCTCTACTATTAAAAAGTTATTTACTATTTGAGATCCGTATGTCTAAAACACTTTCAAATATATTAGATTTGTTTGGAAACGAATTTAAAAAGCACTTTTTGAGGTAGAAATGACACAAAAGGGTATATTCTTGATAGAAATAAAATATTATAATAAAACAACAACGAAAATAGTCTAATAGATTTTTCATTTTTATAATGGAAAGAAAATATCTTCAACTATGCATAAGTGAAACAGCAATATAATCACGCTCAATATTAATAACATTTTCACTAGATATCTCTTATTGTTGCATACTTGAGTAATATTCTGCTTCTTCGTCCTCCATGCTTCCAGGAGGTAGATAATCCTCGTCATCATCGTATGGCTTGAACTCAATATCCTTTAAAGCATGGGTTCTAATAAAATTATGAATAGTCATAGACGCCACGACAATTTTAACTTGCTTATGATAAGGAAAATTTGGCATATGATATAATATCTTCCATCTATTTTTACAAACTTCAAATGTTCTCTCAATAGTGCACCTGAGTGACGAAAGTGCATGATTAAATATTTCACGCATACCCATTGATCGAGGACCACGACGAAAATCTGGTAGATGATATCGTTCCTTTCTGTATGGCCCCATGTATCCATTCATATAAAGATATCCAGCATCTACCAAGTAATATTTACCTGCATACAATTTAGGATAATAAATCAAAAGTAATATAAAAATCATTTATTATCTTATTAAAGTTCATTAATTTCATTCTTATTAAATTCAAACCTCTAGGTGGATGTGGAAAGTGAAATTCCTCCTTCCGAATAGCTTCCATAAAAATACGTGTATCATGTGCGGTACCTTTTCACCTAGCCCAAACAAAAGTGAAACGCATATGAAAATCACAAACTGCCATGATATTCTAAGTAGGTATGCCTTTTCTACCAATAAATGGAATTTGTTTTGTTGGAGATATGGTAACTGGTACATGGGTTCCATCAATAGCTCCAATACAATCTTTGAAGTATGGCCAATATCGCTCATCTTCACAAATTTTTTTTGGAACATCCTTAAATTCCCTATCAGTGGGGTTGATAATGTCAACCGCCATTCGTGAAACAACCATTAATACACTATTAGAATGCCTACTAATAGTCTCTCCCGAATGTTGACATCTTTCTTGTGCCATTCTATTCCCAAACCCATGACCTAATGTAATCAAGAAAATTCCAACCATTTCTTCGATAGTTATGTTTCGAGTACTAGTTAAGTTATATCTTCCATTCAACTCTTTGCATAAAGTATGAAATACATCTTTTTCCATCCTAAATTGTTGATGACGTCTATCATGATGACCATTTAGAATCTCCATAAGAAACTTATGACCTATATACGGAGAGGTCCTACAAGATTCCTTGACCATATATGTTCTGTAATATTTAGAAGCCATCATTAATTGTAATGTTATCATAAAGTCAATATCATCCTCTTTTTCTTCTTCTTCATCATTATGGACATCGCTTGTATACTCTTCAGTATCGTAACCATTATTCTCCATGTCTGTTAAATTCACAAAAATATGAAAAATAAATAAATAATAAAAATGCAATGCTTAAGAACAAGCATCAATAAAAAAAATTAAAATGTTGTAAAAATTCACCCAAAAAATCTAATAAAAAAAAATTATTCTCAACAACCTCTAAAATAGTTCATTACAAAGCATTTAGAAAAGAAAATAATAAAGAATCCCCAAAAATAAGATCATGATTGTCATTCTTGATTTATTTATTTTTCATTCGTATAATAAAATCAATCTGAAATGTTGCGTCCTTTAGGGCAATAAACATTTTCTAAGTGAAGTACCTCACTTGCATCCCTAAAAAACTCAGTCATTTTCTATCTCAGCTAAATCTCGTACAACAGCCATAACCTCATCAATGATATGGCTAGGTTTATCAGAAGATGATGTTGTAACTCGTTTTTCAAGAACATCACAAAGACGTGTGAAATGTTGATCAAATATTTGAATTCCTTTTTTCCTTTACCTATCTTGGATTGCAGGTGTAACCCGTTTAGATTCTTTCGTCTAAGTGTCTAAATCTGCATGAATATCAGCAGATTCATCATCCAAGTCATCAATTTCTTCTACCTCTAACATCACATCGTTATCCTGATCAAATCTTACTGCATCTTCAAAACTCAATCCAAAGGATGGGGCCCAACCTCTCTCACCAGTGGCAATTATACCCATAAACATTATATCCAACTTAGATATATGAGCCAAACCTGCATTCCGAAACTTAGCCGCTTCTGGAATTTCCTGTATATGGGTGCAATGTAATTGGTAATGTAAATATTAACTTATTATAAAGAAAAAAATAAATAGGTGAAAACATAGTACCTGTAACTTTTTTTCCCACCACTCATCCGTAGCGTCAATTGTCTTCTTCACCGGATCCCATCCAAGGCCAATTTCCTTTCCTACCAATTTCGTCCAAATGTTCCTATTACTTTTTAAACTATCCCACTTATTCTTTAGTTGTTTATAGTAAAATTCTTTACCAATTTTCTCGCTTTCTCGCTAAACTTATTAACCACATTTTTCCACCCTATCTTATTAAAATGGGTTCCTGGACAATTACCAGCATAAATATCACTAACACATATGCCTACATAATCCTCTAGCATTTTATTTGTCCAAATTAATCTCGCTGTCAGACTATCTTGCATTTGTATAGCCGCAACAACATGGTTTTAATTTCTCTTAGACATGTTTGTTATATGCTGAAAAGTATAGAAGGAAGTGAGTTAAGAGAAATAATCTTTATAGCTTCCAGGTTTATCAAGAATTATGATGATGGTAACTGTAAGTAGTAGAGCTGCAGAAGTAATTACTGCATAGTAAAGTTGATGAATATTCAAAAATCCATTGGTTGTATGTGCTACTGTTAGAAACTAGAAAAGGCTTTGAGCATCAACCATAATTGTTATAATCCCTTATAATGTGAAGAGTTTCTGCAATCGGCAGCAGTGCGAGGACTTTAGGCTTGGGGTCCAAGACTCCAAGCTGAAATTATGACTATGCTAACATTGACAAAAAGATTGGATACCAACCACTTCTAGTACTTAAGTGAGAGTTAGTTGATAATTTTAGACCTTCCCAAATAGATTTGTACATGTAAAAAATTTAATTCCTGATTGGAGCCGCAAGTTCTAAAATGTTTGAATCTATTTTCCAAAATAGCAGCCATATTGTATTAAGGGATTATTCAAAATGTTACAGAGTAGGGGGTATGGCTCCCTCACACACACACAACACACTTTGCCTATATGAAAAATGTGAGTTTTATGAGTTTTTCAATAGGTGGTTGACTGGAGGCTATTGGACTACTAATGTGGTCTTAAACTATAATGCTTGTGGAAATTGAGAGATTTTAAATGTGGGGTTGAACTCATTAATAGGATTTCTGAGGTTGCACAAGCTGCAAGGCATTACCGTACTCAGTAAATACCTAAGGCAACCAATCATCCAAAAATTTTCTTCCTTGAAAGCAAACATTACGAAAAAAAATCCACTAGTTTTAAAGATATTAGACAATTAACTTTCTACTAAAAAAAAAAGAACGGACGGAGGATATTATAAACCAGCTCAAATGTCTTTTTTTTTTCCACAAGTTAAGGATCAAGCATAAGTTATTTCTATGTCTCGCTTAATTAGAGCCATCATATTTAGAAGGTGAAAAACCATTTAGAATATATGGAATTGAATGGGAAATTGGTATTGGTTCAATCAATACCAGTCGAAATGTTTCAAAGCCACAGCAATTATGATGATACTAGAAATTGTCAACCAATTATAGGACTTGAACAGCAGTTATGCTCTGCAATTTCGTGCTCCATGAAGGACCTCATCCCCCTTGCATGGCCAACAAAAAAACAAGAAGAAAAGAAAAAGGGAGCAAGGTCTGCGATGACAACTAGAGAAGCAACTCCAAACAAAAATAACAAATAATGAGGAAATAATACCAATCACAACATACCTGGATTACAGTCGACTGTGAATGGATGATTATAACTCACTTTGCACAAATGATAATACCACAGAATGCATGCACACTCCACACAATTTTCAATACCATCGAATGGAAGATAAGGTTTTTTTTTTTTTTTTTTACACAATCTATCGAACTCAGTCATGGGTGTTGTATAAATAGAACAGAGACGTAGAGTTTCAATAGATGGAAAATACGTGAAAATCAATCGGAATGGATATTAACAGAAATTTATTCATACCTCTCTTCACTTTTTTTGGTGATGATAAAATCCAATCTTTGAGTAGGTAGTTAACCAAATAAATCTGGAGACTTATTTGTTTCTAAAATCCAATCTTTGAGTAGGTAGCTAACCCAATAAATATGGACACTTATTCAATACAATCTTCTCGCGCAGTCGGTGCCATTTTTCTTGGATTTTAGGAAAGTAAAGATAAGGCATCCAACCGAAGAGTACCAAGCTGTTGAAGTTGCAGGGGCTGAAGATTTCGAAGGTGGGTTTTCGGGTTCAATCGAGATTTTTGATAGTGCCTACCAATTCTGTGTTATTAAAAAAAAAAAAGGTTGAAGGCTTCAGCACCATCTGATTCAGCTGGAGAACCAATTCAGTTGAAGGTGCAGTGGCTGAAGAAAACAAGCTGTCGAAGGTGCAAGGGCTGAAGAATTCGAAGGTGGGTTTTCGGGTTCAATCGAGACTTTTGATAGTGCCTAATGATTCTGTGTTATAAAAATAAAAAATAAAATAAAATAGGTTGAAGGCTTTAGCGCCATCCAATTCAGCTGGAGAACCAATTCAGTTGAAGGCGCAGTGGCTGAAGAAAACAAGCTATCGAAGGTGCAGGGGCTGAAGAATTCGAAGGTGGGTTTTTGGGTCTCATAGTCATTTTATATAGTGCCTACCGATTCTGTGTTATAAAAAAATTAAAAAAAAAAAAAAAAAGGTTGAAGGCATGGGTTCCATTTGAACTTTTTCAGCGCCATCTGAAAGTTGAAGGCGTGAAGGTTTTCGGAGGCCGAGAGAGAGAGAGAGAGAGAGAGAGAGAGAGAGAGAGAGAGAGAGAGAGAGAGAGAGAAGGGGGAGGGGAGGGGCAAATTTGTCGTTGTGGTAAAATAATGAGGATCATTTTGTAATATACATGTCACGGTAAAATAGGACTTTCTTTTTGCAAAGTGCTTCTAAAACATGTTTTTTTACTTTTTTATTTTATTTAAAAGTATTTTAATATAAAATTACCAAACATGTAAATTTTATCATTTAAGTACTTTAAACCATTTTAAAACAATTTTTAGACTTTCCACCGCTATCCCAAACATGCTCTCAATCTTGTCAGGGCCTCCATGGGTTCATCATACACATTAGGGCCAATTCTCACTAATAGGGCCTTAATAAAAGTATTCCTATCATGAACTAGTCCAGATTCTTCTAACCCTTGAAACCAAGAGAGGGCTTTACCCTCCATGTGAAATGAGGCAAATCTTAGCTTGAGCCGTGGTAGTGCATTATGAAAAGTAAAAAGCTGATGCACCTTGTAAATCCAAACTGCAAGATCATCTCCGTGGAACACCAGAAAATCAAGTCTGATGGTGCGAGCTTGGTTCTTGCTGTGTGGCTTATGTGGGCCTTGCTCCTCATGATTCTAGATATCGGAAGAAGAGTCTCCACTACTGTTTCACCTCTACATTTCTGCAGTCATGATTGTGAGCTGTTACATAACAACATCTAGCTTCCTTTTGATGGTTTTCACTTCATTTCAAGCACCTCATTTGTGTCTTTAATGGCATTAAGACCATCTTGTAGTTGGTTCATTCTTGTGCCTTCAGCCATGTTTGTAATAATTGAGATACAGAGAATCGGTATCTCTAATACCACTTGTAACACTGCTAATAATGAATGTAATGGAATAGTAGAATAGATAGGAAAAATTCACAGCTTTCTTTGAGGGAAAGCACCTCCAAGAAGTAGAAAGAAGAAAATAGGGTTTTTAATTAAAGATTTCAGATAATACCAATAGTTCCAGGTACCAAACATAAAAGTACTCTCTATTGGGCCAACATGCCTTACATACAGACTCAACAGTTAAACAAGACTCAAGACTTGGGCTCATGGCCCACTTACACAGATCACTCAATGTAAATAATATAGACCCACTGACTAAGCCAACACTGGCAAGCCTCTGGCCCATGACCCAGCCGTGTACTTCCCCCCTCTAAACACAACAGGACACTTAGAACAAAACACTTGACACAAACACTTGGACCCTTTGAGTTCCATCTTCTGTCAAACGTCTTCACATGGGTTAGGGTTTGACTGCCCAGCTCCACAGCGCCGCGCCGCCACTCCTTCCACCATCTGAGCTAGTGCCCATTACATAGACCTCAAACCTGACATTGTTTAGGTAAACCAGCCGTGATTTGGACAAGTGTTTCTATTGTTTCGAGAGCCTTTTTTCGTCCAAAACCATCTCCAGACCCTCCGAAGGAAAGTTCTCCTACCTAACACCCTGTGATTTTCCTCAAATAATGGCATTTCGGCTTCACGGCTTCCATGTTTGTCGAGCATTGTAACAACTGAAGCTATGGTTGGTCTATCAGCTTCATTTGCTTTAGCACAGAATAAGGCCGCCTTCATGCAGTTTATTATTTGATCAGATGTTGAGCCATCTGGCATCAATATTGTGGGATCTATAATATCTGAAGCAGTGCCTTCACTGACGTTTCTCTGAACCTGCAGGATAGAAATATATATACTTATATATATATATATATGATTTTAATTACTTAATGGGCAGAGGCAGCTACTAGAGCATTTTCCATTATGATTATGTTGATTTCGTGTGCATGAAGTACCGACCAGTGCTGGACTAAATGGAGAAAGGAAATGTATCCGATTGAGTATGATTGTACTTACATAGCTCAAAAGATTGTCAGCATTCCCCTCATTTCGAAAGTAATTGTTCTGCCCGCACACTATCTCCAAGACTAATACACCGAAGTTAAAGACATCGGACTTTATTGAGATCAACGGCATGTGCATCACATCTGGAGCTCCGCTGTACATTATAAATAATGTCTATCAGTTTAATTCAAATATTATTGGTACTAACACTACTTACATGTCCTTCTACAATACAAGTTATACCTATTAAATGCTAATCTGCTTTCCATGATACTTACTTGGTCCTCCCAATTCTACTTGTATTCTCGGGAAATTGATCCAATGAATGCAAACTTTTCAAGCAAAAATCTGAAATCTTTGGATTCATTTCTTCATCCAGAAATATGTTACTAGCTTTAAGACCGTGATTCAAACATAGG
This sequence comes from Carya cathayensis, assembly GCA_011037825.1. Lineage (NCBI taxonomy): Eukaryota > Viridiplantae > Streptophyta > Magnoliopsida > Fagales > Juglandaceae > Carya > Carya cathayensis. The sequence continues at coordinate 69,479 of QGSO01000344.1, forward strand.
TTATATTTTTCATGAAGGTCAAGAACCCCTTGTGCAATGCCTCTTATGATTTTGTAGCGCATTTCCCAATCCAAAGTTGCAAGCTTGAGCGGATCTACATTTCCAAGCAAGTATATGGGTCATTTAACTAAAATAAATGGAAGCATATATATTCTAACAAGATATGCAAGGCAAAACAACAAATGTTCTGTATATATAAATCAGAGAAGAAGTAGGTAAGTACGAAATATACCAGACAGATAGTGATCAAGGCTTGTATCTGGATCAAAATCATGTATTAGAAGTCTTTGATTTCCTTCAATGGAACAGCCTAGGACCTTAACAATATTACGGTGTTGAAGTTTCGTCAGCGAAAGGGCCTCTTTCTCAAATTCTAGACGTGTTTGTCCATAATCCGTTGACAGCCTTTTTACAGTAATGACTTTATCACAGAACCTACCCTGATCAGAATAAAAATGGAGTGTGTAATCATCCAGGAATTTGAAATTTAATATCTTTTGAGAATTATAAATAGTTGTTACAATTCAAAAGGATAACATCTACTTACCTTGTAAACAGTACCAAATTCACTTTCTCGAAGTTTATTTGATTCGGAAAAGTTGTTCGTGGCAACTTTAATATTGTCAAAGTCGAATAGTACAGATCCAATTATCTCATCTACACTTTTAAAAAGAACTAATCAACACACATAAGTGATCAATTAAGTTAATTCTAAAAAGAGAAGTAAAACAACCTAAAATATGTCAATACAGCAAGTCGGAAGCTGAATCTTATGCCCAACATCATGCCTATTGTTTGAATTTGTTATTTCCTTTAGCGATATACAATAACAGTCTTTACTCATAGAGTAACAATTAATTAGCAAGAAGAATGTATCACTTACTTTCAGCTTTATTCCTTCCCAGCTTCGCCCTTATATAGATGCCCGCGATGGACGAGATTAGTCCCAGAAAAGTAATAGATGCCAAAACTACAATAAAGTTCCGGTTCCCTGCAAAAATTATAAATCTGTTCTGATTGGAATATCCTGATTTTGTTGATCGAATTTTGGAATTCATATTTCGTCTGGATATGGAGAACTAGTCTTTAAAGCAAAAATAACAACAAACCCATATCAAGCATTACATTAAATGTCAATCATGAGATTCTTATAAGCTTAACGGCATGGGTACCTGTTCTAATAGGCGACCCGTGAGGATCAGCTGGGGTTGGCGGATGAGCAGGGGGTGGCGTGTTAGTTGTAGAGTTATAGAAGGGGGAGACCTCAAACCTGACATCACAGCTGGGTCTAGCGATTCTCCCACCTTCCTTCCCATCACAACATCGTGGAATACCTTCAGATGCCCCAAGCAAGCAATCGTTGCATTCTTGTTCAGATAAATCAGGCGTGCATTGCACGAGTGCATATATTGTTTTGAAGTTTGGTACGGCTGCATTCCCTGATGCAAACTTAAGAAGAGAATAGGGTGCGGCAGCTCGACTTCTTAGCTCTTCCAGCAAGCTCCTAACGACTTCAAAGAACTGATCCGCATAGTTAGCCGACACGTTATTGATGTCCCACATGGTGAAATTGGGGCTGGTTTCTATGACGCCCAAAATCGAGCGATTTGAGTAGCGTAGCATACAGTGGTCGTACCACCCAATTGCCTCCTTATGATCGGAACAGAGCTCAGGGAGAAGGTAACTAGCATTGTAGAGGCAACCGCGGCAAACATCCAGTTGAACATCTCCTCTACAGAGTCCAATTGCGTGTACTTCGTTGATGTTCTGGCCATAAGAAGAGTTGTAGAATCCGTTGTTGATAATTTCGGTATTGGTGTTGGATATGGAATGGAGGAGGTGATTGAGATTTGCCTTATATGTACTGTTAGAAATGTAGTTATCCCTGTCGTCGTCTAAACAGGAATGGTATAGGAAGGCTGGCTGTGCAACGGCTTGAGAGAATACCCTTGAAATGGCAGCGACGAGCAAAAGAACTAATGTTGGCGAAACCATTATCGAGAAATCAAGAGAGGTTAATGGTGGAGCAATTAAAGATGCTTTTGTGTTTTTAACTTTTTATAGGCGACAGGCATCGAAGATCCAAGAGAGGTGAGGTAGTGGGTTGACTTAAGTTTCCCTCTTCTTTAGGAATATTGAGAAAAGAATTCCTTCAAATTCTTACCGGAACTTGAGGTTATGGAGTGAGAGGAAAATATATATATATATATATATATATCAAGTGAGTATTGACTCCTATCAATTTTACTTAGCATTTCATGCAACCTTAAAAAATCTATATGAATAACAATACATATGTTATAGCTATTTTATTACAACAATATTCTAAGAACTTAAGGGTCTCAAGCAAGAAAGAGAAAGATAAATAAGTAGGCTTTATAATATTTATTGTTTCTTGTATAAACATTTTGAGTAATATTAGATAAATAATATTACAATTTTTTTAAAATTTTTAAATAAAATACAATAAATAATTTTATTTTTTTAAATCTAAAAATAAAAATAAAGATAATAAATTATATTTTAATAATATTTTATTTAATTTTCATTTAATTTTATAACCAAATATTAGAAAAGTCTTATAATGCACCATCCTCGAAACCCGAAGTAAGGCTCCTAGAAAAGTCCCTTAAATCTTCATCCTCGAAACCTCTTGAAAGGCTCCTAGAAAAGTCTCTTAAATCTCCATCCTCAAGACCGCGAGGAAGGCTCCTCGAGACCCCGAGGAAGGCTCTTAGAAAAGAAAAGGCTCTTGAGCACTTGAAACATTCCGGGTACTACCTTACCCGTCAATCTTTGTACGTTGGCTTCAGAGAATCAGAAATTACCAACATGTGTGGCTGTGTCTGTGTATGTGTCTTAAATGACCCACTCTGTCACGAAGCTCATTCGGTACCTGGACATTGATCAAATGTAAATCCAAACTAATACATCTAATTGAGATAACGAGTACATGTACAGTTGCATTTGACCAGTTATAACGCGTAAGGTGTAGTTTGAATACTTACATGATTCTACTTAAAAGTTAAAATTGAATAAAATGTTATTAAAATATTATTTTTTAATATTATTGTTATCTTAATATTTTAAAAAATTGAATTATTTTATTATATTTCATGTGAAATTTTTTAAAAAATTATAATAATAAAATGAGATAAGATAAATTAGATATCCAAACTAGGCCGTACTAATTAGCATTCTTTTTTTTTCTCGGCGTACTAATTAGCATTCATTACGTAAGATAAAATTCCCAATTTGTTTCCCGTTCGGATATCCCAAGGATCAACTTGCTAGGTCTCAGGTGCATGCTGCGCTCTTTAAACACTTCCGAGTTTCGATTTGGGAACTCAACCCACATCCTCCTAAAAAGTGCCCACCGCTTCAGTTTCCATCAAACCATACAAAACTTTTGGCGAAATGAAAATGGGCCTCTTGGCAATAGGCCATATGGCCTTTTCGTGCAAATGACTAATTGAAGTTTTCGGCTGCCATCTGCAAGATGAAATAAATTTAAATAAAATATAATTTTTTAATATTACTTTTATTTTAAAATTTTAAAATTTTAAATTATTTATTACAATTTACGTAAAAGTTTAAAAAATTACAATAATTAAATAAGATGGGTTTAAAAATAAACCGAGTTATGTTTAGATGTCATAATCACTTCAATCCATCTCAAATTAATCATAAATGGTGTGATTAATAATTGGAGTCCAATTACTACGTATCTTCACATCCATGCCTTACACCGAGAGATGCAAAAACTATAATTTTTCTTACGGTGTGAGACTCCGCATTTTTTTTTAACAGGATATTTGACTCAGTAATTTTCTCTACTTCTTTCGGACAGAAAGCCACATTTGGAGGTTTTTTTTTGTAATGATAGGCTGTGACAAGCCTATTTATCAAAACCAAGGAAGTCCAATAGTTCATTATGTCCTCCAGTATTTTTGGTCTCTTTCCTGTCAAGTCTTTTGAGTTCCCTCTTATCATAACCTGGCTGTGTATCAGGTGCCATACCATTTTCATTTTGGTTTTCATCCGTTTCTTGGCTCACAATTGAAAATGTTGGCTCAAGCTGAACACCAGAGGAACTTTCCAAACATGGTATAACCAATCCCTCATCACCACCTTCATGAGGATATTAAGTTCATTACAGTCTTTATGGCCACTGTTAATATCATCCTCTTCATGATAATCATCATCTTCATCATCACTATCATCTGTATCATTACAGTCTGCTGTTGAATCACCATCTTTAAATTTTTCATAATGAAAAAAATGGTTCTCATCCTTTCTCATCCAACTAACCAAGCAGTCTTCTAGGCTAGCCTCTCCTGGGGGTGAACACTGAGAGTCATGCGTCTGCTGTGTTGCCATTTCATTTTTGCTAATGTTGTTGTGAAAACGATGACAATAAAGTGAAAATAAAGAATATGAAAGAGAAAAATCACACACGACATACAGATATACGTGGTTTGGCAAATTGCCTATGTCCACGGGAGCTGCAGAGGATTTTATTGCTTGAGGAATCACACTACAATGGAGGGGGCGAAATACTGTTCACCAACAGTGTTCTACAGTCACACAGTACGGCCATAAGTGTAGAAAACACATATAAATACTCAAACGGCAGAAAAAACCCTAGATATGAAAATATACGATGTTCGCTTGAGCGGCGTGTTGAGCAAACTCCCTTCCGCAACGGCTCGAGCTCACTGTCGAGCGGACATCGAGCGTTCAACTCTGCCTGACTTTGCTCGAGCAGCTAGTGCCTCCACTCGAGCGAACTCCCTTTCCCGCAACTGCTCGAGCTCACTGTCGAGCTACCTTCGAGCGTTCGACTCTGCCTGAATTCGCTCGAGTGGCTAATGCCTCCGCTCGAGCGATGTGGACCAGACTCCACAGTACTCAACAATTCTCCCACTTGGAGACTGGTACACTCGTTGCATCGTACTCTTCCTTAAATGTGATGTCCTCCACCTCTGCAACTCACTACCCCTGTTTTCATGCTAGAAGACCAACTGAAGTTGCACACAACTTCAGTTTTTCAAGTGTAACACCCTTTGTCAACATATCAGCAGGGTTCTTGCTTCCACAAATTTTCTCAAGTAACAACTGTCCGTCATCTAACAATGATCATATGAAGTGATACCTGATCTGAATGTGCTTGGTCCTAGAATGAAATGCTGGATTCTTGGCAAGGAATATGTCGCTCTGACTATCACTGTAGAGGGTGTCTTTCTGATTCTTTTTACCCAATTCCTCCAAGAAACCCTGTAGCCATATCATTTTCTTTGCAACCTCTGATACTGCAATATACTCAACTTCTATAGTAGACAAAGAAACTGTTTTCTGTAGATTAGAACCCCATGACACTGCAGTACCACCAAGAGTATAAACAAAGCCCGTGGTACTCTTCCTACTATCAATATCTCCAGCTAAATCAGCATCAACATAGCCCTGCACCTCTAAACTCTCTCCTGAGAAACACAAGCACGTTTCTGAGGAGCCTTTTAGGTACCTCAAAATCCACTTCACTGCTTCCCAATGTTCTTTTCCTGGGTTACTCATGTATCTAGTCACAACTCCCACTGCATGGGTAATATCCGGTCTTGTGCAAACCATAGCATACATAAGTGAACCAGAGGCGTAAGGAACCTTACTCATGTAGTCTTGTTCCTCCTCTGACTCGGGTGACTGATTCTTACTAAGTCTAAAGTGACTGCCCAAGAGTGTGCCAACTGGTTTGGCCTTGTCCATATTAAACCTGCTAAGTACCTTTTTCACATACTCAGCTTATGAGAGTCTCAACGTGCCTCTGACTCTATCTCTGACAATCCTCATACCAAGGATTTGCTTTGCAGCTCCCAAATCCTTCATTGCAAAGTGCTCTGACGTCTGCTTCTTCAGATTATTGATCTCATCAATACTAGCCCTGCAATAAGCATGTCATCCACATACAATAGTAGAATAATATAAGAATTGTCAAAATGCCTGACATAGCAACAGTGATCTGCCTGACATCTGATGTACCCTGCACTGTGCATGAAGTTATCAAATTTCTTGTACCACTGTCTAGGAGCTTGCTTCAGGCCATACAAGCTCTTCTTCAATCTGCAAACTAAATCTTCCTTTCCCTATACTACAAACCCCTCAGGCTGGTGCATGTAGATGTCTTCTTCAAGATCTCCATGAAGAAAGGCTATCTTCACATCTAACTGCTCAAGAAATAAATCTTCGATAGCAACTATAGACAGTACCATCCTGATGGTTGTGATCTTTACCACATGAGAAAAGATCTCAGAGTAATCAATACCCTGCTTCTGCTAAAATCCTTTTACAACAAGTCTAGCTTTGTACCTCTTACTGCCATCATGCTCAGTTTTTACCCGGTACACCCACTTGTTGTATAATGCCTTCTTCTATTAAGGAAGTTTTGTCAACTCCTATGTCTGATTCCCTAGCAGGGAATCCATCTCGTCTTTCATGGTCAACTCCCATTTATTAGAATTTTCATCTTGCAAGGTTTCTTCATAACTCTGTGGTTCTCCACCATCTGTCAACAAAATGTAGTTCAAAGTTGGTGAGAAACGCTATGGAGGACATCTAGTCCTAACTGACTTGCGAACTGCAGCTGTAGAAGTGGACGGCTCTGAAACTGACTGTGGAATAATAGGAATGGGTGCACTGGACCCACTCTCCTCGTCACTCACATCTCTACACTGCACTGTGACCTCTGGTAGGTTATCCAGTCTTACGAACTCGAACTCCTGAGGAGTTACTTCAGGAGCTGTATTAGACTTGTCCTTGTACACAATCTTCTCATTAAAAATCACATTCATGCTTCTTATGATCTTCCAACCTTGATCATCCCAGAAAGGATAGCCAAATGCCTCGTCTCCATAGCCAATGAAATAATATTTCTTTGACTTAGCCTCAAGTTTACTACGAGCATTAGAATTAATAAGAATATAAGAAAGACAACCAAAAGTTTTAAGGTGAGAAAATTTGACATCTTTCCCGCTCCAAACCTCCTCAGGCAATTCACAATCTAATGGGACGGATGGCCCCCTGTTGATCAAGTAGACGACAGTGCTGACCGCATCTGCCCAGAAAATTGGTGGTAGTCCGGCGTGCAACCTCATGCTTCTAGCACGCTTATTTATGGTTCTGTTCATACGCTCTACAACTCCATTTTGTTATGGTGTCCTAAGAATGATCTTCTCCATTCTGATACCCTGAGCTACACAGTACTCCTTGAACCCACCATCAATGTACTCACCACCATTGTCAGACCTCAAACATTTCAGTTTTAAGTCTATCTCTGTCTCAACCATGGCCTTCCAAGTTTTGAATACATTAAATACGTTAGATTTATGCTTCAAGAAATAAACCCATACCTTCCTACTATGGTCATCAATGAACGTGACATAGTAACGAGAACCTCTAAGAGATGCTACTGGAGAAGGTCCCCACATATCTATGTGTACAAGATCCAGTTTTCCTGTTTTTAGCATTCTGCCACTTTTCAAGAAACTGACCTTCTTCTGTTTCCCCATAATGCAACTCTCACACATACTGAGATCAACTGACTTTAGTTCTGGTAGCTTGCCTCTGGACAAAAGTTCTTTCATACCCTTTTGACTCATATGGCCAAGCCTGCAATGCCACAAATCTGTTGTGCTCTATGCAACGGTAGTAGCAATAGTGTTAATCAAACCGGTAGTCATATATAGTATACCAATTTTCTTACCCCGAGCTAGTACCAATGCCCCTTTTGTGACCTTCCAGATGCTATCTGAGAACACTACTGAATGACCACACTCATCGAGCTGCCCAATAGAAATGAGGTTTTTCTTCAACTCAGGAATGTGTCTAACCTTTTGCAAGGTCCATTTGTTCTTGTTAGGGAGTACAATGTCAATTTCTCCTATCCTCACCACGTTCAAAGCCTCTCCATCAGCAAGATACACCTTCCCAAAGTCACCTGCAACATAATTCCGCATTAACTCCCGATGGGAAGATGTATGGAAGGAAGCCCCTGAATCCAGTATCCAGTCATCAATTGGACTATGAACTGTAAGCAAGAGTGCATCCTGTACTTCTTCAGTTACAACATTAACACTATCATTCTCGGTCTTCTTAGGATTTTTGTAGTTCTTCTTTATGTGGCCAACTTTGCCACAATTCCAGCAAGTTGCCTACTGACTAGGCATTGACTTGCTCTTGCCCCTATGCTTTGATTTTGATCTTCCTCTGTTTGAGTTCATGTCTTATGATCTCTCTAAAGAATCAACATTCAATGCTGAACTCGAACCCGAGGTCTCGCCAAAATCTTTCCTGCGCACCTCCTCAGCCAAAATCACATCACGAATATCATCATATTTTAGCTTAGATTTACTGGTAGAATTACTAACAGCCATTCTCATGGCTTCCCAGCTATTTGGCAATGAAGCCAACAATATCAGTACACGTATCTCATCATCAAATTCAATTTCAATAAACGACAATTGATTTGTGATAGTATTAAAATCATTCAGATGTTGTGCAACAGACATACCATCCGCCATCTTTAAATTGAATAACTTTTTCATCAAGTGTACCTTGTTATTCGCTGACGGCTTTTCATACATACCTGACAAAGTCGTCATGAGATCCGCAGTCGTCTTCTCCATGATGACGTTGTGTGCAACGAATCTCAACAGGGTTAATCGAATAACCCCCAGAACCTGTCGATCCAACAGATTCCAATCAGCCTCATCCATCTTTTCCGGTCGCTTTCCCAATAATGGAAGATGAAGTTTCTTCCCATAAATGTAGTCCTCTATCTGCATCCTCCAGTAATCAAAATCCGTGCCATCAAACTTCTCGATCCCCGATACTCTCACTTCATCTCCAGCCATCGTTTTCCCTCAAACCCGAACCTTGGCTCTTGATACCAATTGTTGTGAAAACGATGACAATAAAGTGAAAATAAAGAATATGAAAGAGAAAAATCACACACAGATATACGTGGTTCGGCAAATTGCCTACGTCCACGGGAGCTGCAGAGGATTTTATTGCTTGAGGAATCACACTACAATGGAGGGGGCGAAATACTGTTCACCAACAGTATTCTACAGTCACACAGTATGGCCATAAGTGTAGAAAACACATATAAATACTCAAACGGTGGAAAAAACCCTAGATCTGAAAATATACGATGTTCGCTTGAGCGGAGTGTCGAGCGCGTGTCAAGCGAATTCCCTTCCGCAACGGCTTGAGCTCACTGTCGAGCGGATATCGAGTGTTCACATCTGCCTGACTTCGCTCTAGCGGCTAGTGCCTCCGCTTAAGCGAACTCCCTTTCCCGCAACCGCTCGAGCTCACTGTCAAGCTGCCTTCAAGCGTTCAACTCTACCTGAATTCGCTCGGGACCAGACTCCACAATACTCAACAAATGTTTCCATTCTCAGTTCCAGCACTCCGTTGTGTTTTTTGTCTTTTTAACTTCTTCATGCTTCTTTCCATTGCATTGGGACAACCGCCCTGAAATTTAAGGTAAGTGAGCCCTGTGATAATATGATCAAAATAAGTTTTTAAGTAGAAATAATTTCTCTTAGTTGTGCATGTTAGAGATAAAATGAAAACAAGTTATAAAGAAATTTGATTTAGATATTATTCTCATCAGATATTAAGAGATTTGATTTTGCAACTATACTTATTATCACTATGTAATTTACAATTGCTAAACCATCTGTCTGTAAGTTTGCCTTAAACAATATCAAAAGTATTTCATTACATCTTACATGCTGTTTTCTTTGTATTGTAATAGAAGTTTCAGTATCTTCTACTTTAAAACGAAGTTAACATTTATCTCAATTCAAATGCAAAATTCCTCAGGCCAATCGAATCAACACATACTTAGCAGAAATTTTGGAACATAACAAAATAGCCAGATTGAACAGATGATTTCTTACCTACTCGTAAAAGAGATGCAAACATCACAACAAACTAACAAGATTCTTCTGACAAAAAATGACTTTAATGAGCAATTAAAGTTAGAATAAAATAAAACAAAACAAAAGAGAAGAAAATAAGATAAAACAAGAGGGCTCATTCGATGGTTTATCTCATTTTTATTTATGTAATTAGAATTCAAAGAAAATAAAGTATTCGTGGGCTAATAGAAGACAAAACCAAAGAACTAAGCAAAAACGCAAGCATGAACTAGGCTATCATACTTGTCCATCTGTAGGAGGAGATTGTTTTTTTCTTTCCTGTATTTGAGCTTCAAGAATTGATATTCTCTCCTAAAGCTCAGCATTCTTCCGTCTTTCCCTTTGTAACTTGGCAGTAATCTCAGCAATAACACTGATGCCCTCCCCTTTCACTTCTTGCTCTATAGCACACAATGCAGAAGCATTGACCAAGCCGGCTCAAGACTGAAGCTCCACCATTGAAATATACCAATAATCACAAAAATTACATACACCCACCAATCAAAACCTCGTAGAAATGCTTCCCAGATGAAAATCTTCAAAATAAATGAAGATATATAAATGAGAGCAGTGATCGGACGTTAACCATGCAGCGAAACCGCAAAAGTCAAAGAAAGACCATTTGAATGCAAAACCTTTGTCATAAAAAAATGGTTTTCATTTGTTCTCTAGCTTTTTAGTGGAGATGCATCAAGATAATCAAGGACTATCCGAATGTGATCAGAAGAGAGCATGAAAGGGTTACAGATAAGGAATTAGGAGAGCTTGAAGAACAGTATAGTTTGATCAGTGCAAGCGAAACTATGTTAATGTTGAAGCTACATGGTCGTTCATGACAGGAAGAGTTGAAAAGAGAACATGAAGAAGTAGAAGACGTCTCTGAATAATCAATGATGACATTCTGGTGAGGCAGATGAACGTGATTGGAAATTGAGGAGACTCTTGTGTTTGATTATCGCTTCAGTTTTGGTAGTAAATCGAAATGAGAACGCCCAGGGTTAAGGCATGCATCACCACGTGTTCCTCTCTCTCTCTCTCTCTCTCTCCGACTCTCTCCCTCCTTGGATTCTCGGGGCTCCAAATACCCCTCACCAAACCCAAATAGCAAACTCAAAACTAAACTCAAAACTAGGATGAAGTTTCCAAATTTGGCTGAACACTACTACCTCCTCTGCATTTATTAGAAGATTAAGGGCAGGTTTGGATGGTAATATGAATTGAAAAGGTTTGTAAATAGTAGTAAAATTGTTAAGATAAGATGAAATGGTTTTTGAAAATTTTATGTGTTTAGATTAGCAAATAAGATGAGGTGAATAATAGTGAGATTATTGAGTTGAGATGAGCTGTTTTTAAAAAATGTTTGTTTATATTAGGAAGTGATTTTAAAATAATTGTTCAGATAAAATAGTGCATCTCTATACGAGTTGAGACAATGAGATGGTTTCATACCATTTCTTAAACCAAATCGCTCCTAAGAAAAAGAATGAATACTTAAAAAAGGAAAAGATTTTTGAGAAAGATGACAAACATTACTCTTTAAAAAAACTACCCTTTTTCTGTTAATTCAATTAAATCACCTATTAATAAATGTCCCTGGCTAGTTGAGTGGTACCAGCTTCCTCTCTTCAGGTGTCAAATATTGGCATACATGGTCGTTCAAACCAAATTTTAACAAGGCTAAAAGTAATCTCAACGACCCATTTACCTAGGAAAATCTCATCTATAACATCTAAATGTAGCTTCTTTTTACATGAAAAATCTTGTAATTGCAATTGATTTTTCCAATCTAAAAATGGTCCGAGCAATTAATTAGAAGTCGTGGACTCTTGATCATATTGTTGGACACCATTATCTATATGTATAAAATATAAAGCACTTAGATTAAGAAATGATGCCATAATTGCTTACAGCCTCATAAATAATATAAATAATCACTTAAATTTTCCGCTGGTTCCAACAACTCACAATTCTGGCTAAGTGACAATGGCATGCATTTGTCTTCTAATCTTGTAAGTGGTGAGGCTGGTGCCCCATGTAGGAGCTAGCATCCAAGGCTGTGAACGTGTAATATATGTTTTTCCTTTGTTCAATAGGTTAAAATATCTTTGAGCTTTTACCTACCTTCCAACATTTGACACAAGCAGAAGGGATGTATAGCAGTATAGTAAAGTAGTACAATTCCAATATTCATCATCCATACCTATCCCATTTGTTCATATATATCCTACGCAGTCAAATTGGTCAACAGTAATCAATGATAAATCATATATAATTTTTTATTTAGATTGAAAGTTTCTGTTGTAGTACTATATAATGTGGTGATGGTATCTGCTTGTAAATATGGTTTGGTATCTAGGCAGTTTGTGCAATCTTGAGCTCTTTCTTTCATTTTCTTTTTATTTTTTATTTTTTTGGTCTAGAAAAATAACTTATGAAGTAAAGCTCTTATTTAATTAAGAGAAATACCCATTTACCAATTGATTAGTGCAAAAATCAATGAGCAAAGGTTTTAATTAGTGGAATGAAAAAGATAGGAATTGATTGTCTGTCTTGACTTGTGAGTCTGATGACCCATTTTCCCAGATTATACATTAAGAAAATATGTGCACAAGTGCATCTAATATGCTTTAAGGGTCGTTCTACGGCCACCGTGGAATGCTATTAGATGCTAATGCATTCCGGCTTGACGTGGAATGCTATTGTGGCATATTTTTTTTTTTTTTAAATATCATTTACTTTCCTCTTGTGTAAAAAATACTCCCCATTTAAGATCTTTCAAAACCCCCGACAGATTCCCTCCCCTCCATCAAAACCTCATTTTTGACTGTCCGGCATCAACATCTAGTCCGCATAGCACAAGAGACCCATTTCTGGCTCTCCTCCGTCCGACCTCCAATTCGAGAGATTTCTTGATTTCTTTCCCCATTTCCGCACGGTAGATTTCTTGATTTCTTTCCCTCTTCCTCAAACTACATATATAATACTATCTAAGTAAAAGGCTTGGTAAAGAAGAAAAACCCAGAGGTAGTTTAGTTTCATTGTAAATGAAAAAGGAAAAAAAAAATTGTGTTCTTTTTGTAGAGTGAAGGATTTTTTATTTGGGTTATTTTTGCCTTGTTGATCTCTTGAGGTTTGGGTTGCAGACAATGGGTTTGAGAGAGAATAAGAAAAATCAATGAGAGAAGAGAAGAAGACTAGATTCAAATTTTGTGTGATGGGTTTGGGTTGTAGACGATGGATTTGGAAGAGAAGAAGAAAAATAATGAGTGGAGAGAATAGGACTGGATTCTAATTTTGTGTTTTTATTATTTAAAAATCAAGTCACGTCGGCATTCCATGTCAAGCGGGAGGGAGGAGGAGGAGGAGGAGGAGGAAAGTGAGTTGGGACTAGCATTTCTCGTGCTCTTATGCTTAGTGGGGTACAAAATAGAAAACAACCTCACGTGCAATGGTAACCTAAATAGTTGTTTCTTGATGTAGTTTGTGTCAAGGGAATATGAAGCTAAACCTTGGATACCATCCTTCTACTTTTAAATTTTCTTAGTTTTTCAATTTAAAAACTAAGAAAATTTGCCTAAGAAAGCACCAAATCACAAGGTTAAAAGTCCATGAAAACTGTGTTGGTAAGGTAATGGAGTCCTGTAATGAGTACACACGCTCGCACCCCTTGATTCACTATCTTTCTAGTTGTTTAGATTAAATATATATATATATATATATATATATATATATATATATATGTGTTAAGGACGTGTCTCACTTCCAATCTGCTACTACGCGGCTGTAAGTCGCTGGTTGAACTTGGTGGGGGCTTCTCCTGCAAACACTCTGATGCTTAAGTCAGTTCAGAGAATATTGTATCCGACCTCTTAATTATCAAGGGTTACCTGTATATATAGGGTTGCTTGCTGTACATATCTTGCCCAGGATTTATCGGAATGGATTACCTCTGATTTCAGGATTTTGAATGATCTCATCTCATCACTTCCTTTTTTTCTCAGCTTTCCGTTAGGGGCGGTTGCTATGCATATCTTGTTTCTAACTCCTATTGATTCTCTTCTTTATGCTTTTGGGCCCATCCTCTGGACTTTCCGATATTTTTTATATTGTGGGCCTCCTTATACATTCTTGGGCCCTTTAACTGGAATGGCCCCTCCAATTGCCCCGCCAATTCTATTCGCCTTCTGGCGGATGGAATTTACCTTGGTCGAACCCCATTGTTATGAAGATGCTGGGCGTGGTTGTATGGGCCTGAGTATTTGGAAAGCAGATAGACATGGAGACGGGCCCAAGTTTTCCATGGTTTCTTGGTGTTTCCTGGCCCGTCAAGTCTGCCGTTTCATGTCTTTTCAGTTTTTTTCCAAAAAGATTTTATTTTTTAAGAATCGGGGGTTTCATCATTTCCCACCGTTGTGTCAGAGGGGAAAGGGAAGAGTTTCCTTGCGTCGGTTTGCCTTCTTTATTAGTGCCGGATTACTTTAAGATTTTATGTCTATTGGCGCTTTGTATTTCTTTATCCTTTAAATACTTCATCTTTCCTCCTTTCTCATTTCTTGCTCTGCTACGCTTCCTATTCTTCTGTTCTTGTTCTGTTCTTTGCTCACCCCAACCCTTTTTGCAATCTTCCGTGAGAAAATTTTTTCCAAGATTCGGGAAGAGTTTCGCATTCCCGAAACTGTTGTTCTGAGTCTTATCGACTCCTGGTGCTGCGATGACGAGGGTTTTGCCACTAAGGTGGCTATTTCTGTTGCCCTCCTGCAAAATGGACTGAGGCTTCCATTTTGTCGCCCTCTTCGAGACATTTTGGACCTCCTTAACATAGCCCTTGCCCAACTACGTCCTTTCGCATTAAGGGCATACCTCTGCGCTTGTATCATTTTCTGAATGGCCCTAGAACCTCTTGGTGATCCTTACTCCAACTTCACGACTCGGAAATTTTTGGCGTTCTACTCATTGAGGGAAGCCTCTAAGGGCAACGTCCTTAGCTTCTGTAAGAAAGATGAAGCACATGGATTGGCCCGGTTTGAGACTTGCCACTTTGACACGAAGGCGTGGACCACCAACCTCTTCTATATCTTCGGTTAAGGTTGGGAATACCCTGGCACTGAGAAAGTTTTCCACGACTTCCCAGTCAAGGCGATCTGGTGTGCTCTTCCTGACAAGAAGGAACTGTGGCTCAAAATGGAGCCTTTGTCACGTCGCGAGCTGGCTCGAATTGAGACAGTTCATTCTTGGGTCAAAGCTAACCCTGATATGCTATGGACTGATGTGTTGCTGACCAAGATCCATATTGATCGATTCTTGATGTCTCCCAACCGGTCTTACTATCAAGGATGTGACTTCATGATCTCGTCCACTATTCCCCCTCCCATGGCGAAGCCCTCAAAGAAGACTTCGCGACATGTGCCTTCCAAGAGGAAGGCTTGTCCAGAAGAGGGGGGGGGGGGAGGAGGAGGCCACCGAGAAGAGGGAGAAAAGAAGTAAGAAAAAGAATGATGGAGAGTCTGATGTGGCCGCCGAAAAAAGAGAGAAGAGAAGCAAGAAAAAGAATGAGGGCGGCGGCCGCCAAAAGAAGACTCGTTCTGAAGACCCCTCTCCGCCTTCCTCTCTCCAAGAGGGGAATTTGGCGCCCACTGGGGACGCCTAGACCATGGTGTCGCAGGAGGACACCCCTTCTCAGGTGGCTGGCTGTTTGAGGCTTCGCCGCCCCAACCAGAGGTCATCGCCCTATCGTCAGGGGAAAGCCCTCGCAGGGGTTCCACCCCGCCTGGGTCCAACAAGCCTTCCTCACCCGTTCCCTCCTTGTTGTCGCCACATTCACGCAGCCTGAGAGATGTGGAGGGTCTAGCTGAGATGGCCCTTTTTAACCTAGTCGCCTCTCTTCAAGCCGCGCCTAGCACGCCCAAGGCGGCCACGACTCTTGTACCTGCATTCGAGTTTCCTGTGCTGGAGGGGCGGGTAAGTCAGGTCAAGCTGGGTGCCAAGGTAGTCACAGCCCTTAACCTTGGAGTGCCCATTCATGTTGAAGCGGCCACTGTTTTGCCTGTGAGTGGCTGCTTGGAGACACCGGGGGTCTCACCTCCAAAAGGGGCGGATGGCATAACCAGGAGTGCCCATTCATGCACAGTTGAAGTAGGCGGCGAAGTTGGTTCCCGCCCAATTTCCTCAGAGAGCTTACTAGATACCATTTCTGGAGGACAAACCCCGTCGCCAATTGGTAGCGGGCCTGCACTCTCTCTTCCTCCTCAACCTGCTTCCTCTTTTGGCAGGGATACTGATTCCTTTCTCGAGGAGGAGTGGGTAAATTTCTTAAAGGCTAACCTAGCCTTCTCCACGCCTGCCCTGCCCCCTACACTTGGGTGACTTATAGGGGAGGACGACGTCGTTATCTATGAGGCCTGAGGGAGAACCCCTTCCCAATCCTGGCGGGATTGTGAGGGGGGATGCTAGCGGTGGTAATTCTTCTTCGGCTGATAACTCCCAGGTCGAAGCCACCGCCCAGATGGCTAACCGTTTGAGAAGTTGGCTTTCTGAGGTATTATCCATTTCATCCTCCTTGGCCTAATCCCCTTTTATACTCTCACCAATCTTCATTATTTGTTTTTCTTCTTGTAGGGCATCAATGATTTGGCGGCGTGGATAATAGCTGACCGTTGCCACCTTGAGGAGGAGGTCAGAGAGCGGCGCCAACTGTGCTACATAGCTAAGTAAGCATCCGAGAGGTGGCGAGCTGATAGAGCTGAATTAGTAGCCTTGGCTGAGGACAAGAAGGAACTAAAGTTCCTATTAGAGAAGTCTGAGGGTTACTGCCACTCCTTGGAAGGTGACCTCGAGCTACGCGAGGCCGAAGTCCTAGAGCTGCGAGACTCTGTCCGCCAAGCAAGCGAGGTCAAGGTTAAAGATGACTTTGCCTTGTCCATTATGCGCTTTGAGAGGGACTTGGTCAAGTTGCGACTTTCAGAGGCTCAGGAGGCCCTCAAGGCTGAAAGCCCTCGTTCGAGATCTGAGCTCGCCACCCCTGATGAGGCGTTATCCTCCCTTCGTAGAGACTTGGCCCGTTCTCAAGACAGCTGCAACTCCTCCGAGGAAAGTATTCGGGAGGCAAACTTCCTTGGAGCCTACCAGCGGAGTCTGGCCGTGAAGGAAGGGGAGTTGACTACTGCTCAGGAGGAGGTTGCACGACTCCATGCCCAATTGGCCTACATCCCTACCACAAGGGACGACGCCTTTGCTTACGAGCATGGTCGTGGCATTCTGAGGCTGAGGAACCGTCTCCTGGCTGATCCTGCCACCAACCTCAGAACTCTCGACTTGGAGTTATTCTATCCTGATGAAGCTTCCCGCAACACGGTTGATGATTTTGGGCTGGAAGAAATGCCCGATGCCTTCTTGAATGTGCCGCCAGCTTTCCCTCCTGACAATGCCTCTTAATCTTTGCTGCCCTCTGTATATTTGAATGTGGACAATTTTTTTTTATGTATCCATTCTTTTTTGTATACTTGCAATAATGGATTTTGATTTGTTTCATACAATGAATTCTGATTTGCTTTGTTTGAATGCTTAGCCTACTGTGCCCTTTTAATCCTTATCTTTTTTGTGGCATCACAAACTGCTTGAGCTTGCCTTTGGTACTTTTTTAGGGTCGGCATGGTCTGAGGACCTACGTGCCCTTTATACATGGCACCACAAGTAGTTGTGCTTGTCCTTGGTGTTTAGGGTCGGTGTGATCTGAGGACCTACGCGCTCTTTTTACATGGCACCACAATCAGTTGTGCTTGTCCTTGGTGTTTAGGGTCGGCGTGCTCTGAGGACCTACGCGCCCTTTTTACATGGCACCACAAGCAGTTGTGCTTGTCCTTGGTGTTTAGGGTCGGCGTGGTCTGAGGACCTACGCGCAAAGTTTTGAAATCCGTTCTAGTGACCGTTCCGGTTGAGGCACTGGAACGGAATATTTCGGTATCAGTACGTTTCAGTGTACCGTTTTGGGATAGATTTTATATGGATAAATTATATATAATAACTATATTCCAAAATAAAATCAATACAATTCTTAAAAACATACATACTTGATAAACTTAATAATATTTCTCAATAGTGAATACAAGTCTTAAACACACATTTATAAAACTAAATAAAATATCATAAGTTCTCAATCCAACTGTTTAAAATAAATAATTATTCATTTCCATCAATAAGACAAAAAAGATCAACATTAGCAAAGTCACTCAAAATATTTTCTTCAATGTCATTGTCACCACCATCATCATCAATATCAAGACCAACATTAACACCCTCTTCCAAATTTTGTAAGGCTAATGGCTCCTCAATATTTCCCCAATCCAAGTCTTCTCCATCAATAAGCTCTGATTCTTCACCTACCAATTCCTCCATCAAGTCAATATTCTCAAGATTATTTGGATCCAAAGCATCTCTTCCCCTCTTTATGTTAAAATAAAAGTCACATGTAAGTGAAAATGTTACATATTTTTCAACAATTAAAAATATTATTTTTTAAAAAGTTGACCTCTCACGGAGCTTCAAGTTATAATGAACAAATACTAGATCATTCAAACGTTTATGCTCTAATCTATTCCTCTTATTTGAATGAATAAATTCAAATGTACTCCAATTTCTTTCATAGCCAGTTGCATTATAACATTGACTTAATATGCGGATTGCAAACATTTGAAGAGCTGGAACCTCATTTCCCAAAGTACCCCACCACGCAACTACAACAAAAGTGCAATTATAAATCATTACTTAAAATTAAATAAAAGAATTAAAATATAGATTCACACTATTTAACAAAGGATATAGAGTTACCTGGATTACTTTTTTCACGCTGGCGTATTGCTATAGGTTGTCCAAAATCACCGTGTGCATTCTTATACAAGTCAATTTGTTGAATGATCTCATCTTGCTTATCAATATCAAGTTCCATCTTTACAACGCAAGTCATAAACCCTCTAGAAACATCATTTTTACTTTTAAAGCAAGGGTTAAAGTAAATTCCAGGATTAAGAAGACAACCTACTGCATGTTGAGAGACAGGAATTGTTCTTGGAGCAAAAAATCTGCTAAATGCCTTCGTTGACTTTCCACCTACTTTCTCCTTCCCCTTCCCCTTCCCCTTTGAATCATGAATGTGTCCTTGACTCGCTCCCTCATACTCATCATCACCAACATCAACATCATTATATGTTAAATCTATAGGGCTTCCACATTCAATCTCTAAGCTTAGTTTTCTTTTCTTCTCTTTGTTTTTTTTTTCATTTCATTGACCAACTCCTTCATTTGCCATTTTATATCATCAGGGACCTTTTTACATGCTTCTACATCACCTGAAATCCCACCTAGATGATGCTTCAACCTCGTGACTCCACCACCTCTAATTATTTTGCTACAATAGAGACATTGAGTACTATTTCTTGCCCTTGGCACTACACGTGCATGGGACCATGCTGGATCCTCTGATCTAGTAGGAGCAACTGCCGTGGAGGTAGCACTATTTGATTGACAACTAGACATTTATAATTTATATACTCCTACATTATGAAAAGAAGAAGAAAATAATCAACTCATTTGGAAAATTGGTTGACAGTATTATTTTATGAGTTCTTGACTCTAAAATCACTAATTAACAGCATCTGAAATAATCACATAAAATAATTTTAAGTTCTATATTGATTCAAAACACGGCACCAAAATAGTTAATTGGCCAGAGGGAGTTCGAAGGAAAATAGAGAAGATATTAAATGGTACACAATGTCACAAACGACTGTCAATAGCTTTTCACTAATAGTAATCCTTGAAAGAAAACGATTGAAAACGCTTGCTTTTTGATATATAATTCATAATATATATCAAAAAGATCCAAAATATATCAACATCCTTGAATGAAACCGTGAGTTGGCTTTATATATCAGTTGAAAATGATCATCATGATCCAAAATATCCCAAGTTATTGAATCCATAAAAGATCAGATCTTTTTTATTTTTAAATATTTATCAACTAATAACAACAACAATTAAGAAGATTTATTTGCACAAAGTTACAAACAGATGATGAGCATTTCACAATTTTAAATTTGTCAATATATGAACATCAAATTATCAATTCACATTTCACAAACCAGGAAACTTCAATTAAATCCTAAACTCATTTCATGAAATACTTGCACTGGCCGATCTAGATCTAAGATGCGGGAATCAGAGATTCGGAATGGAAGAGGAAGTGAGGAACGGACGGGTGAAATCAGATGCGGTCGCCGTGGGATGGCGTCGACGAGGCAAAACAGAGGCCAAGAGTCAGCTGCGGGCGACGGCGTCATTGCTGCTAGGCGTAAGACTCACGAACAGAGCTGCCGACTGCGACGGGGAGGTGGCGTCGTCGGAGTACAGTGGAGGAGATCCACTCGAGCGAAGCTGTTGGACTTGGATAGATTAGGATTTCAAAATCTGAGATGAGAGATTGAGATTTCTGGCAGGAAATGAGAAAACCCAGTTACGAGAAAGAGAAGAGAAATGAAACGGGAAGGGGGAGAAGAACAAAAGAAACCGGGAAAAAAAAGGGAAAAATGAAGAAAAAAATATAAATTACGAAAATGCCATGAAATTAAGTTTAATTACAAACAAGCCACCGCTTGTTAATTTTGGATCGGAAAGTGTATTCAGGCTGAAGTATCGGAATGGACCAGAACGAGGTGAAATGGCCAGAATTTGTAGCGGTACGAAATATATAGGTTTCCAGTTTCGACTACTGTTCCAATTCTGGCAATTCCGGCCGGAACGGAACAGATTTCAAAACTTTGTCTACGCGCCCTTTTTACATGGCACCACAGGCAGTTGTGCTTGTCCTTCGTTATTGGTTACTTTAAACTCCAGCGTGGCCATGTAATGCCTTTCTTGGCTGTTAGGGCTTAGTAAATGTATCCCTATGCCTCCGCCCCTCCCGGCAAGATGACCCGTCCATAGATAGTACCCACGGCTTCCCTGACGATGCTATTGCTTCCTCCTGGGGAAAATATGAGAATTCTGCTACAAAATCTGCCATCGCCTGTCCTTTAATCGCTTTCCTTGGCTCATACTCTATATCGAACTCGCTTAGCTCGATTGACCAGCCTATCAACCTTCTTGTGCAATCAGACTTACTCAATATTTTTGCTAACGGAGCCTCCATTAGTACCTTTATTGTGTGGGCTTGGAAATAGGGACAGAGTTTTCTGGTCGCCACCACTAAGGCAAACACCAGTAATTCAACTCGGAGATACCTGGCTTCTACTCCTCTGAGTGCTCTACTCACATAATACACCGGATGTTGGACTGTTCCTTCTTCCTTTATGAGAACGGCAGATACAGCGTGCGGGGAGACTGCTAGATACGCGTAGAGTACGTCACCCTTTTCCGATCGCTTCAAAAGGGGCAGACTGACCAGATACTGCTTTAAACTTTTGAATGCTTCATCGCACTGCTTATTCCAAAGATGCACTTTTCGCAGTACTTGGAAAAGGGGGCGGCACTTATCTGTTGACTTGGTTATGAACCTTCCCAGGGCAGCCACTCTCCCTACTAGTCGCTGAGTCTCGTTCAGGTTTTTTGGAGGTTTCATATTGATTATGGCCTCTATCTTATCTGGAGAAGCTTCAATTCCCCTCTCAGACACGACAAAGCCCAAGAATCTCCCCGACTAGACCCCGAAAGCACATTTTACGGGGTTCAACCTCATTTTATAATGGCGTAAAATTTTGAATGCCGTCCACAAATCCACGAAGTGTTGGGCGAGCTCTTTGCTCTTTACCAGCAGGTCATCTACGTATACCTCATAGATCTCCCAATTTGTTCTTTGAACATCCGATTCACCAGCCTTTGGTAGGTCGCCCCTGCATTCTTCAAGGCAAAAGGCATAACTTGGTAGCAATATAGCCCTCGGTCTATTATGAACGATGTCTTTTCCTCATCAGCCGCATTCATCCATATCTGGTTGTATCCTGAATATGCGTCCATGAAGCTCAACATGTAATGCCCCGCTGTAGCATCTACAATAACGTCGATGCAAGGTAAAGGGAAGCTATCTTTTGGGCAAGCCTTGTTTAAGTTTGTGAAGTCTACGCACATTCTCCATTTCTCATTCGCCTTCTTTACTATGACAATGTTGGATAGCCACTCCAGGTAGTGGGCTTCTCTGATGAAACCGGCTGTAAGCAATCTTTCCACCTCTTCACTAATGGCGGCGTATTTTTCCACGCAGAAGGACCTCCTCTTCTACCGTACTGCCTTGTGCGCTGGATCTACACCTAAGCAGTGTTCAATGATCTTGTTGTCTATGCCAGGCATCTCTTTATGGCTCCACGTGAAGATATCCCTGTGTTCTACTAAAAATTGTATCAGGGCTTTTCTATATATTGGTGGAACTTGTGTCCCGATGCAAGTAGTAGTCTCAGGGCGGTCAGTGTATAATGCCACGAGCTCCAGAGGCTCGTTGACTTCTGCATGTTGCTGACCTCAATCATCCCTGACTTCCATGCCTCTCTCGTGAGTTGCTGCTATAGGCGGTGGGAGGGGCGGTAAGGCCCCATCTTGTCCTACCACCACACAGACTTCCTTTTTGACTTTTCTCAATTCTTGCACATAACACTCTCAAGCCAGGGCCTGTTCGCCTCTCGCCTCCCCCAAGCAGCCATCCATCGGGAACTTCATTTTGAGATGGTAGGTGGACGTTACCACCTTCAGATGGTTGACCGTCGATCTCCCTAATATAGCATTGTAAGAGGAATGAGCTTTTACTACCAAGAAATCGGTCATGGTAGTTACCATTCGTGTCCCAGGAATGAGCTTTTACTATCAAGAAATCTGTCATTGTATCCGACCTCTTAATTATCGAGGGTTACCTGTATATATAGGGTTGCTTACTGTACATATCTTGCCCAGGATTTATCGGAACGGATTGCCTCTGATTTCAGGATTTTGAATGATCTCATCTCATCACTTCCTTTTTTTCTCAACTTTCTATTAGGGGCGGTTGCTATGTATATCTTGTTTCTAACTCCTCTTGATTCCCTTCTTTATGCCTTTTGGGCCCATCCTCTGGATTTCTCGATATTCTTTATATTGTGGGCCTCCTTATACGTTCTTGAGCCCTTTAACTGGAATGGTCCCTCCAATATATATTCAAAAATTGGACCTTGGAACTTAAGAATTGCAAGTGGGAAGGGGCAATATAATATAATATTATTCTGTTTGCCTTGTGGAATGTGTTTAGTAAGATTAAGCATTATGATATTTAGTTTATTATATACATTAATTAGCTTCACACGATACGTGCGTGTTTATGTGGCTTTGATAGGTGAAATATGCGACAATGAAAGGTAGATATATATTTTATTTAGAGATGACAGGCCAGATATTCTAGGGAACCAATAATTAAAAAAACTTGAAGATTGTTATGAAACTAAAAGAAAAATAATATTGAAAGAGAAAGAGTTGTTATTCAATGCAAAAACTTGATCATATATAAGTGAATGATACCCATATATATAGGAGTACAAAAGAGTAGGTATAGCTTAAGTCTTAATTGATGGCTAAAGATAGGTCTTAATTGATGGCTCAATGGTCTTAATTAATGGCTAAAGATTGGTCTTAATTGATGGCTAAATAGTCTTAATTGATGGCTAAAGATGGTCATACAAATAAGTTTAGAACACTCGTCCTTTGGATGACCATACATAAAGTATATGTCTCGTTAAAACCTTGCCAAGGAAAAACCCATTGGGAAAAAAACCAATGGTGTAGGAAAAAGAGTACAATATTCATGTATATCTCCAAGTGCTTTAAGATTGTCTCATTAAAACCTTGCAAAGGAAAATCCAGTGGGATAAAACCTTAGCGAAGGAAAAAGAGTACAATCAGCACAAGTTTTCAAAACATTACTCCCCCTGAAAAGTGCATGATAATAGGTCTTCAAGTCTCCGCATTCCAATGTTTTACACAATCTTCTTAAATGTTGTAGTTAATAATACTTTAGTGAATAAATCTACCAGATTATCACTTGACTGTATCTGCTTGACATTAATTTCACATTTCTCCTCATGAATTGCAATGATCTCTCTGTGTGAATCTAAAAGATAACCTGCATCTGCATATCCAACTAATTGTGGACTTGATCTATGTTGATAAAATAATCACATATCAATCGTACCTCGGAGGTAACGAATGACATGTTTAATACCATTTCAATGTTTTTTAGTTGGTGCGTAACTATATCTTGCAAGTAAATTAACTGAAAATGCAATATCAGACCTAGTGCAATTTGCAAGATACATCGGTTTTCAATTGCACTTAGATAAGGTACTTCAGGACCAAGAATTTCTTCATCGTCTTCACAAGGACGAAATGGATCTTTCTGCTCATCAAATGATCGAACAACCATTGGAGTACTCAGGGGATGAGCTTTGTCCATATAAAAGTACTTCAAAACTTTATAGTGAAAGGTCTTTGCATTGATGCATCTCAATATTGTGTACCAACTCTTTAAATGATGCAATTGGTAATGTTTTGGTAAACAAATTCACCATATTAATTCAAGATCGTTTTAACATTAAATTCACTACTCTTCTGGAGTTGTGCTCTTCTGGAGTTATTGTAAATAACATAGTTAGTGGAAAAGTCATCAAAATTAAGCTATCAACCTCCATATTAAAAAAGAACGGTGGCCACCCTTTTAGACCAGACAAGCACCGCAAAATTTTACAGCTTTTCTGAAGCTGTCAGGCGCCGCAGGGTTCTGATGCTACATCTCTTGTCCCTTGTAGAGAGATGCTTTACGAGAGACGCTATGAAGCAATAGAGATGCTTTGTCCTTCCTTTTACTCACCTGTTGATGTTGCTCTATGATAGGAACAGAGATTCATTTTCTGGAATGAGTTATTCTGGTGTCGTTTCAGAATCAAGATTTCTTAATGCTCAATATTCTGCCTCTGTTACGACCATGTCTCGGAAGTTATTAGCTAAAGTGAATGCGGTCAACCAACTCAATAATCAAATATCTTAATTGCGTTAGAAGCTCTCTGCGAAGTGTCGTAAGAACAAGAAACTAAAAGAGGAGAATAAGGCGCTAAAATAGTATGCCTGTGATCTTCAGGATCAGCAGCAATGGATATTTGAAGAAGTCCAAATACTTAGAGAATAAGGACAAGTTGCATTTAATCTCGCCGTGGATATCTAAAAAAGTCCAACTTCAAATAGAGTAGGGGTAAGCTGATTTTAATTTCACGGCTTAGTAAATAACTGTAGGATATCTGTGTTTAGCATATCTTCTATCAATATATATAATTTTGTCCTACTTTCATAATTTTTTCTATAAAAAAAATATTCAGCTCATCTTTATTCGCATCCCATCTTCTTCACTTTTCTGTAATTAGTCTGCATTCTTATTCTACAATCTCTTTCTGCATTCTTACTCTGGAATGGCCCAGCAATCTTCTCGTGACCAATATATGAGATATTCTATACCTCGTTCACCAGCTGTTTCTGCTTCTACCGTAGGTGCTATAATGCAATACAATAATAATCTAACTAATAATTCAAATGATGATGCTATTTACGAGCTTGTGAGTCTCGGTACCCGATACTCATCAACCATTGTCGCATTTTCTCAGGGACTACAATCCAAAACTTGTGAGGTTGACAAACTCAACGAGAAAATTTCTATACTTCACTGACTTCTTCTGGAGTCCAACATGAAGATAGGAGCAATAAAGCAAGAGAAAAGGAATTTAATGTAACAGCCTGCTAATTCTTATCTCTGTACCATTCTCTTCTCTTTTCTTTTCACACATAGTAGACGGCAAGACAATCCGTTTTGGATTCTTTCCCGACAGCAATCACATCTCTCTCGTCTTTACCCTCATCTGAAATCACGCGTATAGATTATCTTTTCCATAAATCACGTAATTTGTTCTTCACCGACAACTGTAAATTATGAACAGTTTTATCCTACGCGTTGTACCTCGATGGCGTTTTTCTGGATCTTATCCATCGAATTTCAAAGTATTAGATAAGCTTGTTTTTAAAGTAGTACAATTATAATATTTTAATGAGCTCTGAAAATATTATAATTGTGGATAATTATTTAGATTAAATATTTTAATTGTCTTAAGATATTAAGAGGTTTAATTTTTACGTTGAAAATTCTTATTTAAATTTAAGTGTTTTATGCACTTTGATTAATTAATGATACTTTATCATTTTATATAATGATGAAGAAAATATTATTTTATAAACCTTAGTTTATAAAATAATATTCTATCTTAATTCTTCTCAGTGTAGTAATTAAGTGTTTTATTAATTTAAATGATTTTATCCTCTTCGATTAATTAACGGTACTTTATCATTTAATATAATGATGAAGAAATATTATTTTATAAATTTTAGTTTATAAAATAATATTCTACCTTAATTCATCGTAGTGTTTTATTTAAAATAAAACATTTAAGCGTTTTTAATCAGTGTTTTAACTCACTGTTGGTTTATTTGAGGATCCCGAAATGTAGATTTGAAGCGATATACTCAGACCCTACCTTTTTCTCTTCACTTTTTCTCTTTTTCTTTCTTTTTCTTTTTTTTTTCTCTCCTCTCTTTCCTCTCTTCTTCTTCATGGCCTACGTAACCTTGCCCAAAACTCCACCATGGCCGTACGTTTCAAGGTCCCAGCCGGCGCCACCTCCGGCCGCCGGACCCCACCTCCCACTCCGGCCTCTTCCTCTCCCTCCGGCGAGTCCAACCACGCCGGTGGTGTACTAAACCGACTTCTCACTCTCTCTCTTTCTCCCTTCAAAGATATGGGTCTCTAGGGGTTTTTCTCATTTTTGGACCACCATACACGGCCAAATCAACCACCAAGCACCACCATTGGACTCACCTCATCAAGGGCTTCCTCCCCATGTCTTTCTTTTTCCCAAACTCTCACTTTTCTCATATGGGTTTCTTAAAAACACCCGTTCGGTTTCACCACCGTGCGCCGCCGTACACGGCCACCCGTGGTGTTTCACCACCACCATCTTGTTCCTCTCATCCTCATGAACCTCCCCAAGAAATTTCATGACCAACGGAGCTTCGTAGAGCCCTCACTCTCCTACACTCTCCAAGGCCGAAAATGGATTCAAACGGCCGATCCGCCGCCGTTAGCCACCGTCCGACCACCACCTCGCTACCACAGCTCCACCACATGTTCATCTACCTATCCCTAGCTTGCCATGAAGTTCTATGAAATTTCGCTACCTCGCGTTTCCGCTCACCGTTCGGATTTACTGTTCACGGCGTGACGCCGCCATGCTCCGCCACCTTTGACCATCACAAGGCGACCATGAACCTTCCAAGGCCACGCCTAGCCTTTCTCAAGCCCAAACTACCACTTTATGTGGTGGACAGCCACCGTACGCCGCCACGTACGTTCCTCCGACGCATGTTCGTGACGAACAACGAGCGACGCACGGGTTATCCCGTCGATGGTATAACCTTCTATCTCTAGTTATTTTACGTTTAAAATAGTTAGTTGGTTGGTTTGTGGATTGTGTAGTTGTATTTGTGGAGTTCGTTGCGTAGTTGTGAAGCGAAGTGTGGTTGTGAAGTGTTGAGTTTGATTGTGTATTTTGTGGACTGTGCTGTGAAGTATAGGCGTGAGATGGATGCCGTAGATGTGATACGGCGGGTTGTGTGAAGAGAATACGCGTGTAGCGTATTCTGTGTAATGCAGCGACGCGCCGCGCGACGTGCGCTGTAGTGATGTGTGTCGTAGAAGGAAGGGAGTACGCATGTAGTGTACTCCGTGTTGTATGGTGATGCATCGTGTGATGTGCATCGTGTTGATGAGTGTTGTAGCGAAGGAAGTACGCGTAGCGCGTACTCCGTGTCGCGTAGCGATGCACCGTGAGACGTGTATCGCAGTGATGGGTTTTGTAGTGTGAATGGAAGAGAGTTCACGTGAGTGTACTCTGTACTAGGTCGTGATACACCGGATGGCGTGTCACGAAGGGTTGGATGGCGTAGCAGAGAAGTGTGGAGCGTATGGTGTAGTGTTGGGAAACTGTATGACAGTGTCCCGAAGCAGTGATGATATGGATTATAGTCGGGGTGACTGGTGTCATCTTGTGGTTGACTATGGCTAAGAGTATATGGATTGAGAAATGAGTTGTTTGTTTGGTTGTTATTGATAATTTTAATGAACTTGTTTTAGTGCAAAGGCTTTCTGAAGTCAATTTATCTCTTCCGAGTATAGTGAAACCTCAAGTTGGCCGTGGTGTTGCAAGTGCTTACAATATGACAATTGAGTTCAGAAGTGAAAATCTTAAGGACTTGAGTGTTCCTCTTCCAGCTGTTGTGCAGTTCCTCGTGTTTCGCGCTCTATTCTCATAGAACGCGACGATCGAGGTAAGTTAGCCTCTAACTTACTATCAGTTTATTGTGTATGTGTGATGGGTAAGAGAACTACAATTTATGTATGTATGTTTCGTATATGCCATGTCATGCTATGTCATTACATGTTTATCTGCTAGTATGATTTAATCTCTCATGAATAATTATCTGTTACATAATCTTTTCTGTCATACAATGATGTATGTTATAAGTATGCCATGAAATTTTATGATTAAATCATATTGTGCCATTTACAAGTATACGCCATGTTAGAAAAGTATATGATATTAATTAATTCTCATGCATTAAGAAAGATAAGATATGTTATGTTACTTATAATACGTGGGGCCACAACAACTGTGGAGTACGTATTATATTTTATGTTACTTATAATGCGTGGGGCCACAACAACTGTGGAGTACGTATTATATTTATGTTACTTATAATGCGTGGGGCCACAACAACTGTGGAGTACGTATTATATTTATGTTACTTATAATGCGTGGGGCCACAACAACTGTGGAGTACGTATTATATTTATGTTATTTATAATGCGTGGGGCCACAACAACTGTGGAGTACGTATTATATTTTATGTTACTTATAATGCGTGGGGCCACAACAACTGTGGAGTACGTATTATATTTATGTTACTTATAATGCGTGGGGCCACAACAACTGTGGAGTACGTATTATATTTTATGTTACTTATAATGCGTGGGGCCACAACAACTGTGGAGTACGTATTATATTTATGTTACTTATAATGCGTGGGGCCACAACAACTGTGGAGTACGTATTATATTTTATGTTACTTATAATGCGTGGGGCCACAACAACTGTGGAGTACGTATTATATTTTATGTTACTTATAATGCGTGGGGCCACAACAACTGTGGAGTACGTATTATATTTTATGTTACTTATAATGCGTGGGGCCACAACAACTGTGGAGTACGTATTATATTTTATGTTATGTGTATTGGGGCCACAACAACTGTGGAGCATGAAGTATGGGGCCACAACAACTGTGGAGCATACACTACATGAGACACAGCAATTGTGACATGTAGAATACGTGGGGCCACAACAACTGTGGAGTACGTATTATGTTTTATGTTACTTGAATACTGGGGCCACAACAACTGTGGAGTACGTATTAATGCACGTTATTAATCAAGACAATTGAATAATATTCCAAGTTTATGTTAAGTCCAGTTTCAGATCAAATACATGATAAGTCAAGTTTTAGATCAAGTCCATGTTATGTTATGCTCACGTATATTTATGTTCATGTCATGTTATGTTCAAGTTTATGTTATTTTCAAGTTCTTATTTATGTTATGCATGTTTACGTTCATGCTATATTTCAAGTCCATGTTATGTTTCACGTTCATGTTATGTTGTTTGTTCATGTTATGTTTTAAGCTTAAGTTATGCCATGTTAAGTCAAGTTCAGTTCACGTTTAAGTTCTGGTTAAGTCATGCTATATGTCAAGTTATGCTATGCTTATGTATGACTATACTTATGCATTTATGCTTTTACTGTCATGCATGCATTTTTAACCTGTGTGTGAGTTTTATGTTAACTTACTGAGATTTGTAATCAAATCTCACTGTGGTAGTCCCAACTACCATTCCCCCCGAATGGTAGATCTTGTTACAGGACCCAAAGGAGAATTGGAATCTGACCAACTGAATACGGTCATCTAGGCTACGGTGCGATGTTGATGATGGTATAGTATTTAACTTAGGTTAATACTTGTACTTTTGGATTTGTATCTCAAGTATTCTTTTGATCACAACCATTTTAGACTAGTGTGGTGATCATGGCTTTTTAGTATGCCTTTATGTATGAAATATGTCTCAAGTATTTGGGATATTTTTAGTTTGGTGCATAGTATTGCTAAAGGAAAAAAAATATCCGCTGCGAATATTGCATAATGCTAGATGCATGTTAGGAACATTGCATCTTATATGTCATGAACGGGGGCAGGTAACCTTTTGTTGCATGTCTCGACGCTTCAAATGTCCGTTCAATCCCAAGCGGAATTTGGGGGCGTCACATTTAAAATCCTTGCTTGACTCTTCTTTTCGATTGCCTACTCCTTTAGACAGGGATGCCATGCAAATTTTTGAAAAGCAAGATCGTTTAAAGAATGAGGCGAAGAGTCTCAAATTTCTGTAATTTTGTTTCGAGATAATAAAATAATATTTCACAAATATTCATATTGTGTTTCTATATTTTGGTAGATGTTCTGTATGCTCCATTTTATTTCTGCTTTAATAATGCACAATTATTACAAAACCGTAATATGAATCTGAAATACTAATTGCATTTAAGAGATGATATTTTAGAACTAATAATTTCATTCATCTCCCTCTCGAAGCCGAAAAGGTTTCTGATTTATATTTCAAATATGTGCAATTTTCATGAGCTCTTCTGGAGTCTCAATCACATTTAAATCATCTATATAAACTGCAATAAAAGCTAATCTAGATACTGAAAATATATGGAAAATAGCTTATTCCACGTGCATTTGGATTGTTTTAGATCATATAAGGATTTTTGAAACTTGATAGAATAAGTACTTCAGGACTATATGCTTCATGCATTTCATATCTAGTGATCCATATAAATATGCAGTTAATCATGCATACCCAAACTCTCGGTAACTATCAAACTAATAAAAACCGCAATATAATTTCATCTACTTCAAAAGCATATCAATATTATTTCTGCGAGAAACTGACTCGTGATTTATTTATTACATTTTCATTTCCTTTATACAAATACTCACTGATATTCAACAAGAATCACATCTTAAGTGTTTGGACTACAAGTTCATATGTATCACATTTTACTAGTGATATCAATTCTGCAGGAATTGTTTCTTTCTATTTTGGCCAATATTTTTACATCGGTATTCTTCGATGGTTCTTGGCTCACTTTCTTCATTACTTCTGGTAATGTTAAGTGTCATCTTATATGAAAATACGTTGTCGATAACGGTTTTATTTCTATCCAAAATTTCTCCAATACTCATGAAATGTATTGAGATCTCGTTATTTTCAGGTACATGTCCCTCTTCAAGGGAAGTCATTTCATGAAAAATCTCTTGATGAGGTACTCTTCAGGAGTTTTTATTATGAGAGAATTTTGTACAGAAAGTTTGGATGGATCTTATTGCTTGTTTTGTGGGTACGGCCTATTCAGGAGCACCAATTTCTTTTCTTTGTATTTTTCTCTTTCAGGATGCTTTATCTTTTGTATCAATTGGTCTCTCACGCTTTTAGACATGTCTTACGTTCACTAGACTGCTAAATTTCTTAATTGTCCTACGAGGACTTCAATTATCGCTGAGATTTTAGCAGCTAGAATATGAGACATTTTTATTTTATTGCATCCATAAATTAATTATTATCTGAACTTCCAGTTCACCTATGATAATCAAGATAACGTCGAATTATTTCATTTTATTTGTTTCAAGCAAATTTTCTTTCCGCTCATGGTGGGAAGATTTTATAGTATAGAATCTTTTGGTTATTTTATAGACGTCCATATGAAAATTATTCGACTTATTGTAATTGATTTTGGATGATTAAGATAATCATAAAAAACATACAAATACTTTGAATC
Organism: Carya cathayensis; assembly: GCA_011037825.1. Lineage (NCBI taxonomy): Eukaryota > Viridiplantae > Streptophyta > Magnoliopsida > Fagales > Juglandaceae > Carya > Carya cathayensis. The sequence continues at coordinate 101,509 of QGSO01000344.1, forward strand.
ATATCACTTTTGATGTATTACAATATTTGATTCAATAGTTATATAATATCTTCTTAAAAAGAAAGCTGGTAGTTTTCCAATACGAGCTTCTGGCCCGAAATCAAAGAAATACTATAAAGATATTCATTACCACGTCCAAGCTCTTGGTTTCTTTGGAAAAAATGCACAATTCTCTTCTGAGAATGATATAAATCCAATACCATTCACTTCAGGGAATGATGTGGAACTAGTAGGACGTGACTAATAATTTCTTAACAAAAGCTTATTATTTTACTCAGCCACTAGAAGACAAGATATAAGTTTAGAATATCTTGTAAACTTTCGCACTCGATATTGCTATTTCAGAAGCACATTTGAGGTATTCATTTTAAACAGATATTCTTTAGTGGCTTTTCTCAACATAATTTCAATCATGCAACTTCAGGTGCATTAATCATAACGAGCTTTTGGGAGGATCCCGATCTTTTGATATACGTATCACTCCCTTAAACTATCTCACAGAATCAATAGATTTTTTATTATGAGAGACTCAATAAAATTATTGGTTTAGAGCGATCCTTCAAGGATACTCCATTTCTATTTCAAGATGAATCTTATCATCAATAATTCATCACAAGTATAAAAATAAATAAATAAAACTAGTATATAAACTATGTGAATAAAAATTGACCACAAATATAACTGAAATGTAAATTATGAAAATTTTAATTCACCATAGATATAACTAAGATGTAAACTATGTGAATAAACGTAAAATTTTATCAAGTAATAATAAGGAATATATATTTACTACTCACCTTGGAGATTGCAAATAACATATTGAAAAACTTACTTGAAGTAGAAGACCACTAGCTTCAGAATCAACAGAACCTCATGCTAATAACGTGTTATGAAACTAAAAGAGAAATGATATTGTAAGAGAAAGAGAATATTGCAAGAGAAAAAATTGTTATTCAATGCAAAAACTTGATCATATATAAGTGAATGATACCCATATATATAGGAATACGAAAGAGTAGGTATACCTTAAGTCTTAATTGATGGTTAAAGATAGGTCTTACAAATAAGTTTATAACAAAGATTAAATTTTCTTGAAATTTCTCCATTATATTACCACGTGACTCATAATGATTGTAGCGGAATATAGGAGAAAATATCTACCAAGAGAGAGAGGGATTCAGATTCCCCAAAATTGACTACTTGAATTGCACAAAAATCCAAACAGTCAATGTGAAAGGGCCATCCTGATCTCACTAACAATGGCCCAGAGTAGAGGGTGCACCAACTTAAGGCAATGGGGCTCTCATACTCTTTTCACATTGGTTGTCCAAATTTTAATACAATCTAACTAGCCAATTTCAAGGGATCTCCACACGAGTTACAGAGAGAGAGGAACTCACGAGTCACATAGAGAGAGAGAGGAACTCAATTCTAACCTGATAAAATATTATATCAGGTCAATGCAAATAGTATAATTCTCAGTCTGCAATGTAAAACAAATCTGCCACTAAAGCTTGGCCCTGCATAAACTTGGATCTTGTTTAAGTCGAACCAGACCCAAGAAACAAGGCTCGAGGGCCCTACACACGTAGTTAGAAGATATTTTCCCAAACCTTCCATAGCTTTGCTTTCAAGGCCGTGAACATAGGCCCATTTACCCGCTTGCCTATCACCTGTTCTAAATGACACGTCACATATCTTTTCCTAAAGATCCCTCTATCAGTTGTTCATCACTGATAGAGCACCATAATCAGGCTCACCAAGTGAAAAGTCCTACATATCCTGGGCAATTCCAGTACTGGGACGTCCATTGCCATCTCAATTCAACTCTAAAGAAATTGAAGTCAATAGTATTGTGACAAGTATTCATCCTACCTGACGCTCTATATGGTGGAATAATTGGGAGAATTCTAAAGTTCAAAATGCGTCCAATGCCTATATATGGTGGCTCAAATTTGTTAGGAAATATAGTTTGAAGGGATAAAACAGAGGAGATGGAGGAATCACACAGACACTACTTTATTGAATAACAGACTAGGCTATTAAATAGCCTTACAAACGAAATTGAAATAAACATAAACATATAGAGACTAAATCAACAATTAACAAATACCAAAATAAAAGGACATTGCAGACGTGGTGATAACTAACCACTTGACCACTAAGTTAAACATAAAACTAACATTTCCTCCCTTAAATTGAATGCTATGAGCTTCAGTTTACATCATTCTCAGAATAGACTCCCAATTGTTCTTGTTCAGCTTGAGTGGCTTAGTCATTATATTAGCCAATTGATCTTGTGTATCACAGTGCACCAACTCCACAATACCATCCTTTGTAAGATCTCGAAGAAAATGAAAATGAACATCTATGTGGTTGCTTTGACCATGCATTACAGGATTCTTTGAAAGCTTGATTGCAGAGCTACTGTCACATTGAATTACACATGATTTGCTTTGATTTTAATCCAGTTTTCTCAAAACTCTTTTTAGCCATACTGTCTGACATGCACATGAAGTTGTAGCAATGAACTTTGCCTCTGTGGTAGATAGACTCACCGATCACCATTGGTTGTTTTCTCGATGACCAAGAAATTGCCCCTAAACTCAATAGAAAAACATAGCCTAATGTACTCTTTCTATCTTCTAAATCACCAACATTGTCACTATCAGTGTAAGCGACAAGTTCATTATCTCCTCTCTTTCTATAAAAAGTCCCAAAATCAATTGTTCCTTTTAAATAACACAACACCCTTTTTGCTATCTGTAGATGTAGTTCAGTAGGATTCTCCATATACCTATTAATGATGCTTACTACAAACATTAAATCTGGTCGAGTGGCTATGAGGTACATGAGACTTCCTACAATCTGCTTATAGTAAGTCTTGTCCACTTTAACTCTCCCTTCACCCTTCACAAGCCTGGAACCAGGAACAATGGGATTAAAAACATAATTACTTTTATCAATTCCAAACCTGTGTAGTATCTCAAAGGCATATTCTTATGGTTAACAAAAATACCATCAGATTTTGGCAAAACTTCAAGACCAAGGAAGTACCTCATCTTACCAAGTTCAGTCATATCAAACTCATGCTTCATTGAATGTTTAAATTCTGAACATTGATTCATCATTTCCAGTAAAGATTAGATCATCGACATACAAACTTATGATCAAAACTTTACCTTCCTTGTTAGTCTTGATGAATAAAGTATGCTCGTGTCACACTTTTCAAACACTTCCATCATGAAATATGCTTCTATGTGACTGTACCAAGCACGGGGTGCTTGCTTAAGCCCATAAAGTGCCTTCTTTAGCTTATAAACTTTTTGCTCATTTCCTTTTTGCACATAATTACAAGGCTGCTCTACAAAGACTTCTTCATTCAACTCACCATGTAAGAATGCAAATTTTACATCCAATTGATAAATGGACCACCCTCTTTGAGCTGCAAGTGCAATCACCAAAAGGATTGTCTCCATACATGCCACAGGTGCAAAAACTTCAGTAGAGTCCAACCCATATTGCTGCGTGTAACCTTTCGCTACAAGTCGGGCTTTGTGCTTTTCTATTTCTCCATTTTAATTTAGCTTGGTCTTATAAACCCACTTTACTCCAATTGTCCTTCCTCCCTTAGGTAATTCTATTAATTCCCAAGTACCATTTTTCTTTATTGCTTTCATTTCCACATCCATAGCTGTGCTCCATTTATCACTTTTAACTGCTTCTTCAAAATTAATAGGATCAACAAGTGCAAACATGGCAAGTTGAACTTCATTTTCTTCCTCGGAAAAACCTTCTCTAGTTTCATAATTTCTCATCCAAATAGGTGGTCTACGATTTCTTGTTGCAGTTTGAGAATCTGTTTCAGCAGCACCATCATCATCATTTACTTCTGCATTTTCTTCTACATCAACATTTGATTCATTTTCTTCTTCATTTACAGTTTCTTCTTCTTCAGAATCTCCCATTCCAAATCACAGATAATACCTGCTTCATACTTCTTATCCCAATCCCAGTGATTGTCTTCTTCGAATACAACATCTCTACTGATAATAATCTTTTGCGAAACTGGATCATAAAGCCTGTAAGCCTTTGATTCTTCACTAAATCTCAACAAAACACAACTGAGACTCTTGTCATCCAGCTTAGTTATCTTATTTTCAGGAATATGAACATGAGAAATGCTTAAAAAAAACTCTAAAATAATCAACTGAAGGCTTAACTTTACCCCAAGCTTCTTTTGGAGTCTTGTTTTGAACTGCTAAAGTTGGACTTCTATTCAGAACATGCATTGTCCAATTTACTGCTTCAGGCCAAAAAGTCTTGGGAATTTTCTTTACTGCCAGCATACTTCGAACCATATTCATGATAGTTCTATTCTTGCGTTCCGCAACACCATTCTGTTGTGGTGTATATGCAACTATTAGCTGTCATCGTATGCCATTTACATCACAAAAGGTTACAAATTCCTGGGATGTAAACTCACCTCCTCGATCAATTTGCAAGCTTTTCAGAAAAGAATCGGTTTCCTTCTCAACATGAGTCTTAAAATTCTTAAAAACAGTAAAGGCTTCTGATTTCTCTACCAAAAAAAAAAAACCCATGTTTTTCTACTAAAATCATCAGTGAAAGTAAGCAGGTACCTTTTGTTGCTATTAGAGATGGGTGTAATGGTCTACAAATGTCTGCATGCACTAACTGAAGAATCTCTACAGCTTGCCAGGTACTCCTTTTTAGAAACAAATCCCTGTGTTGTTTCCCTACCAACTAGTCCATGCATAACTTGAAGTAGGGGCGGCAATATATTACACGACCCGTTAACCCAACATGAACACGACACGATAACAGCGAGTTAAGATTTAGTTTTAATGGGTTCATGTCAAAACAGGTTGACCCGTTAAGACACGATTGCTTAACGGGTTAATAACATTTTGACCCATTATAACCCGATATGACACGTTAAGAAAATTAAAGTTACAATTATACTTTTATACCTAAAAGTAAAATTGTTAGAATTTCAATTTTGATATTTTTATTGTTTAAATTGTAATTTTGAACTTGTAGTTAGTTTTATAATTTTTATAGATATTATGATTTTAACATTTATATAAAATTATGCTAAATTTAATCAGATCAAACGGGTTAATTTTGGGCCTATTCAACCCATTTACATAAACAGTTTGAAACGGGTCGTATTGTGTCATATTAACCTATTTCGTAATATTCACTAATGGATCAAAATGGGTTAATACGACACGACCCGTTATGTTAATGGGTCGTGTTAGGCTTTGAGATTTTGACACGATAAGCTCAATGAGTCAAGTTAGAGTTGAGCTATATAATATAATATACATGCTTTGATACAACATGAACACGACCCGTTAACACGATTTGACACCCCTAACTTGGAGGGAGGTTGAAATTGTGCTAATCCATTTACTATTTGCTTTTGCTGAAGAGTCTTTAAACCTTTAAAACTCAAATGTCCATACCGGCAATACCAAAGCTTCACAATATCTTTTGTGATTGTGTTGAAACAAGTGGATACTATAGGCTGAGATAAAGCATGCAAGACAAACATTCAATTTGAGGACATTTTCGAATCCATAATCAAACCTTTCTGTGAATGGAACACTTTACACTTGCCATGCTGAAATAAAATAGTAAGACCTTTTTCCTGCAACTGTCCAATACTTAGCAGATTATTCTTCAACTCAGGTACTTAGAATACACTTGAAATGATTTGAGTTATGCCATTCATTTGCTGCCTGACATTTCCTTTTCCTAAAACAACCATGCTTGTGTTGTTGCCAAGCTTCACAAAATCTCGAAAATTCCCATCAAGATCTAAGAAATACTCCTTCTTTCCACGTATATGATTGCTGCATCCAGAGTCTAGAAACCATATATCTTCTCTACTAGTTTTGTTCAGATCCACATATGTCATTGACAACATCTCTTCTTGATTCTCTGCACAATTTGCCTCTGTTTCTTTGCTTGGACATTCCCATGCAAAATGTCTTAGCTTGTGACAATTATAGCATTTCATTGTGGCCTTATCAAAAGACATCCTATTTCGACCTCTTCCTCTTCCTTTATAGTTGGCACGACCACAACCTCTTCCTCCCAAGTGATCACCATGAGTAATCTTCAAGACATGTTCTTCCTCAACTTCAAGATCATGTGTTGTTCATGCACAATTAGGCTACTTTGCAGTTCATTAATGGTTAAAGTATCAATATCTTCAGATTCCTCAATGGAACACACAACATAATCAAACTTAGGAGTCATGGATCTTAAAATTTTTTCAACAACAGCAGTATTACCCTTATCCTCACCATTTGCTTTCGTCTTGTTGGTGATTGTAAGAGTGCAAGAAAAATACTCATTCACAAATTCTTGTCTTCATATGAAGAACTTCGAACTCCTTTCAAAGAGCTTGCAGATTTCCACGCTTTACTCGTGATGTACCTTGATATTTCTGTTCCATAGTGTCCCAGATATAATTCGAATTCTTCTTGTTAAGGATTGTCTCTAGGATGGAACAATCTAATGCTTGAAATAGATAGTTCTTTGCTTTCAAATCTTTCAACTGCTAGTCTTCAATATGCTTCATCTATGGATCAGTGAGAACAACACCTTCTGCTGCTGTAGGAACTCCATTTTCCACCAGCCCCCCAATACTCCTTTGATCGCAAGAAGTTCTCCATGAGCATCACCCAATGATCATAATACCCATCAAACTTTGGAACGGCTAGCTGTACAAACGAATTCTCTATTGTCATTTGTAGATCACTCGTAGAAGACTACTACTTCTATTTAACTAGGCCCTTAGTATGGGGCTCTGATACCAATTGTTAGGAAATATAGACTGAAGAGATAAAACAGAGGAGATGGAGGAAATCGCGCACACACAACATTGAATTACAGACTTGGCTATTAAATAGCCTTACAAAGGAAACTAAAATAAACATAAGCAAAGCCCACGTTTTACAACTGCTATATTGTGGCAGTAAGACTAAATCAACAATTAACAGATGCCAAAATAAAAGGACATTACAGACGTGGTTATAACTAACCACTTGACCACTAAGTTAAACATATATAGAACTAACAAGATCAGCGTTGTCTACTATGATTCTAGGACTCGAAAGCCTTTTTTCCTCCAAAACAATCTCTGGACCCTCTTAAGGAAAGTTCTCCTACCTAACACTCCATGATTTCCCTCTAATAATGCAATTTCGGTTTCAAGGCTTCCATATTTGTCAGTACCCTCGAGCATGTTAACAATTGAAGCCATGGTTGGTCTATCAGCTTCATTTGCTTCAGCACAGAGTAAGGCAGTGAGGATGCAGTTCACTATTTCAGATGTTGAGCCTGGGATCAATATTGTGGGATCTATAATATCTGAAGCAGTTCCTTCACTGAAGTTTCGCCAAGCCTGCAGGATAGAAATATATAGATATATGATTTTAATTTACTTAATGGGTAGAGGCAGCTACTAAGAGCATTTATTTCCATTATGATTATGTTGATTTCGTGTGCATGAAGTACTGACTAGTGCTGGACTAAATGGAGAAAGGAAATGTATCCGATTGAGTATGATTGTACTTACATAGCTCAAAAGATTGTTGTCCGCATTCCCCTCATTTCGAAAGCAATCGTTCTTCTGCCCGCACACTATCTCCAAGACTAATACACTGAAGTTAAAGACATCGGACATCATTGAGATCAACGGCATGTGCATCACATCTGGAGCTCCGCTGTACATTGTAAATAACGTCCATCAGTTTAATTCAAATTTTATTGTTACTAACACTACTTAATTTCCTTTCCATGATACTTACTTGATCCTCCCAATTCTACTTGTATTCTCGGGAATTTGATCCAATGAATGCAAACTTTTCAAGCAAAAATCTGAAATCTTTGGATTCATTTCTTCGTCCAGAAATATGTTTCTAGCTTTAAGACCGTGATTCAAACATAGGTTATATTTTTCATGAAGGTAAAGAACCCCATGTGCAATGCCTCTTATGATTTTGTAGCGCATTTCCCAATCTAAAGTTGCAAGCTTGATTGGATCTACACTTCCAAGAAAGTATATGAGTCATTTAACTTAAATAAATGGAAGCATATATATTCTAACAAGACATGCAAGTCAAAACAACAAATGTTCTGTATATATAAATTAGAGAAGAAGTAGGTAAGTACGAAATATACCAGACAGGTAGTGATCAAGGCTTGTATGTGGAACAGAATCGTGTATTAGAAGTCTTTCATTTCCTTCAATGGAACAGCCTAGGAGCTTAACAATATTACGGTGTTGAAGTTTAGTCAGCGAAAGGGCCTCTTTTTCAAATTCTAGACGTGTTTGTCCATAATCCGTTGACAGCCTTTTTACAGTAATGACTTTATCAGAGAACCTACCCTGATCAAAATAACATGGAGTGTATGTAATCATCCAGGAATTTGAAATTTACTATCTTTCGAGAATTATATATAGTTGTTACAATTCAAAAGGAAAACTTCTACTTACCTCTGTACCAAATTCACTTTCTCGGAGTTTATTGGCTTCGGAAAAGCTGTTCGTGGCGACTTTAATATTATCAAAGTCGAATAGTATGGATCCAATTATCTCATCTACACTTTTAAAAAGAACTAATCAACACACATAAGTGATCAATTAAGTTAATTCTAGAATGAGAAGTAAAACAACCTAAAATATGTCCATACAGCAAGTCGGAAGCTGAATCTTATCCCCAACATCATGCCTATTGTTTGAATTTGTTATTTCCTTTAGCGATATACAAAAACAGTCTTTACTCATTGAGTAACAATTAATTAACGTGAAGAATGTATCACTTACTTTCAACTTTATTCCTTCCCCGCTTCCCCCTTGTATAGATGCCCGTGATGGACGAGATTAGTCCCAGAAAAGTAATGGATGCCAAAACTAATATAAAGTTCCGGTTCCCTGCAAAAATTATAAATCTGTTCTTATTGAAATATCCTGATTTTGTTGATCGAATTTTGGAATTCATATTTCTTCTGGATATGGAGAACTAGTCTTTAAAGCAAAAATAACAACAAACCCATATCAAGCATTACATTAAATGTCAATCATGAGATTCTTATAAGCGTAACAGCTTGGGTACCTTTTCTAATAGGCGAGCTCTGATGATGATCACGTTGCTCAGGTTCCACTGGAAAAGCAGAGCATCCATCGCAGTCCGGCGCCTCGGTAGGGGGAAGCGAATTAGAGTTATCTAAGGGGTAGACCTCAAACCTGATATCACAGCTGGGTCTAGCGATTCTCCCACCTTCCTTCCCATCACAACATCGTGGAATACCTTCAGATGCCCCAAGCAAGCAATCGTTGCATTCTTGTTCAGATAAATCAGGCGTGCATTGCACGAGTGCATATATTGTTTTGAAGTTTGATATGGTTGCATTCCCTGATGCAAACTTACGAAGAGAATAGAGTGCGGCAGCTCGACTTCTGAGCCTTTCCAGCAAGCTCCTAACAACGTCAAAGAACTGATCCGCATGGTTAGCCGATACGTTATTGATGTCCCACATGGTGAAATTGGGGCTGGTTTCTATGACGCCAAAAATCGAGCGATTTGAGTAGCGTAGCATACAGCGGTCGTACCACCCAATTGCCTCCTTATGGTCGGGACAGAGCTCAGTGAGAAAGTAACCAGCATCGTAGAGGCAACCGCGGCAAACATCCAGTTGAACATCTCCTCTACAGAGTCCAATTGCGTGTACTTCGTTGATGTTCTGGCCATAAGAAGAGTGGTAGAATTCGTTTTTGATAATTTCGGTACTGGTGTTGTATATGGAGCGGAGGAGGTGATGGAGATTTGCCTTATATGTACTGTTAGAAATGTAGTTATCCCTGTCGTCGTATAAACAGGAATGGTATATGAAGGCAGGCTGTGCAACGGCTTGAGAAATTATCCTGAAAATGGCAGCGACGAATAAAAGAACTAACGTTGACGAAACCATTTTTTTTAGAGAAATGATATTTGCAGTCGTGGTTGTGCAAGCGGCGTGCAGTCGCTTTGAAAAAAGTGAATTAATATGGGACCCACTTGAATAAAAAACTATTTTTATAATTTTTTTTTATTCATTCCATACCCCCGTTTGCATTCCGTTTGCATGTGCGTACTTTTAACTGTCTTTTAAAGGTTTGTAAAATCACCGCACGTAATCATGGTCAGTATTCTCATTTATATATTGGTAATTATATTGTACACAAAATGAAAAGAATAAAACTATACAAGTAAACTCTAGAATTAAGGACAAAGTATCAAGCCAAATATTAAAGAGATGATTAAGGTAACGTATCCTTGACACCCCCCACAAGCTGAGCGTCGAATTGGAACAGACATGAAGGTTGGTATGAAAAAATTCAAAGAGAGGTCTAGAAACACTTTTGGTCAAGAGGTTGGCCACCTGAAGATGAGAGGGCACATATTGAGTGCAAAGTTTGCCAGCAACAACAATTTCCCGAAGAAAATGATAATCTAACTCAACATGTTTGGCCCGTTTGTGAGATATTAAGAAGATTGCACTCTTGTTGTCACATAAGAGAATAGGTGGATGAGAAATGGGAACCTTGAGATCATGAAGGAGATGAGTGAGCCAAAGGAGTTCAGCCGCGGTAGTTGCAAGAGCGCGATATTCAGATTCACAACTAGAACAAGAAACCGTGGGTTGCTTCTTAGCACTCCAAGAAACTAAATTATCGCCAAGATAAATAGAGCAACCAAAAGTGGAAGGACGAGTATCAGGACAACCGGCTCAGTCAGCATCAGAGAAAGCAACGAGAGCACCAAAAGCAATAGAAGGGCGAAAAGTAAGCCCAAAGTGAAGGGTGCCCTTGACAAACGTAAGATGCGCTTGACTGCAAGAAAGTGATCAATAGTAGGAGCATGTAGGAACTGACTGACAAATTTAACAGCATGAGCAATGTCTGGGCAAGTGATGGTTAAGTACTGGAGGGCACCGGCTAGAGATCTGTAGAGAGTGGGGTCTGAGAAAACAGGATTACCGCTAGCCAGATGCTGAGAGACAACCATAGGAGTGTGAACAGGCTTGTTGTCAAGTAACTGGGCGCGAGTCAGAATATCGTGAACATATTTCAACTGACTGATAAAGAAACCATCACTAGTGGAAGTGGCTTCCAAACCAAGAAAATAGTTAAGAGAGCCCAAATCTTTTGTGGCAAACTCTGAATTCAGCTTGTGAGCAAAACTGTCAAGAAGAGAAGAGTTGTTGCCAGTAATGATGATATCATCAACATATAAGAGCAGATAAATAGTGGCAGAGGACTGATGAAAGACAAACAGAGAGATGTCTGCACGGCTACAAAAAAACCCAAGAGTGAGAAGAAAGGAACTAAAGCGCTAAAACCAGGCACAAGGAGCTTGTTTAAGGCCATAGAGAGCTTTCTTCAACTGACAGACATGATTCGGGTACCGAGGATCAATGTATCCAGGGAGCTGTTCCATATAGACATTTTCAGTAAAAGTGCTGTTGAGGAAGGCATTTTTCACATCAAGTTGGCGAAGAGGCCATATGTTGGTGAAAGTAAGAGAGAGCATAACACAAACAGTAGTGGCTTTAATAACAGGACTAAAAGTGTCAGTGTAATCAAGACCAGGTACCTGAGTATAGCCTTTGGCCACAAGATGAGCCTTGAGGCGCTCAATGGATCCATCAGGCAAATATTTGGTCCGAAACACCCATTTGGAGCTGACAATATTGGTGTTGGTTGGGCGAGGGACTAAAACCCAAGTGCGATTATGTTGCAGAGCTTGAACTTCTCCATCCATGGCAGCAAGCCATGCAGGATTCTTAGCAGCAGACTTGAAACCTTTGGGCTCAGTGGAGGCAAGCAGAGCAGAGAGAAGTCCAGAGAAGCCTAGAACACTGAGATTCGCCAGATGACGAGTCTTGAAAATGCCAGCTTTAGCAAGAGTGATCATCGGATGAGAACCCAATGGAGGAGCGGGAGGAGGAGCAACATCAGAAATAGGAGGTGGTTGAGACTTCGACAGTGGGAAAGATGGACATGCAAGAGAGTCAGTAACCTACAAGGACTCATCCACTAGGTCAGTACAAATAACACATGGGTTAGATCCGGATGGAGTAATAGTTGGGAAGTGGTGCAGAGGAGACAATGAAGGTGGATCAGTAGGAGGCATGCTTGGTTCAAGGAAATTCGAAAAATGGAGAGAGGAAGAGGGCTAGCCTGGGGAGGTATCTTTGGAGGGAAAATGGTTTTCATCAAATTAAGCATGATGAGTGATATAAAGCCTGGAGGTGGTGGGATCAAAACAGCGAAAACCTTTATGAGAAGGGCTGTAGCCAAGAAAAATGCAAGGTAGGCTGCGAGGGGAAAATTTTTGAGACATACAATCACGCAGGTAAGGATAGATACGACAACCAAAAGGATGAAAATTCTCATAATTTGGTGAGGAACCATAGAGAAGCTCAAAAGGAGACATACCTCCAAGAAGCGGTGTGGGCAAGCGGTTGATGATGTATGCTGCAATGCTGAAGGCGTCAACCCAAATGCAAGGAGAGAGATGGGAATGGAAAAGGAGGGCCAAGCCTGTTTCGGTTACATGTCGGTGTTTTCTTTTGGCACGGCCATTTTGAGCAGGTATATAGGGGCAAGAGAGTTGATGGTGAATACCCGAGGTGCAAAGGTGCACTTTGAAGCGATTGCTTGTAAAATCAGCACCACCATCACTTTGAAAAATTTTGATGCGGGTGGAATGTTGGTTTTCCACAAATTTTTGAAAGTGAATAAAAACATCGTAAAAGTCAGATTTTAATTTCAAAGGATAGAGCCAAGTAAACTGGGAATAATCATCAATAAAGATCACATAATAAATCAATCCCAAATTTGATTTGACTGGGGAGGGACCCCAAAGATCGCAATGGATAAGATCTAACACATGAGATGAACGACGTTCATTACGAGAATAAGGCAAGCGATGACTCTTAGCAAGTTGACATGTGTCACATAATGAAGGAGAAGGCAATAATGAGGTAAGATAGAGATGGCCATTTTTATTTAACAAGGAAATAACATAATGGCTCATATGTCCAAGACGAGCATGCCATAAATCATATGAGGCATGAAGAGCCTTATTTTTAAGAATAGAAATAAAAGCAGAATTGCCGCGCTCCAGCACATATAAGCCGCCATCTCGTTTATTTGGAGACTTTTAGTCCGGTTGTTAAGCCTGTTACCATACGTCTTTTGCTTTCTCTTGCAGTGTCTTGGAATTGGCCCCTTCATCAGTTGGATATACAGAACGCCTTCTTGCATAAGGACTTGGAAGAAGATATTTTCATGCAGCAACCTACTGGGTTTGTTCATTTTGACTTTCCTCATTTCGTTTGTAAATTAAAAAAATCCATCTATGGTTTGAAACAAGCCCCTAGGGCTTGGTTTGCTAAGCTTAGTTCAAAATTAATCTCACTCAGTTTTCATGCTTCAATCTCTGATTCATCTCTGTTTATCTTTACATCTGCTACTGCTTTTGTGTATGCTCTAATTTACATTGATGACATAGTAGTTACTGCCTCTGATTCCTCTCTCATTACTGATTTTATATCATCTCTGTCTGCATCTTTCCTTGTCAAAGACCTAGGTCCACTTCATTTTTTCTTGGGTATTCATGTCTATTGCACGGCTCAAGGCCTCTTTTTATCTCAGTCTCGTTATCTTTCTGATCTGCTGAAAAAGACTAATATGCATGAATCTAAACCTGTGTCAACACCAATGTCTACCTCTGACAAACTTTCAGCCCTTGATGGGCCCTCTTTTGAGGATCCTCAGCTTTATCGGAGCGTCGTTGGTAGTCTACAATATCTATCCTTCACTCATCCAGATATTTTGTTTGCAATTAATAAAGTATGTCAGTATATGCATTGTTCTCGCCACTTTCACTGGCAAGCTGTCAAACGCATACTGAGTTATCTCAAACTCACCATCTCTCTTGGCTTATATTTCTCCTCTACTTTTCCTCTTATTAAATTAACAGCATTTTCAGATGCTGATTAGGCTGGTTGCCTGGATGATCAGAAATCGACGGGTGGTTTTTGTGTCTATTTTGTGTCTCACTTAGTGTCTTGGGGTTGTAAGAAACAAGCAACGATAGCTAGATCATCGACTGAAGCTGAATATAAATCAGTTGCAAATATTGCTTGTGAACTTCTTTGGATACAAGCATTATTGAAGGAATTGGGAATTTTTATTTCTGATGCACCACACTTGCTATGTGACAATATTGGTGCAACTTATCTCTCGGCTAACCCAGTTCTACACTCACGGACTAAACATGTGGACCTTGATTATCATTTTGTTTGTGACCGTGTTGCTAACAAAACTCTCACTGTTTCCTTTGTCTCAAGTAAAGAACAAATTGTAGATATTTTTACTAAGCTGCTCTCCTCGACACGTTTTGCATTGCTTCGTTCAAGTCTCACCATCCAATCTGTACCGCTTGAATCGCGGGGGGATATTAGAGCATCTGCACCTGCCTTAGAAGATAATACCTCACAAGCATCTGCTGTATGCTCTCAACAGAATGACACGTCCATTGCCTCTATTGCTCATTGTCTACAGCATCCCATAACAGACTCTACCACATAGATTATTGTGACTTGCTCATAGAGAATATTATAGAATCTTCTAGAATCATTTTCCCTTGTAAATGCTGCACTTCTACTATAAATATATGTGCTACTGTATTGAGGAGTAATATACTAAGGAATACATTTATTTGAAATAAACTCTCTCTGATGCATTTCTACGAACACCTTGTATACACTCACTTTCCTCCAAGTTCAAACACTGCATAGGACGTCTCAAAAATTTTAGCCATAGTATGAATAGAAGGTTCACTGTTTTTTAGTGTCTCAAATTCTACCATAGGAGCTCTATTCTCGATCTAAAGAACTTCTCTTTTGTAATTATAGAACTACTTCCCATAACTTTGGACTGTCATCTGTTAAATTCTCCCAGTATTCTGAAATTTTGATCGGAAAAAAAAATTGTTATGTCCCTTTTGTTGGATTTATTATCACTGGTAGTAAAACCTTTGCGACATGTAAGATTAAGAAAATCTATTAAATAAAAAGTTACCTATATATATATATATTTATATATATATAGATAGTTAAGGTCTGTTCATCCGGTTTCAACCCAGGAATTTGGAATTATCTGGACCGGAACCCGGATTTCAAAATCGGGCCGAAACCTGGATAAACCCGGGTTTTATAAAAACCCGGATTCCGGATTCCGGGTTGAACCTTTTTTTTTTTTTTAAATTTAAGCATATAACTTTTTATTTAAGTAAGATTTAAAAAGTATAATTTTTTTTTTTTTTTTCATAAAGACCTATATTATATTAAAGATTTTTCAAGAAAAAACTCTTATGTAAAAGCCTATATTTATTATAGAAATTTTTTAAAAAATTTTGAAAATCTTAATTTTCTTTTTTATAAAAGCCTATATTTAGTGTGAAAGTTTTCTAAGAGATAATGTTAAAAAGCATAGTACTATTTTTTAGAATAATAAAAATATATAAAAATGAAAAACTAAAATGCATGTAATCCACTACATCTTACATTATTTTGTTATTTATATATTACATTACAATATAAAATACAAAACTACAAGATGAATTACAAAATAATTACAAAACAATCATGTTTCCCACTGAATAATCATTGCCTATGCTAACAGTAGAAACATGTGCTATTTCATGATCTTCATTTCCTCTCCTCTGCTGCTTCAATCTGTTAAGTAGAAGCATAAATGGGAGAACTAGATAGCAATAAATTGAACTGATCTGCAATTATAACCTCATAAAGTCACAGCTTCATTTCTAAATAAAAAGAGATGGATGGGATATGACAGCAGAAGAAACTCACACAACTGAACATTTGAATGGACTTTGTTTTGCTTTTTGACACAATCAAAATTGCAATAACTTACACTGAGCCAAAATGTAAAGTATAATTAGACAAACTTTGCAAATTCTATCAATTGAATTTAAATGTGAGATCTTGCTCCATTTAGAACATTTTATGTACAGGTTAGAGATTACCTGACCATAAGCCAGTATTGGTACCATTATATCCTTGGAATAAACCATCAACAAGTGCAGCAATGCATTCTTCAAACATGATAGATGAAGGAGATCCACTTCACTGCTTCCATAGACATGATCAAATGTAAAGGAATGGGTGCCAATTCGTACTTGCTCCACGGAGACAACTAAGATCTCATTCTCGGAAATATAGGTAGAAAAGAAAATGTTGCACGAATTATCAACATAATATATTTCCAATAATTGCAAAAATAAATTGAAATAGGTTCCCCTGAAATTATGCTTCATTAAGGCCACATAATGTGCCTTAGCATTTTCATTGGACAACAACTGGCTTCTTATATATTGATCTTTATGTAATATTAGTAATTTCCACCAAAATTTCCGGAATAAAACTCGTTCGTTTATGATCACACATATTCCAACCTTGAATTCTTAAGTGTGTGTATATATATATAGCTCAAAGTCAGCTCCTTTTAATTTATGAGAGCTCTGTGAACAAATTTATATGGAAGTGATGTCCTATATATATATGTATGTATGGAGTTGGAAGTGTATGGCCTACAGAGAATGATATATAATGCCCTGTTTTTGTTCTTGTTAAAAGTAGAAAAGCAGACCCTTTTAACTAAAACTTTAAAGAATTGATCAATAACAGTACTATCAAGTTGATTAACTAATATCTGGCCTCATCGCATAAGAGAAGATTGTAAATCATGGCATTATAAGTATCTGGAGGACTTTAAAAGCGCACGGCTCACTTGGCGATGGGATGGGAAACACTCCGGCTAGTGGCACATATATGGAAAAAGCAATATGGTTCCACTTTCATCTACAATGCTGATATGCTCCATTTATTTTTATGCATGTATAATCTAGCAAATTCAACAGGAAACATAAGTCAAGGATAAGGACGATCGAAAACGTTAGGGCACCCGTAAAATTATAGTGCCAATCTGTAACACCCTGTTCCCGTAGGATAGAGATGTTACTAACGTACACAACATATTACCTGGTAAAGAGATTCATATCCTGAAATACCGCATTTATTGAAAACATTAATTAAACTAAACATAATTGTTTAGTTGAAAACTTAAAACTGAAAATGTAAAATAAAAACATAAACTAACCCTACGCATGACTTTTTATCCAAAAACATAAAAGAACTAAGTCTTTGCACTAGGTCTACTCCTGGTCCTCCAGCTTTACAACCTTATAACCAACATCTGTGACATTTAAACGTAGAAGATTACAAAGAAACAAACAAACAAAAATGAGTCGAATATTCAGTAAATAGTACATCATACCGTAAAATATAACTTAACAAGACTTAATTTTTGAAAGACTCTTCAAATAAACATTTATCATTCATAGATTCTCATAGCATGTTTATTCTTCATCAACATGAGTGGAAACATACATAATCATGAAGAACATATAAATGTAAATGCATAATTTACTTATTTATCTTGTCTTTCACTTATTATATAGTGAATTACTCTTGAGTCCGTGGCACCCCATAACTTGTCATGAAATGGAGTGAAATACGCTTGAGTCCATGTTTCACTTTACATAAGGTGAACCACGCTTGAGTCCATGGCACCACATAACATAACTTGTGGTGAACACACTTAGGTCCGTGTCACCCTTAACATAACTTGTGATGAACATGCTTAGGTCCGTGTCATCCTTAACATATCTTGTGATGAACACGCTTAGGTCCATGTCATCCTTGACATAACTTGTGATGAATACACTTAGGTCTGTGTCATCCTTAACGTAACTTGAAGTGAAACACACTTAGGTCCGTGTTTCATTTAACATATGGTGAACCACGCTTAGGTCCGTGGCACCGTTTTAACATAGCTTGTGGTGAACACGCTTAGGTCCATGTCACCCTTAAACATCTTATCTTTCTTAATACATGAGAACTTATTTAATATCATGAACTTTTCTAGCATGGCATATACTTGTAAATGGCATAGTATAACATGGCATATCCTTGCACATGGCATAGCATAACATGGCATATTCTTGTACATGGCACAATATGATCTAAACATAAACATTTCATGGCATACATGATCTAAGATCTATATGAACTTTACGTAACATACTTGATCTAAATGCCTCATGACATTACATAGCATATATGATTTAATCACCACATGAACATGGTATACATGATCTAGGTTCTACATAAACATGGCATATATAATCTAACTATTTTATTACATGGCATACTTGACATAAATTACTACATGAACATTTCATGGCTTCCATGTAATTTTAGAGTCATTCACTTCATCAAACAACTAATTCATTCTTACAAGCATAATGTCATAATTCATCAAAGATCGTGAAAGAAATCTAACCTTGACTTAGCAGGTAGCATAACGTAGACAATTATCATATTTTCATATACCATTAGAAAATTACAGTACACATGCAATTGTATGATCATACTAATTACCTCTTAGCGCTGCTTCCACAATCTCACGTCGTAGCTCGTAACCTATACGAGGCACTTGTCATTACTAACTTTTTTAGAAGAACGTATCGTATCATTCTAAATACTTAAAATAATACCAAAGAGATAATTTAATAATTATTCTATTATACAAAGAGTACATAAGATAATATTTTTTCAAACTCATAACATATTCGTTGGTTTTCTAATTAAAGTATAACATAATAAGTTCACTAAAATCTGGTCTAAATAGACAATGGGAATATTAACTAAAATAAAAGGCTCAATAATAGTCATTAAAATATACTTTAAATCACTTAAATAGTTTCTAATAAAAAAAAGTTGTAAAACTTGGTCTGACTTAACTTTCAGCCCAGCCTCAACAACCCATTTAAGTTACTAAAATAGTTTCTGTAAACACAACTAGTCCACTTTAAAACAATATACTAATTTGTGAAATCAGCCTCTTTAGAAGATAGGAAGGCCCAAGGCTTGTGGAAAAATTGGTCCTTTTAAGGATTAACTAGGCATCTAGCCGAATGGGCTTAAGGCCCAAGGGCCCATTAAGAATTTAAAGGGTGGCTACCCTTATGGAGAACACATGGGTCTAAGAGAAATGAAGGAAAACAGTGATGCGATGCAATTGGGAACTCATCGAGAGAAGGAGAATCAAGGTGCTGGTTACGGAGGCACAAGCTGGCCGACAGTTTCTGGTGTGTGACATGAGAGAGAGAGAGAGAGAGAGAGAGATAATTTGTCAAACCGAAACAAAGAATGGAGGGAGAGAGAAGATTTCGGCATGGGCTTACCGGAAGGGAGTGGGTTCGATGGGATTGGGCTGGTCAGCACTTTCTGTGGCTGTTTTCGACGAGTTGGTTGGCTGTGAGAGTGGTTTTCTTGGTTGCAGAGGCAATTACGCTGGGCTGGTGTGTAAAATGTTTTCTATTTTTTTCCTTCTGAGGGTCTTGTGGGTTTTATAGAGAGGAAAAGGATGAAGTGCATGAGTGATTTGCAGATAAGATAAAGTTTGAATTTGAAGTGTTGGTTCTAATCTAGGAATCTATTCAAACTGGAAATTAAAGATAACTAAAGTGATAAGGAGACTTCCAAATGAAAATACAAATCCTCTAAATCTGATCCAAGGCTAAAATACGAAAGTAATAAAAATAATAAATAAAAAAATGAAATAAATCAAAATACTAAAAAACATAAATAAATAAGTCATATTTTTAGGATCGGATGTTACACAATCAAAATAGAAAGAACTAAGAAAACTATTTCCAATCCGTTAATTTATTAAAATTGTTTTCCTCATCTTTTATTTTTCCTCTCCTTTGTTCTGTTCTTGGAGCAACACACAAAGAAACCCACAACAAACTACAAACTCACAAATCCAAATCTAACCCATAAAAATACTTCTCAAAGATTCTTCTATTCAAACATTCTCATCGAAACATATCCAAATCAACAAAAAGAGAACAAAATATATTCAACAGACAGAAGAAAACAAAACTAAATTGGCTAGCAACAGTTTCTGTCGAAGGTGATGATCCAAACGTTCGGCGAGAGAGCAACAATGGTAGTCATGACACTACAGTGGTCCGGTGAGAGAAAACGGTAGCAAAGACACGATGCAGTGGCTAAGGTTTCCTCTTAGAGAGAGAGAGAGATTTGGGTTCTTCTAATCTGAAGAGTAAGGTTCTGCTTGGCCACTGAGAATTTTCAGATGAAAATTTTGAGTTTTAAGATGAAATATTAAAATATTATATTTTATTATTATTATTGTTTTGAAATTTGAAAAAGTTAAGAAAAAGTTAAATAGTTTATTATATTTTATATGGGGATTTGAGAAAGTTGTAATGATGAGATGAGAATTTTATGTTTGAGATGAGAATTTCAAGTGGCCAAACACAACCTAAAACTCGCCTAGATCCTCAAAAATACAAAAAAAACATGGTAGATCTGGCCAACCCAAACACCACTCACGCACTAACAATGCGTTGAAGAAGCAGATCCGATGCATAGCCATGACCACGGGAAAGGCAACCGCGAACTGAGCAGAGCCCCAGAGTGAGATCGAGTGACGGCGGCAGCATGGAAGAGGAGTCGATTGGTGCTGCAGCTGCTGCTCTGGCTGGGACTTAGAAGAGAGAGAGAAGTTAGACAAAGAAGAGAAGCGGCTTACGAGCAAGAGAGAGAGCGAGGTAGGGTTGAAGTTAACCGGGTTGTTTTATATATATAACCCGGGTACCGGGTTTCATAACCGTACCCGGACCAAATTGGTCCAGGTTTTGTAATGCGGGTTTCGGCCTAGATCAAATCCGGGCCGAAAACTTGAACAGGAATCTGATTATCCGGGTTCCAGACCAAGCCGGAAAAAATTCCGACCTAGATGAATAGTCCTATATAGTTATATATATTTGTAGACATTTTAAAAGAGTGTTCATATTAGTCAAACAACATGATCTTTCTACTTTATTTTCATGTTAATGGTGAGAAGTCTTATAAATTTTGCTCGAGTGAAGAGATGAATCTCACCAGTGGACAAGGGAGAGAGCTCGAAGCGAAACACTGACATTGGCAAGAGAGAGAAAGTAAGAAACGGCACTGTCTTGAGCGTAGAAATGAATAAAAAGTCAAGTCTATTATTAAAAAATTAATTAATTTTTATAGAGGTCTCATATTTATTCATTTTTTTTCATAATGATTACACGACGCTTGCACATTTACGATTGCAATTATCAGTTCTCTTTAATTTTTAATCTCCACAACTAATATTATTGGCATGGTCGACGTATTTAACGAATTGTTAACCGATTTAGAAATAGAATGATTAAAATATAAAAGCTAAAAAATTCAAAATAATGAATGGATGATGTAACTTTAATCTCTATAATATTAATGGTTGTTTAACAATAATATAGAGTGTGATATTGAAAACGTAGCATCATCGTGAGAGTAAATTAGATTATTTTATCATGATATTTGCATTTAACTTATATGAGTAATTGGATAGAGCAACTCTAATTTCCCCAGTTTCAATACAAAAATAAAAGAATAAATAAAAACTCAAGCCTCTAGGGTTTCAAAGTTGCCCAAGGCTGATAAACTTTTCTGGATCTAACTTTGTGCAGCTCAAAGGTGCTTAGTAACAGTCAAATTGAGTTTCTTCTTTATTTTGTCCTTTTAGGTATACCGATCTACTTCCACCCACAATTTTATAGATTTAATAATTGGGATCATTCGTTTTTTCGTCTTTTTATCGTTGGGATCATTCAAATCAATTCGTCTTTATCCGATAAAATGAAGATGCTGAGGCAACGGGTCTGTTGAGTCCAAAAGTAAATCTAGTATGTGTGTGTGTATATATTGTGACGCCCCCAAATTCCGCTTGGGATTGAACGGACATTTGAAGCATCGAGACATGCAACACAAGGTTACCTGCCCCCGTTCATGACATATAAGATGCAATGTTCCTAACATGCATCTAGCATTATGCAATATTCGCAGCGGATAATTTTTTTCTTTAGCAATACTATGCACCAAACTAAAAATATCCCAAATACTTGAAACATATTTCATACATAAAGGCATACTAAAAAGCCGTGATCACCACACTAGTCTAAAATGGTTGTGATCAAAAGAATACTTGAGATACAAATCCAAAAGTACAAGTATTAACCTAAGTTAAATACTATACCATCATCAACATCGCACCGTGGCCTAGTCGACCGTATTCAGTTGGTCAGATTCCAATTCTCCTTTGGGTCCTGTAACAAGATCTACCATTCGGGGGGAATGGTAGTTGGGACTACCACAGTGAGATTTGATTACAAATCTCAGTAAGTTAACATAAAACTCACACACAGGTTAAAAATGCATGCATGGCAGTAAAAACATAAATGCATAATTATAGTCATACATAAACATAGTATAACTTGACATATAGCATGACTTAACCAGAACTTAAGCGTGAACTGAACTTGACTTAACATGGCATGAACTTAAGCTTAAAACATAACATGAACAAACAACATAACATGAACGTGAAACATAACATGGACTTGAAATATAGCATGAACGTAAACCTGCATAACATAAATAAGAACTTGAAAATAACATAAACTGAACATAACATGTACGTGAGTATAACATAACATGGACTTGATCTAAAACTTGACTTATCATGTATTTGATCTGAAACTGGACTTAACATAAACTTGGAATCTTATTCAATTGTCTTGATTAATAACGTGCGTTAATACGTACTCCACAGTTGTTGTGGCCCTACGTATTCAAGTAACATAAAACATAATACGTACTCCACAGTTGTTGTGGCCCCACGTATTCTACATGTCACAATTGCTGTGTCTCATGTAGTGTATGCTCCACAGTTGTTGTGGCCCCATACTTCATGCTCCACAGTTGTTGTGGCCCCATGAATACACATAACATAAAATATAATACGTACTCCACAGTTGTTGTGGCCCCACGTATTCTACATGTCACAATTGCTGTGTCTCATGTAGTGTATGCTCCACAGTTGTTGTGGCCCCATACTTCATGTAACATAAAATATAATACGTACTCCACAGTTGTTGTGGCCCCACGCATTATAAGTAACATAAATATAATACGTACTCCACAGTTGTTGTGGCCCCACGCATTATAAGTAACATAAATATAATACGTACTCCACAGTTGTTGTGGCCCCACGCATTATAAGTAACATAAATATAATACGTACTCCACAGTTGTTGTGGCCCCACGCATTATAAGTAACATAAATATAATACGTACTCCACAGTTGTTGTGGCCCCACGCATTATAAGTAACATAAAATATAATACGTACTCCACAGTTGTTGTGGCCCCACGCATTATAAGTAACATAAAATATAATACGTACTCCACAGTTGTTGTGGCCCCACGTATTATACGTAACATAAAATATAATACGTACTCCACAGTTGTTGTGGCCCCACGTATTATAAGTAACATAACATGTCTTATCTTTCTTAATGCATGAGATATTATTTAATATCATGTACTTTTCTAACATGGCGTATACTTGTAAATGGCACAATATGATTTAATCATAAACATTTCATGGCATACATGTATCATATGGCATACTTAATATGGTATACTTATAACTATACAGCATTGTATGACAGAAAAGATTGTGTAACAAATAAATATTCATGAGAGATTAAATCATACGTAACAGATAAACATGTAATGACATAGCATGACATGGCATATACGATAACATACATACATAAATTGTAGTTCCCTTACCCATCACACATACACAATAAACTGATAGTAAGTTAGAGGCTAACTTACCTCGATCGTCGCGTTCTATGAGAATAGAGCGCGAAACACGAGGAACTGCACAACAGCTGAAAGAGGAACACTCAAGTCCTTAAGATTTTCACTTCTGAACTTAATTGCCATATTGTGAGCACTTGCAACACCACGGCAACTTGAGGTTTCACTATACTCTTGTCCTGCAGCTGAAATATATGAACCAACTGGATTTTGAGGGAACGATGGTTCAGATACACCACCATGGAAGGTGGATGGCAACTGGGAACTGGGTAGAGCAGCTTGCAAGGAGTTCACGTCCAAACACATATTACTCTGTTCCATATCAGAATCGTTAGGAAGATCAAATGGGTTTGTGGATTTACGATCCATTGCATATGATTGCGTCTCTCCCATTAGAGGAAGTGTAGGAGTATAAAACGGCCCCATGGCAACATGTGATGGCACACTAGGATCCGTGGACCCACCATGAGAGGCAGCTCTTTGAATCTCCACTTTACTGGAGTCCTCTAATTCTCTTAAACCGAAATACTGATCAGCACTTGATGAAAGACTCGTTTCTAGTTGTAGTTCACTACCTTGCTTACTGCATTCCAAAGGAAGATGCCCATTAGTATCTTCAAAAGCCTTCCAACCCTGAGTGCTTGCTATGGTGGAAGCTTGAACATTGTGCAAATTATCATTCCATTGATTAGACATTGTCGAAGAACGTCCATAGACGCTCTCAAACTGAAATGAGGGCCATTCCATGTTTGTATCCAAGGAGGAAAAGGGATCAAACTTTTCCAATGAACCCACATCACTAGAAGGAAGATGTTCAGGAGTAGGATTTCCAGCATGTGTAATAGATAGAGTGGGCTTAGGTGTATCAAATGTTGCCCATCCTCCATTTTCAGGTACAGATAATTGTGGCGTTTCTTTATCCAAGGTTGTCACCGACTGCTGCTGAGAAATGCCCGCAAATAAATCCAAGGATGACAAAGGGAAAGTTTGTGGAGGTTGATATGCATTCACAGATGAAGCCGGAGATATCAGTGATGGTTGAAATAAATCCAGAGATGGAGCTGCTGATGCTGTGGGTGCTTGCAATGAATCAAAGGATGAAGCTGCAGAAGGCTCTGGTTCTGAGACAAGTGGTGTCTGAAAAAGATCCAAACTACCTGAATGTTGACTGTAAATAGATGATTGTGGAAAAGTAGAAACTTTATTCTCAAAGGTTACAGCAGATTGTTCCGGTTCTAAGACAACATCTGTAAAACCACCCAAATTATACGAATTGCGAGACAGGGAGTTGCTGTCCATTGACCCAAAGCTACCCAAAGATGCAGTTCTCTGTGCACGTGGAATTCCATCTACATCTCTCTTGGCATTTGCCTCAGAAGATGTATTTTTCTCTTGAAACCAAACTTCACTTAAAGTACTCCTCAAAGGCCGAACAGGTGGGCTGCTAAATCCAACATCTTTTTGAAAATTAGGAGACTCTGAATTAGATCTGAATGGATCCCCTGCACTAGACACAGAGTAGTCTGAAACTCTGGAAATGGAGCCCTCATTTGCAAACCTATCCTCAGAGACTTTATCACTTAAGTGACCAGGACTGTAGATAAAACTAGACATCTTCCCTTCATAGTGGCCTCGATCTGACCCTGGCTTCCTGGTCAGGGCAGCAGCTTGCTTTCCATACCGTCGGTCTTCATATTGATAATCATAAGGCGGACTCTGAGAATAAGAATGATATGAACTGGCCCGTCTCGTGTCCCCTTCATTGAGTCTCGTGCTCTGCATATCTCTTGGAGATTTGTCAGATGTCTTTCCTCCAGCATAACTTCTATCCTCATACACATTCTTTATAAATTCCCGTATTTTATCAACATTACTGCTGTCAGGCAATCGCTGCATTTGAAGGTCCCAATCCTTCAGATATATTTCCCTTGCACGCTGGTTACCACCGTTTTGAAGTGCTTCAACTTCTTGAGAAGTAAACTTCGCCATGGAGACAGACTTCACGCGATGAGTAAATTCACGATGTATCCCACTGCAAGTCGTACAGACGAAACTCCAAAAATTCGTACAAACATATTGAGGACCCAAGCTGTTGCAGTTGATGCATCTCCGATTGGGCGGGAGCTTCATGAGACCGCGTATAATCCTCTCATTTCTCTCTTCTTCCCTTTTGCTTCCCATTTCAAAGCAGTCCAATAGCTATCGGAATCGAATCCTAGACGGAGAAATTTTCCTCTTTCAGACACGGTGCAAGAATCGACGAGCTTGAGCAAAAAAAATAGGGCTCCTGTACAGAATTCCGTACTGTAAAAAGATGGTCTTCGAGACGAGGAATCTAGGGTTTGGGAGTGACTGTTGAATTGACAATCATCGATTGCTGTCTCTTCCTTTTTCTAATAATGGAGTCTAGGTAATAAACTTCAATCCTACGTTTTGGGATCCTCAAATAATTCAACGGTGAATTAAAACACTGATTAAAAACGCGTAAATGTTTTATTTTAAATAAAACACTTTAAATAAAACACCACGATGAATTAAGGTAGAATATTATTTTATAAACTAAAATTTATAAAATAATATTTCCTCATCATTATATAAAATGATAAAGTACCGTTAATTAATCGAAGATGATAAAACCAATTAATTTAAATAAGAGTTTTCAACGTAAAATTAAACATCTTAATATCTTAAAACAACTAAAATATTTAATCTAAGTAATTATCCACAATTATAATATTTTCAGAGCTCATTAAATTATTATAATTGTGCTACTTTAAAAACAAGCTTATCTAATACTTTGAAATTCGATGGATAAGATCCGGGAAAACGCCATCGAGGTACAACGCTTAGGATAAAACTGTTCATGATTTTACAGCTGTCGGTGAAGAACAAATTACGTGATTTACGGAAAAGATAATCTATACGCGTGATTCCAGATGAGGGTAAAGACGAGAGAGACGTGATTGCTGTCGGGAAAGAATCCAAAACTGATTATTTTAGCGAGCTGTTACATATATACTCCTATTAGGAGTGTTATTTCCACGAGGGAAATGCATAAAATCAATCATACAAAATGACATGGTTTTATCTAATCGATTATATATATTTTATAATAAAAATAACTTTACGATTTAACGACGAACTATACCAAGTCACGTTAATTTGTATGATTACTTTTATATAATTCTTTCGTGATTAGAGTATTTTTTTCATATATATATATGAGAGAGAGAGTGAGTGCAGAGGGAGAAGCTAACATTCGGGGTGCAAGGCAACATTGCCAACTGCCAAGCATTCACTAGAAAATACTAATTAGAGCTGTTTGGTTTTAGAGATGAGATGAATCTCAACTCGTATGGAGAGAGACTCTTTTATCCACACACTTATTTTAAATTCACTTTTAATCCAAAATCATCTTATCTCATCTCACGTTCTAATCCAAACACATAATTTTAAAAAGGAAAATTCTTCTTATCATCCTCACACTTCACACACCAACCTTATTTTAATTTTTTTTTTAATTTTTTCTATAATAAATATGTAGTATATAAATGATAAATAGAATAATTCAATTAGTTTAACAAGAATAAAATAAAATAAAAAATAATATTTTAATATATAAAGTGTGTGGTATGGGATGATGTGTAGCATTTCTTTTTTAAAAAATTATCTCATCTCATCTCAACTAAATATCTCAATACTATTCATAAACCATTTCAACTTATCTCATCTCACTATCTAAACGAGCACTCCTCCGGTACTCATTAACAACAACCTTTCATTGTAGTTAGGGGTATAAGCCGGTCAGTTCAAATTGGAAAAACATATCAGACTGGATCGGACCGAACTTTAGAATTTATTGGACCATCTGGTCTAGTCCCGGGGTCTATATATTTTAGACTTGACCAGACCGAATGGACCAAATTCCTATATATATTTTAAAAATATTTTATTATCATTGATCATATAAAATATTTATACCCCTAATTGTAGTAGCTGGGAAAAACCGAATTCCACATAAGTAGCAAACATTTGACTGTAGATTCTGAATCAGTGCCTGACCCAGAATATTCAAGTGTTTTTATTTGGATTGTCACAATAATATTTTTTTAGAAAATAATTTTTATAAATTGTATTTCATTTATCCCGTATAAAACACTCGCAACTTTTTTTCTTAATTTTATTTTTAAATTTTGGCCAAGACGAGGGATAATTCTGCCTTGCTTCCAATTCCTTTGTATTTTGGTTTAGGTACATTTATCACAAAGCAAAAGCCACATCCTATTATCCTCTAGCTTAAAAATAATCGAAAAAAATCCATATCCTCTCAAACATATTAAAAGAGAAATTCTAAGCCACGTATTAAAATAAAATGTATACTGCTAGCGTTACCGCTGGTTTGCCCGTTAGTGTATTTAAATTTTTTTTCTTTCATTTTCTTTTCAACATTAAATAAAATGGAGTTGGAGTCGGAGGTGTCACTCGACTTACTCTAAATCCAACTTTGCCTTCTGACTCCAAATTTGACTCTGATATTATACATATGTTATAAAAATATGTATTTATTTATATATTTATCATATATACTAATATATTTATATAATTATCTAAATATAATTATTATCAAATTCAATAATATACTAGTATGAGCTAATTACTATAAAATAATAAACTTATACTATAAGATAATTAGATTAATGATAGTTTAGCATATGTAAACATCGAATCTGTGAAGTAGCAAAAGTCTTATCTCAACTATTTTCTCTTTGAAAACTACTGGGGGGGTTCGTTAGAATCCGTTTTTGCTTCTACTGAAGGAGGAAGCAGGAGTCGCTGCTTGCTACTGTGGGCAGAGGTGGAGTTATGGAGGAAATGGCGAAGATCTGGGATAGATTAAAACTGAGTGAGGAAGAGAACATTCCGAATGAAGTTAACTATAGTCAATCAGAGAAGTTAGAAAGAAAAGGAAGAAGGAGTATGGTGGGAAAGGTCTCCTTAGAAAGAAAAATTGGGAAGGATGCAGTTTGATCTACGATGGAGAAGATTTGGAGGGTGGGGAGGCCAATGGAGTTTCAAGAAATCGGGGCAAATTGTTTCATTATTTCGTTTGCAACAAAGTGTGATAAGGAGAAGGTATTGGGAGGATGTCTGTGACGCCCCCAAATTCCGCTTGGGATTGAACGGACATTTGAAGCATCGAGACATGCAACACAAGGTTACCTGCCCCCGTTCATGACATATAAGATGCAATGTTCCTAACATGCATCTAGCATTATGCAATATTCGCAGCGGATAATTTTTTTCTTTAGCAATACTATGCACCAAACTAAAAATATCCCAAATACTTGAAACATATTTCATACATAAAGGCATACTAAAAAGCCGTGATCACCACACTAGTCAAAATGGTTGTGATCAAAAGAATACTTGAGATACAACTCCAAAAGTACAAGTATTAACCTAAGTTAAATACTATACCATCATCAACATCGCACCGTGGCCTAGTCGACCGTATTCAGTTGGTCAGATTCCAATTCTCCTTTGGGTCCTGTAACAAGATCTACCATTCGGGGGGAATGGTAGTTGGGACTACCACAGTGAGATTTGATTACAAATCTCAGTAAGTTAACATAAAACTCACACACAGGTTAAAAATGCATGCATGGCAGTAAAAGCATAAATGCATAATTATAGTCATACATAAACATAGTATAACTTGACATATAGCATGACTTAACCAGAACTTAAGCGTGAACTGAACTTGACTTAACATGGCATGAACTTAAGCTTAAAACATAACATGAACAAACAACATAACATGAACGTGAAACATAACATGGACTTGAAATATAGCATGAACGTAAACCTGCATAACATAAATAAGAACTTGAAAATAACATAAACTTGAACATAACATGTACGTGAGTATAACATAACATGGACTTGATCTAAAACTTGACTTATCATGTATTTGATCTGAAACTGGACTTAACATAAACTTGGAATCTTATTCAATTGTCTTGATTAATAACGTGCGTTAATACGTACTCCACAGTTGTTGTGGCCCCACGTATTCAAGTAACATAAAACATAATACGTACTCCACAGTTGTTGTGGCCCCACGTATTCTACATGTCACAATTGCTGTGTCTCATGTAGTGTATGCTCCACA
This sequence comes from Carya cathayensis, assembly GCA_011037825.1. Classification (NCBI taxonomy): domain Eukaryota; kingdom Viridiplantae; phylum Streptophyta; class Magnoliopsida; order Fagales; family Juglandaceae; genus Carya; species Carya cathayensis. Next base: position 131,626 of record QGSO01000344.1, read on the forward strand.
GTTGTTGTGGCCCCATACTTCATGCTCCACAGTTGTTGTGGCCCCATGAATACACATAACATAAAATATAATACGTACTCCACAGTTGTTGTGGCCCCACGTATTCTACATGTCACAATTGCTGTGTCTCATGTAGTGTATGCTCCACAGTTGTTGTGGCCCCATACTTCATGTAACATAAAATATAATACGTACTCCACAGTTGTTGTGGCCCCACGCATTATAAGTAACATAAATATAATACGTACTCCACAGTTGTTGTGGCCCCACGCATTATAAGTAACATAAAATATAATACGTACTCCACAGTTGTTGTGGCCCCACGCATTATAAGTAACATAAATATAATACGTACTCCACAGTTGTTGTGGCCCCACGCATTATAAGTAACATAAAATATAATACGTACTCCACAGTTGTTGTGGCCCCACGCATTATAAGTAACATAAAATATAATACGTACTCCACAGTTGTTGTGGCCCCACGCATTATAAGTAACATAAATATAATACGTACTCCACAGTTGTTGTGGCCCCACGCATTATAAGTAACATAAAATATAATACGTACTCCACAGTTGTTGTGGCCCCACGCATTATACGTAACATAAAATATAATACGTACTCCACAGTTGTTGTGGCCCCACGTCATTATAAGTAACATAAATATAATACGTACTCCACAGTTGTTGTGGCCCCACGCATTATAAGTAACATAAATATAATACGTACTCCACAGTTGTTGTGGCCCCACGCATTATAAGTAACATAAATATAATACGTACTCCACAGTTGTTGTGGCCCCACGCATTATAAATAACATAAATATAATACGTACTCCACAGTTGTTGTGGCCCCACGCATTATAATAACATAACATAAGATATAATACGTACTCCACAGTTGTTGTGGCCCCACGCATTATAAATAACATAGAATATAATACGTACTCCACAGTTGTTGTGGCCCCACGCATTATAAGTAACATAACATAAGATATAATACGTACTCCACAGTTGTTGTGGCCCCACGCATTATAAATAACATAGAATATAATACGTACTCCACAGTTGTTGTGGCCCCACGCATTATAAGTAACATAAAATAAATTAATACGTACTCCACAGTTGTTGTGGCCCCACGTATTATACGTATCATAACATATCTTATCTTTCTTAATGCATGAGACATTAATTAATATCATATACTTTTCTAACATGGCGTATACTTGTAAATGGCACAATATGATTTAATCATAAAATTTCATGGCATACATGTATCATATGGCATACTTAATATGGTATACTTATAACATACAGTATTGTATGACAGAAAAGATTGTGTAACAAATAAATATTCATGAGAGATTAAATCATACGTAACAGATAAACATGTAATGACATAGCATGACATGGCATATACGATAACATACATACATAAATTGTAGTTCCCTTACACATCACACATACACAATAAACTGATAGTAAGTTAGAGGCTAACTTACCTCGATCGTCGCGTTCTATGAGAATAGAGTGCGAAACACGAGGAACTGCACAACAGCTGGAAGAGGAACACTCAAGTCCTTAAGATTTTCACTTCTGAACTCAAATGTCATATTATGAGCACTTGCAACACCACGAGCAACTTGAGGTTTCATTGAAGTAGAAGGCCACTAGCTTCTTAATCGTCAGAACCTTCGTGTTGAATGAGAAGATTACCAGCTTCAAAATTAACAGAATCTTGTATTTTCCACAATTTGCATCATTGAAATTAAACCCCACCATAGAGTTATAATACACCTAATTATTATTTTTATTTTTATTTTTATTTTAAGAAAAAAGGTAGGTGAAGTAGTGGATGGTTGGTTTACAATTTGCAGGAATCTGTAGCTTTCCATGCAAAAGGACAACAAGTCCAAATAGCCACAAGGTCAACAATTTCTCCCAAAACAAATCACTACCTAACTTTCTCTTTCCGTGATCTTTATTGACAAGGTATCATCATTGTAGTAAGGCACCATCATTGCAGTAGGATATCTATTTACAAAGTCAACAATTTCACCCACAACAAGTCAAATTGTCAATACCTAACTTTCTCTTTCCTCTGCCCATGCAGTTGTAGGCTAGCTCCTTGGAATTCTCACTCATATCACAGCAAATTAAAATCTTGAACGAATATGGAAGGCGGAACCGAGACAAACTGCATGGCCACCAGGATGCTTTTTACTTTTCTTTGCCGATTCACGCTGTTCACCAGAGCCGCCAGTATCGACGGCACGACTGGAAAAGAGGTGATCCGGTACTTCTATTTCGTTGAGAGCATATCCTTGGAAAAGCTTCGCCCGTAGAAACGGCGTCTCGATCTGCAACTAGCAAATATACTCCGGGATTCTGACCTGAGAAAATTGTTGCTATCTACTGCAAATCGGTCGATACTTGTGATTGAAGATATTGATTGCAGTTTGCACCATCGAGCTTCAAGATCTTCAGCATGCTCCTGCGCAAATCCCAGCGCCGACATGCTCCTTCGGCCCGAGGAGCTCAACCTTGAACTTATTAGATCCTCGTGTACTTCTTCCCCGAAGATTGGTGAAAAACTGAGACGTGATCTACATCCACGAATCCTCTCTACAACACCAAGCACGAGAGAGAGAAGTGGGGCAGGTGAGGACGTTAAAACGACGTGGCAGAGTATAAGCCATCGATGTCGCTGCGCCTGAAGGCCGTGATGGGATCGATACCCATCAGATCAAAAATTCGTCAAGGGCTAATTTTGGTATAGAGATAGATTTCTTGAAATTCTAACGAGGTGGGCAGTGATGGAAATATCAGATCTTGAACGTGCTCTCGATTGATTCCTAGACTCGCTCTCGAGTAGATTAGAAGCTATAGATTAATGATCTCTCTATCTAAGATTGCAAAACGTGATCGAAGAGCAAAGTTACAGAGAATTGAGAGAGAGCAAGACAAAGGAGAGAGAGATATGAAACTTATTTTAAATAAAACACTTTAAGTAAAACATTATGATGAATTAAGGTAGAATATTATTTTATAAACTAAAATTTATAAAATAATATTTCCTCATCATTATATAAAATGATAAAGTACCGATAATTAATCGAAGATGATAAAACCAATTAATTTAAATAAGAGTTTTCAACGTAAAATTAAACATCTTAATATCTTAAAACAACTAAAATATTAAATCTAAGTAATTATCCACAATTATAATATTTTCAGAGCTCATTAAATATTATAATTGTGCTACTTTAAAAACAAGCTTATCTAATACTTTGAAATTCGATGGATAAGATCCGGGAAAACGCCATCGAGGTACAACGCTTAGGATAAAACTGTTCATGATTTTACAGCTGTCGGTGAAGAACAAATTACGTGATTTACGGAAAAGATAATCTATACGCGTGATTCCAGATGAGGGTAAAGACGAGAGAGATGTGATTGCTGTCGGGAAAGAATCCAAAACTGATTATTTTAGCGGGCTGTTACAATGTCCGTGGCTCTTCGACAATCATCTGTTTGTGCTGAAGGAGTATGATGGCGCAATACAAACACACTTGCTGGAATTCGATTATGACAGTTTCTGGATTCATATGATGAATTTGCCTCTTAGTTGTGTGATGAAGGTGATGGATGAACAAATTGGAAGCTCTATTGGGAGTGTAAAGGGGGTGGATGTTAAGGAGGATGGATCAGCTTGAGGTCGATGCTTAAGGTTGAGGACAGAATGTAATTTGACAAAGCCTAAGGGGAGAACCATTGAGGGGGAAGGGAAGAGAATGTGGATTCCATTTTAATATGAGAAGTAGCCAAAGCTATGTTTTCGATGTGGTGGGATTGTTCATGGGAAAGAGGGTTGCAAGGAAGGGGTTGGAGAGTTGAACTAGTTTGGTTCTTGGCTACGAGCTGTTCCAGTGAATTGTAGAAGAGCTGAGAAATGGGGAGAGCAAAAGAGTGGAGAATCTGGGAATGAAGATTCTCAAGTTTCATTCACAGGATCCAAGGAAAGGGAATAAGATTCTGGGGGTGGGAAAAGGGAGAAGGTAGTTGAGGAGAGGGGAGTGGAAGGGGAGAAAGGATGAGAAGTAGTTGAGGTAGAGGATGGGATGGAACTATTGGGGGTACCAGATATTGCTGAGTTTGATGAGAATCAGCTTAATCTTAGGGTGAGATCTGAGAAGGAAATGTTGCTTGTATAGTAGAGGTAGTTAGTGCGTATGAAGCTCATGCAAATATGAGAAGTGTTGGGAGAGTAATTGGCCATGTAGAAATCTCAGAGTTAGCTGCAGAGCATTTGAGAAGGGAAGAAAAGCAGTTGGAAAATGAGAACTAGAGGAAGGCCTGTAACAGGTATGGTTACTAATGCTAATCTTACTAATAAATGAGAATTTGGTAGTGTGGAAGGGGAAGAATTGTTGATGGTCTCAGAAAAGAAAGTGAGAGTGGAGGTTGAGATGACCTTGGAGATAAGGCAAGGGGTGGAGATTGCTGAGCAGCTTCGCTTGGTGTTATGAATCTACTAAGTTGGAACTACCGAGGGATTGGGAACCCTTGGACAGTTCAAGATCTTTTCCTAATGGCAAAGGGAAATAAGGCCAATATAATTTTTTTGATTGAAACATTGTTGAAAGTTGATAGAGTAGAGAGACTAAAGAGGAGATTGGGTATGGAAGGTTGCTTTTTAGTTGATTCTGTTGGGAAAATGAAGGTTTAGCTTTATTTTGGAGGAATAGTGAGGGAGTGGAAATAAAAAATTACTCAAAGAGGCATATTAATGCAGTAATAAGGAGTCAAGGGGAGGGTAAACATTGGCTTTTTACAGGATTTTACGACCATCTTGAGATAGGAAAAAGGTAATTCTCTTAGGAATTGTTAAGTAGTTTGAAGCCAAAGGAGCAGGAACCATTGTGTGTGATAGGGGATTTCAATGAGATCCTTTGCCAAAATGAGAAAGTTGGGGGTAGACAAAGAGTTGAATCTCAACTAACTTAGTTTAGAGAGGTATTGGAAGAAAATTCATTGTTTGATCTGGGTAGTTGCAGCAGTTTTTTCACATGGAGTAATAGGCATTCTGATATCTCATTCACCAAAGAGAGATTGGATAGGTGTGTGGCTAACAATAAATGGAGAGATATGTTTTTAGAGGTAAAGGTGGAAGGACTACCAGTAAGAAGTTCTAATCACCTACCCATTTTACTGTCAATGGGCAAGATTGTGCAAAGACAGAGGAGGTGGTAGTATCCATTCAGATTTGAGGCTAGTTGGGTTAAGGAGGAGGAGTGTGAGCCAAGGATAAGGTAGGAATGGGTTGGTGGTTAGCCACTTGGGGGTCCTGTGAAGACAGTTAAATCTCGACTGATTTCTTGTAGTGGGACTTTGCTGAAATGCTTTAAAAGAAGGGATAAGGGGAGAGTAAAATAGATTGAGCAGTTAACAAAAATAATTAAAGAAGTGCAGGAAGAGTTGAACCAACACAATGTGAAGGAGTTGAAAAGTTTATAGAAAGAAATAGAGGCATTGATGGAACAAAATGACCTAATGTGGAAACAAATGGCAAAGAGGAATTGGTAATGTTTGTGACAGAAACACAAGGTTCTTCCATGAATGTACAAATAAGAGAAAAAAGAAAAATAAAATTCTCTCAATCATTGATGGGAAGGCAATGATGAGGGTGGATCATATGGGTGTTACAGATACCTTTCAAGAACACTTTACAGAGTTATATAAGAGTGCAAATCTAGCGGGGAAGTGGAGAGAAGTGTAAATGAGGATATGCAGAAATCTCTGGAGATTACTTTTATGATAGAGGAAGTTGAGGTTGCTTTGAGAATGATGGGACCTCTAAAATCCCCAGGACTTGATGGTTTTGGGGCATGCTTTTTCCAATTATTTAGGCATATTATGGGGGATGATGTATGTGAGGTAGTGTTGCAGTTTCTCAATGGAGGGAGTATGGCACAATATTTAAATCACACATATGTTGCTTTAATTTCCAAAGTAGTGGATCCTAAAACTGTTAATGATTTCAGACCTATAAGCTTATGCAATGCTATGTATAAGCTTATAGCAAACACTCTTACCAACATTTTGAAAAAAGTTGTGGATGTGGTTATTTCGAAGTGCCAGAGTGATTTCATACATGGGAGATTAATCTTAGATAATGTTATAACTGCTTATGAAGTACTCCATTTTATGCAGACTAGGTAGAGAAGTAAAGGTGATAGCATGGCCTTGAAATTGGATATTTCTAAGGCATACAACAATAGAATGGGCTTACCTTGAGGCAGTAATGAGGGAATTAGGTTTTGGGGAGAAGTGGATCAGTTTGATTATGAAGTGTATCACCTCGGTTTCATATGCTGTATTGACCAATGGTAAACCAGGTGACATTATTGTTCCTTCTAGGGGACTAAGACAGGGAGATCCCTTGTCTCCTTATCTATTCCTTAGGTGTGCTGAGGGATTAAGCTCAATGTTGATTAACGCTGAGAGTAGAGCTGAGTTGAATGGGCTTTCAGTGGCAAGAGGAGGTATAAGGGTTACTCACCTACTCTTTGCAGATGACTGCATTATTTTTGGGAAAGGTAGCTGGATGGAGTGATAGAAGATTAGTGGTATACTTGACCTGTATGAAAAAGCTCTAGGCCAAAGTTTGAACAAGCACAAAACTACTATCTTATTCAGTCCTAAGGTTAAAACCTCTATGAAAGATGGAATTACCAAAGCAATGGGAGCAAGGGGGCAAAGCAATTGTGAAAAATATTTGGGCTTATCAATTATGGTTGGTAGATCCAAATACAACTCCTTCAGAGTCATTAAAGATAGAGTATGGTAGAAGATTAGTAATTGGAAGAATCAATTTTTGTCACCCTCGGGAAATGAAGTATTATTAAAAGCAGTGATACAAGCCATTCCAACTTATTATGAGTGTGTTCAATCTCCTTAAAAGACTTTGTAAGGATATTGCAGCATAGATGGCTAAATTTTAGTGGGTTTGAAGAAAGATGATAGTAAAATACAATGGAAGAGCTAGGAAAAAATGGGAGTTTCAAAGTATGGAGGAGGCTTGGGTTTTTGAGAGATTGAAAGTTTCAATGTGGCTTTATTAGCCAAACAACATTGGAGAGTGCTATCCAACTCTTAGTCTATGGCTGTCATGGTCCTTAGGGACAAATATTTCATAAATTCCAAGATATTGGACTCTAAGTTGGGATATAAGCCATCAGTGATGTGGAGAAGTCTATGGGGATCTTTGAATTTACTTAAAGAAGGGCTAGCGTGGAAAGTAGGAGATGTGAAGAGTATCAACATATGAGGGGGATAAATGGATCCCAAAACCTTCTACTTTCAGCATTAAGACCCCAATAACAGTGCTAGCAGCAAATGCTGCTAGCACTTATTGATGTGAACTCTAGTACTCGGAAGGAAGAGCTGGTTAAAGGCATCTTAAATGAAGAAGAGGTAGCAATGGCATGCAGCTTACCTATAAGTCTTTCTGGTTTGCCTGACAAATAAATATAGGCCCCTTTGAGGAATGGATAGTATGATGTCAAAAGTGCCTATCACCTGGAGATGAATGGAAAGAAAAAAGACAAGGGAGAGGTGTCAAAAGGTGTTACAAGAATATGGAAGGTTTTCTGGAGTCTTAATATACCTGGGGTGGTTAAGATGTTCCTGTGGAAGGCATTGAATAACTACCTACCAACAAAAATGAACTTATTTTGCAGGAAAGTTGTGAAAGATCATTTGTGCCCAATATGTAAAGGGCAGGAGGAGACAACTACTCATGCATTGTGGAGCTGTGGTGGAGCTACTGATTTGTGGGCCGATAAATCAAGCCCAGGTTAGAAATGGTCATCTAGTGAGAGGGATTTGTAGGAGTTATGGGCAGACTTGATTGAAAAATTAAGTAAAGAAGAGCTGGAACTGATGGCAGTAATATTGAGAGGGATCTAGTTGAGGCGTAATGCCTTTGTTTTTGAAAAAAATTTGAGGGGTTTGATGGGATTTTCTTAAAAGTAGTAGCAAGTCTAGTTGAATTCCAGCAAGCTCAATAGTAGCAAGATAGGAACCAAGAGGAAAGGGCTCAAGTGAGAAGGTTATGCAGATGAAAAGCTTTCCACCTATAGAGGGCTTTGTTGAGGTGGACTGGGATGCTACATTAGTTCACAAGGAGAGGAGAATGGGAATTTGTGTCTTGGCTTCTTTGTGCAGTTACAAGAGCTATGTGAGTGATCCTCTAGTGGTTGAATTGCAGGCTCTATGGTGAGCCATGAAGTTATGTGCAAAGTTCTGATTTTCCAAGATATTATTTGAAGGTGATGCATTGAGTGTGGTAAAACCAGTTAACAGTGTTGACTCAAGTTGAGTGTGGCATGGTCAGATAGTGGAAGATATGAAAGGGATCCTGAGAAATAGATCCACTTGGTAGGTTATACATACATTTAGAGAATGTACCAGGGTAGCTCATTTTCTTGCTAAATTTTCTTTAAACGTGAATGAAGAGAGAATTTGGATAGAAGAGAGACCTGAGGGACTACTGTCTTATGTACAAAAAGATAAAAATGTAGTTGATGAAGTGGAATGAAAGAGGTATACTTTGATTTGATTGAAAAAAAAAAGCATATGTAAACATTATAGTTTTACTATCATACATAATCAAGTATAGAAATAAGTTAAACACTAATATTTACATAAGTATAATATAATAAGTTAATAACACATATACTAATTTACTAGAGTATAATAAAATGTAATTACACACTAGAAAGTCTAGTAAATAATTAAGTTATAAATAAGTTAGACACTAATATAATATAATAGCATGTAATACAATAGTATAATAACATATCATTAGATACAAAAATAATATGTAATACTATCATATGATAATATGTAATTACACACTATAGTATAAATCTAGTATAAAAATAAGTTAGATATTAGTATAGATGTAAATTAACAGTGAATGATTTAGTTTTAGTTTTTATTTTTGTGAAAAATTTGAGATTTGAAAGCCCACATAAAAATTGCTTTTTAAAATGGGCTAAATATGAAGCTAAAAAATAAAAAAGCTCAAATCCAACTCCACTCTGACAAGTCGAAGTCACATTGGAGCCTATACAAGTTGGAGTTGAATTTAGAGAATTTGACTTCGATTAAGTTAGTGCTCACCCCTACCTACCACCATACACACAGCACAATTGGTTTCCCCACCTCCGGATCCTTCAGATCTCGGCCTTCTACTCCGTCCTTGTAGGCGCGTGTGGCATTGTAGCACAAATACTAGCTCTGCTGTGCATTCCTCTAAAACGCTGCCAGTGACTCGAACTACCAAATTCTAACTATCTGGATTTGTTATAGGTTTTCCTAATCAAGAATTTAGGAGAAAAGGATGTGAAGACTTTCGTTAATGACTCCAAAACATATGGTTGCAATGCTTCTTTCGTGGATGTGGATCACAACCACATTCGACAAATCCACCTATTTGATTTTATAACTGCTATTGTAGCGGTCTCCTCCAAGCTAAGGAACAAGGACTTGCGTTCAATTTATTGGTTCTCCTGTGTTAAGGATACAATTGGAGACCTCTGACCAACTAACTCAACACAATCACATACACAAGGAAAGTCATGAAAATTGTAAACTATGTATCATGATCTGCAATAGTTTTGGCATGTTAGCAAAATTAGTATATAGATTTCAGCATTACAATTTTTGTGTTTAATGTAATGATTGCACAGTTTGGTTTATATAATATAAGATCACACAATGTGTTAAGTGGGGAGAAATAAAATCCTTTCATGGTATCTGAGGTCCTAAGGATTCAAATACACTTCCAAGGTTTCCAACACCTCTTTTTATTCTTCTCTTCTCTCTATCAATACCATGATTCATATGATCTCTATCAAACTCACCTCCACCAATTATCTTATGAGTTTCTTCCTTTACTTACTAGTCAAAACTTACTTGGCTATATTCATAGAACAATAACACCACCCTGACCTATCATATCCCAAGAAAATGCCTCTATTTCAAATCCTCAATATCTTTATTGGAAGCAGACTGACCAACTGATTCTTAGTCTATTGTATTCCTCACTTTTTGAAGAGGCAATGGGTGCGGTCCTTGGCTTAAAAACCTCCCGTGACACATGGATTGCTCTTGAACGTTCTTTCTCTCACAAATCCAAAGCTATAGAATTACGCCTCAAAGATGATTTTCAATTGATGAAGAAAAGTACTCATAATGTAAGTGAATATTCATGAGCCTTCAAGACTCTTTGTGATCAACTTGCTACCATGGGTTGTAATATTGATGACAAAGACAAACTTCATTAAGTTCATTGGTTCCCACATGGTCTAGGTTTTGAATTTTCTATATTCTCTACCACTATGTTGTTCCACACACCATTACCTTGCTTTAAGGATATCATTCCCATAGCCGAGAGCCATGACTTCTTTATTAAGACTCTTATTGATAATACTGCAAATTCTGTGGCCTTTACTACTCAACGAGGGGGTTGTACTAGTTATCATGGTGGATGCCATTCAGAAGTCAGTGCTCATCGAAATCGAAATAATGGTGACTGCCAACACTACAACAACATATACACCACTTTAGAATCCTCTACTACTTCATATAAGCCCAAACCCACTGGTCAAATATGTGGCAAAATTGGTCACATTGCCACAAGATGCTGGGAGCGATGTAATCATCAATCTCATATGGCCAATGTTGCTTAAGCCTTCTCCAACTGCACACAAAATGAACCTTCCAACTCAGATTGGTATACTGACAGTGGTGCCTCCTCCCATATGACCAATGATGCCACACAACTCACTCAATGTACTTCATACCTAGGCAATGATCAAGTTCTAGTTGGAAATGGTGATACTCTCTCTATTACACATATTGGTTCTCTTAAACCCACCCATTCTCTTTCTTTACATGATGTTCTGGTTATTCAACATATCACCAAAATCTTATTCCATTATTAAGCTCATTGCTGACAATCATTGCTCAATTAAATTTGGTCACTATGGTTTCATTATACAGGATCTAGCCATGGGATTGGAGTTGGGAACATGCAGATGTGTTGATGGCCTTTACATTCTTGATCAAGGACATCGAATCTTTATGACCAGTCTTACCAACAATAAATTGCGTGCCTCTTTTTCTATATGGCATGTTCGTTCAGGGCATGTCTTAAACAATGTACTTAGTATTTTGAATAAAATTGATCATTTTTCTCTTACTTCTATCTTGCCAAGCCCTGGTCTATGTTCAAGTTGTCAACAAGATAAAAGTCATAGACTTCCATTATATCCTAATGAAATTCACAGCCCCAACATTCTTGAATTGATCCACTGTGATTTTGGGGACCATCTCCCATAACACCCATCAATGGTTTTCATTTTTATGCCAATTTTATTGATGATCACACTTGGTTCACATGATTTCATCCTTTCAAAACCAAAGCTTATTTTTTCACAGTTTTCCTTTGGTTTCACAAATTGGTTGAAAAGCAGTTCTGTTATAAAATTAAATCTTTTCAATGTGATGATGGAATCGAGTTCACTAATACTCAATTCAAATCTTACTTAGATGATCATGGCATACAACAACGTATTTCTTGTCCATACACACTTGCACAAATAGAAGGGCTGAACGCAAACATCGCCATATCACAGAAACAGGTCTTACCCTTTTGTTTCATTGTCATGCTTGTGCCTCTCTTTGGGTTGAGGCTTCTCCATTATGGTCTTCACCATCAATCGACTTCCAACTCCCTTTCTTAGTGGCATATCTCCATATGAGGTCCTTTATGGTAAGACACATTCTTACTCCATGTTTCGTACTTTTGGCTACTTGTCTTTCCCTTACTTACATGATTATTATTCTCACAAACTTGCTACAAAAAGTACACCTTGTGTTTTTATTGGTTACAACTCTATTCACAAAAGGTTTCTCTGTCTTTCTCGAAATACACAGCATGTATATGTCTCTTGCCATGTTTCATTTGATGAGATCAATTTTCCTTTTACTGGAATTCAATCATCTCATCCCTCCTCTTTTCATGACTTGGTCATCTTTTCTGAATCCCCACTTCCTACTACACCAGTCATCCATTCTTTTCATACCCCTTCTCCTTTCACTCTACCATCTAAACTGCCAGCTTGCCTTCCTTGTGCTCTCGATTCACCAATTTGTCACTCTTCCTCAAATAATACTCTCACTGTTTCCTTCACTACTGCAACTTCCTCTACAACCCCTGCACCACTTGAAATCTTTGATCTGTTTCCACTACCATCCTCGACCATTAACATTCATTCAATGGTCACAAGGGTAGAAGTAGGTATGACAAAGCCTAAAGCCTATCATGCACTATAGCTACATTTTCCATCTCAGTTCCTACATTCTTTGCTTGCAATCAAAGAATCGAAAGCATTTAGGACAACTTTAAAACATCCCAAGTGGATGGTTGCTATGGATGAGGAAATGCGTGCTATGCACCAGAACCAAACTTGGACATCGGTACCTTGACCTTCCAATAAGAATGTAGTTGGTTGTCAATGGGTCTTTCTCACTAAGCTTCATCCTAATGGCACCATCGAGCATTACAACGCTTGCCTAGTTGCCAAAAGTTATACATAGTTATTTGGCTATGATCTTCATGAGAATTTCAGCCCCATAGTCAAAGCTTCAATTGTTCGCATTGTCTTGTCTCTTCCTACATCATTTCATTGGCCCTTAAGACAACTTGATGTTAAGAATGCCTTCCTCCATGGTCCACTCTCTAAAGAAGTATACATGGAGCAACTCCCTGGTTACATCAATCATGAACTTTCTTCTCATGTTAGTTGCCTCCACAAGGCCCTTTACAGATGAAAACAAGCCCCATGTGCTTGGTTTTAGAAGTTCAACAACTTTCTAATCCGTTTTAGTTTTCAATGCAATTGAGTTGACTCTTCACTTTTTGTTTATCATAATCCAACAAGCATTATTTATCTACTTCTCTATGTAGATGATATTGTTGTCACCAACAATAACAATAAACTTCTTGACATTTTAATCAGTTAACTCAGCTATGCTTTCTCCATGAAGGATCTCGGCACACTCCATTATTTTCTAGGCATTGAAGTCTAGTCTCTTTCTCTATCAAACTAAATATGCCTATGATCTTCTTCAATGTGCAGGCATGGTAGATTGCAAACCAGTTTCTACTCCAATGGTTGTTGGTCAGAAGCTTACAAGTACAACTTCAACATTTTCTAATCCTACCTTGTATTGGTCCTTGGTTGGTGCTCTTCAATATCTCACCATCATAAGACCCGATCTCTCTTATGTTGTTAATACGGTTTTTTAGTTCATGCATGCACCGACTGATGACCACTATTGAGCTGTCAAAAGAGTCTTTAGATATGTCAAAGGCACAACAATCTTTAGAATCCACGTTACCAAGGTTTTATACTTCGTCATATATTGTGTTGATTCCGAAAGTGTCGGATCCCAAGAGTTTTGAGAAATTTCAGCCAATTAGTCTTTGTTTGGTGGCATACAAGATCTTCTCGAAGATTCTTGTGACTCGTTTGATGGGCTTTTTGCCAAGGTTAATTTCAACGAAAGAAGGGGCTTTTATTTCGGGTCGCAATATTTTTGAGAACATATCTCTTGCTCAAGAGATGGTTCATGTTTTGAAAAGGAAGTTGGTTGGAGGAGGGAATGTTATGGTGAAACTTGATATGGAGAAGGCATATGATAGGGTACATTGAGATTTTTTATTTAATGTCCTAGCTAGTTTTGGTTTTTTGGAAAAATTTTATAGTTTGGTAAAAGAGTGCGTCGCTTCCCCTTGGTACTGGATGATGATGAATGGGTCGTATAAAGGGTTTTTCAAGTTGATGAGAGGCTTGCGGCAAGGGGATCCCCTGTCACCATATTTATTTATACTGATGCAAGAAGTACTTTCGAGGCTTCTTCGGAAAGAATTCGATGAGGGCCGCATTGGTAAGTTTTATCATCCTATGGGGACACTGTTGGCGACTTGCTTGTTATATGCGGATGATATTTTAATTTTCTTGAATGGTGAAAAGAGATCTTTGAGAAGATTGGGGAGCGTATTATCTTGCTATGAAACCTGGTATGGACAGTGGGTTAGCCGAGAGAAATTGGCAATTTTTATCTCCCCAACTATTAGTGCAGCTCGACAACGTGGTTTGGTGAGATTAACGGGGTATGCGCAAGGTAGTTTTCCTGTCATGTATCTAGGGGTTTCATTGGTATGTGGTAGATTGAAGGCGATCCATATGGATCAATTGCTAGCGAAGTTTCAGGCTAAGGTTGCTGGGTGGAAGGCGAGGTTGTTGTCGCAAGGGGGGCGGCTGATTTTGTTTAAACATGTGTTATCTAGTATGGCTTCTCATTGCTTGGTTGTGATGAACGTTCCTCAAGTTGTGATTAAAAAGATTAATTCCATTCTTGCTACATTTTTTTGGGGAGAGAAGAGTGGGAAAGCAAAAATGAAGTGGTGCGCATGCTCTCGGATGTGTAAACCAATAGAGGAGGGGGGCCTGGGCTTGAAGAATTTTCTGGAAATCCAATGAGCAATGCATATGAAATTGGCGTGGCGGATTTTATCGATGGACTTGTTGTGGGCCCGGTTCATGGTGGCAAAGTATGGAAGGGGCCAACATGTTTCTCTACTAGTAGCTCAAAGTAATAGCTCGAGATTTTGGAAGTCTATAGTCTCTGTTCTCGTGGACGAATGTGAGGCAACTAAAGTTAGAGTAAGGGAGGGCACGATTTCTTTCTGGTATGACAGATGGTTTTCGAGTGGTCCTCTTTGTAATATGGTGGATGTAGTTAGCAGGCCAGTTTTGAAAATTAAGGAGGTTTGGGTTGGGGACTCTTGGGATGTTGACATGTTGCAGCAACTAGTTGGTATGGAGTTGGTGGACGCTGTGATCAGCAAAATTGGTGCAGCCTGTTCTGGGCAAGATGTTTTGATTTGGAAGCCAACACGAGACAGAAAGTTTTCTACAGCCAGTGTGTGGGACTTAATCTGAGTGAGGGATGACCATCAGGCTTGGATGGACTGGATATGGAGTAAATATTTACCAAAGAAAATTTCAGTTTGTATGTGGAGGGCTCGGTTTAGTTGCCTAGTGACAGATTCCTTGGTGCAGTCCCGAGGAGTGGCCATGGCCTCAAAATGTGACTGCTGTCAAGTCCCACAGACCGAATCTCTGGATCATGTTCTTGCTTCTATGCAGGTCGCAGAGCAAGTATGGCTTCTAGCCTCTTTGACGTTGGGCATCTCATGTTTAACAACTAGAACTTGGTGGCATCGAGTGGAAGCATGGCTAGCGTGTGCTAGAAAAGGGAAAAAATTGGGAGTTTTAATTGGCCTTCTACCGAACATTTTAATGTGGTGCTTATGGCGTCGACGATGTCGAGCTCAGATGGAGGGAGTTCAGGGCAGTGCAATGGAGGTATGGAGATCCGTTTGGTTATGGTTGGGGATTCTGGTAAATGACATGCATGACAAGAGGCTTTCCGCAACTGATGCACATATTCTTAGTGCTTTCGACATTAACGTAATGCTTCGGGCAACATGTAAACCAGTTCAAGTTGTTTGGTCAAAGCCCCCACTTGGTAGGTGGAAGCTTAATGTCGACGGTAGTTGCCATGGGAACCCAGGAAACTGTGGTGGGGGTGGAGTATTGCGGGATCATCGGGGCCGAATAAAGGTGGGTTTCTCCGCTCACTACGGTTTCGGGACCAATAATGACGTTGAATTAAGAGCTTTACTCCAAGGGGTACGGCTATGCAAAGAAATGGATTGTCGGAATATAATTTTGGAATGCGATTCCAAGGTTGTGGTGGATTGGGTGAAGAAGCGAGGCTGTAATTTATGGTATCTTTGGGATTATTGGGATGCTCTTCATCAAGAACTTGATGGAGTCCACTTTCAAGTGGTACATCAATTCAAAGAAGGCAATCAAGCGGCGGATTATTTGGCAAGGAGAGGAGAAGAGGGTTTGAATTGGGATTTTGTTTCTAGTGATGACATTCCTAGATTATTGAGGGGTATTATTAGACTGGATGCGTTGGGTATCCCTTCTATTAGGAAGTAATTGTATGTTGGATTTTGTCGTGTGTTTTAGCATGTTTTTAGTTTCCTCTTTTACATAAGGGGTTTGGTTTTTGATAGGGGGTTTGGTTTTTGATAGAGGTTTTGGTTTTGGTTGTTTGGGCACTTGGCTCTTTTGGGTTATTTGATAGATTTTTGTAAGACCCAAGTGTCATGATGTTTCCTATGGTATTCTTCCGCCACAAGTGAGAGTTCTTTTAATAAATTTGGGATGGGGCTGCTTTATGTGTGGCTACTGGCTCTTTTAAAAATAAAAAAAAAACTCTCTTGCTGTTCACTTCCACTCTTGGCACACTGAAATGCAAATTGGGCAAGATGCCCTGACACTCATTGATCAACTTCAGTTTACACCATCTTTCTTGGCTCAAATTTGATCTCCTAGAGTTCAAAAAAACAGCCCACAGTATCGAGATCCAATGCCGAGTCTGAATATAGAGCTCTTGCTCAAACAATTGTAGGAATTACATGGTTGATCAATTTATTTTCAGAACTCAAGATTCAGCCTCCATCTCCTACCACACTTCTATGTGATAATCAAAGCGCCATCTTCATGTCATCCGATCCCGTCACTCAAGCTTGCTCCAAACATATTGCCCTTGATTATCACTTTGTTTGTGAGCAAATTGTTGGTGGATGCCTCTGTGTCTCCTTCATTCCCTCAAATCTTTAGCTTGCATATGTGTTTACCAAAAGCCTATCTCAACCCCAATGTAACTTCTTCTTCTCCAAGCACTGTGTACACTGCCCCAATCAGCTTCCTAGGGGGGGTGTTAAGGATACAGCTGGAGCCCTCCAGCCAACTAACTCAGCACAATCACATGCACAAGGCAAGTCATGATAGCTGTAATCTGTAATAGTTTTGGCATGTTAACAAGATTAGTGTATAGATTTCAGCACTACAATCTTAGTGTTTAATGGAATGATTGTATAGTTTACTTGATATAATACAAGATCACACACTGGGGAAATCAAATCCTTTTAGCCCGTTTATTTTTATTTTATGTTGTATGCAACTGCAATTAATGTAAAGGGATTTTTATTGGGGTTCCCCGCTCTCTCCTCTAGAATTCTCTCTTTTAAGTCAATGCGAGTTTGTTGAAAGAAAATTGAATGCTATTGATCTACGGGTGGAATCAAACTCACTTATATTGTTAATTGGTTTAAAAACTGCTCCCAACCACCCTGATGGTATGATGAACTGTAAAATGACATTTGTTATCGCATCAGCCCCCTCTTTTGATTTTGTTCCTGTTTTCAAAGAAGAAAACTCTCTAGTTCATGGTTCAACAAACTTTGAAACAGTTGGTAATGATGCTTTTTCTTCTCAAGTACACGGCTCCCAAAGAATTTGATTGGCGTTCTAACAATGAATCGCAATGGCTTTTCAACTTTTAGACAGAAATAGCTTTTATAGTCATACCAGAGACTTTAATTTGCAGTATACTCTCACCTTTGTAATTAGTAAAGTATGCAATAGGTTTTGACAAGAGGTTTGGCTTTAAGATTTTGTTGCTCCAAAAACTCGTTTACTTGTAAATGGTTTTTCTCTGCCCAAAGTGATTATAATGAAGCTCGAGATCCATCCTTGCCATTGCAGAATCCCATGTTTAGTTCCGGCTTTTTTTTTTTTTGTTTTCAACAGAGATTGCATGAGTGTAGTAGAGAAGACTTTTGAACAGTTTAACTAAGGAAAGCCAATTTGTCTACTCAATTCCATGCGGTGACTACCCCTTGAAGGAAATCGCATTAGCTCGAACAAAGATAACATTCTACGAATCAAGTTTGGTTAAAATGTGGATAAAATTTTAAATAGTCACATACAACTTTCATGAATTTAATCTTTTGAGCGTACACTCACAAAATATAAGACAAAAGTTTGGTGAATATCCATGTATAGGCAACTGAAAGGAGAGAACCGACTGGAATTGTCACGGCCCAAGAAATCACAATCTCCTTCACCGTCTCTGCTCTAACACTATTGAGTCCTCTTGCAAACCCCACGCCCATGACTGCACCAACTAGAGTGTGGGTTGCTGAGATGGGAAGCCCCAGCTTCGATGCAAATAAAACCACAGAGGCCGCAGCAAACTCAGCTGCGAATCCTCTAGTTGGTGTGAGTTCTGTTATCTTCTTCCCAATTGTTGCTATCACTCTATACCCCCACATTGTCAGCCCTGCAACAATCCCAAGTCCTCCCCATGCAAGAACATCAGTTGGAATAACAATATCAGTTCCACCGGTACCTCCATGAAGTATAGATAGTGCAGCAGCCAGAGGACCTATTGCATTAGATACATCATTTCCTCCATGGGCAAATGACATGAAGCAGGCTGAGAGGACCTGCATGTACCCGAATACCCCATAAACAATCTCCAGCTGGGTACCCTTTGGCCCCGCAATATCAGAAAGCAACCCAATATTTTTGTTGAGGACGGCTTCCTCTTTTGGCTGTGCTTGCGATGTAGTGGACTTAACAAGGAGATGACCCAGTTGTTTTCGAATAATTTTGTTTACAAGGACTGCTCCAGCAGCTCCACAGGCTAAAGCCTGAGCCACAGCCAGAGGAAAGATCTTGCTAAGAGGAAAGGCTGCAAAAGAGATTCCGGTTACACCAATGAACACAGCAACTGGTGCAGCTGTAGCTGCAGCTTGTCCTGGGTTTGTAGCGCTGTACACAAACTGAGAAATACAGTAGAGTTGTTAGAACTTATGTGCATCTCATCATTATGTCAAATGACTCTGCGAATGGAGAAAACTAATAGTTGCTCTTAATTTTGCGTATGATTAAGAAGTAGCTTCTTTATGTTTGGCTGGTTCTCCATGTTGTCAGTTATTGTAAGTTTACATAGGAGCAAGCATGAGGTACAAGAAGTTATCAACCATGCATATGGCTTATGATTTGTTTTTTGGGTCCAATATACAAACCATTCTTACATTTCATACATTAAAATGATGTGAAGTCCCAAAGTCAAATCTTTTAACAATCAGGTAAATGCATGATGTTAGGTTTGAGACTCAGAGAATATACCCTACGAATGCATTTGTAGACAAGAAATGACACCAGTGCTCCCATTAATGGCGAGATCACCCACGAAGAAGTTACCCTTGCCAGTGAACTCCAAAAGACAGCACCAGGTCCTCCGTAGACAAGTCCAAATCCAACCATTGATCCTACTATACAATGTGTCGTGGAGACAGGCCAACCATAATAGGATGCAACCTGCATAGCACAAGATAGCTCTTCATGAAACAAGAACAAGAAAATGTAGTTCATAAACATATTACAGTAACAAAAACATTTAAATTCAAATGTAAAATTAAGAGAAGTCGTACTTAGAATATTCCGGGTAGCCTGTGAAAGCAAGAGCACCTAAGAATTAAATTTTCTCATTAGAGATGTCTCTGTCTTGATATTGTGACATATATTATAAATTATTCTAGAGTCATAATCCTCCCCCGCAAAAACATATTCTCGAACACTTATTAAGTGCAATAGGAAGTTCAAACCATACTGCTACCCAATAGCTGTCAAGCAATTTAATGATAGTTCAAAGCTGTTGCAGTTCCAAGAGCTAACAGCCTAACATGCAATTGAATATTCTACCTCTTTTGGTACCAATAAATACCAGATCAACTAGAGAAAGGGGCTATGTAGAAAGGAAATATACATATTTGAATCAATATTGTCTAGGATGTAAACCCAACGTTGGAGTAAGCTGTTGTACAACAACAATATTATATGTGCAAATACAAGCATTCCAAGTGTTTGTTAAATACAACATCAGGGAAACCTTTTTCCCCATTTCAATCAATATTTTCTAGGATGTAAACCCATTGTTGGAGTAAGCTGTTGTACAACAGCAGTATTATATACGTAAATACAAGCACATTCCAAATGTTTGTTAAAGACAACATCAGGGAAACCTTTTTCCCCATTTGACACCGATGAAATACCATGCTCTTTGGAGAAATTAGTGATGGACAATTCATATCAAGACGGTATCTCGCAAGGAATCAATAAAGGAAAAAACCCAACCTCCAGTCCCCCAATGAACCGTGAATAGGAAGACATCCTGCTAAGAAAGACTAGCTCTACTTATCTAGGCAGACAGAACCTGTTCTCATTGTTTTTTTTTCCCGCCATCTTTAGATGTAAATATCAAGGAACTTTCCACTCTTGATGATCTTGTGGAAACCGGCTTTGTCTTGCATCCAGAGCCACCTTTGTATGCCTTTGCCAATCCAAACACAAAACAAGCATGCAAGGCACTCTAAGATGAACGAAACTTCAATGCTTTTGTCCTGACAATGCTGTAAGTTGATTAATTCTTTTATTTTAATCCTAAAGTATCTAAAAGTTGAGACAATTTTAGCAAAAATTGAAAGGAAATGAGCTCGTGTTAGGAATCCCACACATCTGAAAGACTAGTAGCACAAATTCTCCTACTACATTAACTTTGAGTGAGACACTCACTCACACTCTCACAGTCACTTAGTCCTAGTATTCATCCACTAGGAATAAGTACAAGTAAGTTTCTTTAACAAGGTGTTGCTATAGCCCATGGCACATACTTGAGTTCCCAACTTCGTAATATCAAATGTACAGTATAAAATAGGATTCACATATTTAAGTACAAATCTCTGTTAAAACAAAAAATAACTAGTGAAATTCTTGCATATAAGTTGGTCAGGACATTTTTTTTTTTTTGGAGGGGGGAAAGGGGAAGGACCTGATTTATATCATTTAGGTGATTAGCTCCATAAGCTAAGAACAAAAATGGCCTAAACACAACTAACCCAAGCAAACTCCATATCGGCAGCATCTTATGATTGACAACATACCGAGATGATAATGCATGCCGTAGAAGTGAAAGAACATGACATATTTTTATAAAATTTGGTTGAATAAAATAACCAAATGTCTAAAATAGACCAATGTTTTGTATGACGACCGGAAATGGTGGTGTGGTTTAAGGGGGAGCCGGGGGAGAAAATTCAGTCATAATATCCGAGTACTGAATCCACAGTCAAAGAAAGGAACATCTTTCCATGTTTATGAAATCATGCACCAACACAAATGCAGGCTAACAATTGTTATTAAGATCATATGTGTTTTCTTGCTTGAACTTTAAAAGCTTTATTTGTAGGAAGGAACGAAATTGCTGACTCTACGGATACTTTAATTAGCTTGAATTATAGTTCAGTGAAGCTTAGCAATCAAACATTATATGGATTAATCTAATTGGTATTGCATGCATTTGGTTGGTATACATGTATTGTCCCCCACAAAAAGTAATTCACAACCAATAAGAAACAAAGGACCAGTAATCTGTACCTGCAACCAAGTACCAGCAGCAGCCAACGAAGAGAGCAATCCAGAGAAGAGCAGCATATCTTTTCCCTCGAACACATTAGCGACAATAATGCCCTTCTGCATTGTACTCGTCACATGGGTGCCCATCAACAATGCCCCGGTGAACTCCAAAACCGCGGCCGTCAACACGGCCTGTCGGAGCGACAATGCCCCCGAACCTACAGAGGTCCCCATGGCATTGGCCACATCATTGGCTCCAATATTCCAAGCCATGTAAAACCCCGATAGCAGAGTTGCATATGACAACAGCTTGGTCTTCAAGGACAACCCCTGCCCCAAAGACTTCATAAACAATGGAAAGCAGAGAGCCACGAACGCTATGCATATATAAATAGCAGAAGCAGTGCTTGAAGATATGTGAAAAGCTTGAGCCATTCCACGCGAGTCGTCGTCCTCGGTCTTCTCAACTTCATGACGATGATGTTCCTTGAGTTTGATCTCTTCCTTTTCTTCTTCGCCTTCAGCTTCGGCATAAGACGACAGGCTTGCAAAAGGGTGTGTGAATTTAGCGTCTTTCAGCCTCAAGGTGGGTAAAAAAGAAGATTTGGGTGACAGTAGTTGAGGCTTGAGAAGCAGCGAAGTCTCTCTCTTGGGGAGTTGAGTTTCAGGGGGAAAGAAAGGAGAGCGACGTTTGGGAATGTAGAGATGGGTGTTATGCAGAATGAATCCTCGAGATGAAGAAGTACTGGTATTTCTGGTTGAAGATAAGCAGAAAGAGGAAGTCATGTCTTAGAGAGACAGTGTAAAAAGAGAGAAGGGGGAGAGAGAGTGGAATATGGATGAAATTATTCAGGCAGATTCTTGGCCATGGAATTTGGTGGAGCAGGAGACGAGGAAGAAGTAGGTGGAGGAGGAGGAGGAATGGAGGATTGTGCATTTTGAAATTGGATTTGTGGTTTCTTTGTTTCTTTTGTGGGTGGAAAGGGAGGTGAGGAAGTGGACTTATCAAAAACAAAAAAGGGAGGTGAGGAAGTGGATTTGTCTGTTTGCTTTGGTCTTCGGTACGAGTGGCTGTAGTCCATCTTTGATTCTTTGGGAAGGACCTTCACGGCTTCACCACCCATTATATCCACAAATATTCAGAGAAAAATAGATTAGATACCAAATCCAAAGAGAAAATTTGCATTATCCGAAATGACGAAGAATTCTTTTTGTCGTTGGATGTTGAGGGAAATGGTAAAAATCTCATGTTTTGTGATTCTCAGCAATAGAATTCTTGTTTTTAATCCCCCTCTATCTATCTCGGTAGAATATAAACAAAGGTTGAAAAATTATAGAGTACTAATGCATGAGATGACATTCTAGTTTTATCAAAATATGTTATATCATTAAAACTATTTACATGAATGCTATTTTTAATAATAATAATATAAAAATTCTATTATCATTTTCATACGACACATAAATTTTTATTTTTTCTCTTATAAACTGTGTAGTGTATGGATAATGAGTGGAAGAACTCAATTAGTTTAGGAAGAATAAAATAAAATAAAATAAATATGACATATAGTGTATAAGAATGATGAATAACAAAACTTTTTGTAATAATATAACATTTTATTAAATACTGTGTCCGTATTCTATCCCATAATTATTCTTAATAGTTAGGTCTCGTTTAGTTATACAGTTCAGATGTAATAAGATGTTTTGTTGAAAGTTAAATAAAATATTGTTATAATGTAATTTTTTAATATTAATTTTATTTTAAAATTTGAAAAAGTTGAATTATTTATTATATTTTTTATGAAAATTTTAAAAAATTATAATGATGAGATGAGATAGTTTAAAATTTAATAACCTATTTAGATTGATGAGTTTTGCTATGTACAAACAAAATTGTGTACTAATTTATGTACCAATACTGATTCCATCATATTCAAAATTTAAATTAGCTCTATTTTCAGTAAAATCTACTTTTTGACCAATTACATTAGATTATTGTACATATTAATGTGCATTTTTGCTTGCAACTAGATTTTTCCTTAGATCGAGTTTCACTTACTGTATATCTGACAATTGGAGTGATGATTCAAGTCCCCATTACTGTTTGAGAGATGCTTTCTCTGCTCAAGTACATGTACTTATTGCCCAAAGATTGAAACACTGTTTCTACTTTCTCTCCTCACCACATAGTGAATACCCACTTCTGTACGAAGTCATCCTTATTTCTTCTTGAAACAGTTTCAATCTCAAATACGATGGAAATGGACTTGCTGATCACACAAATTGAAGTCCTCTCCTGGCAAGACTGCAAACTTGAACACGCTACTGAAGTAGCAAAGAAATCATCAAAACTAGCTTTGGTGCGTCATCTGTAGCTGAAAGTCCACTAAGCAAATTTGCAAGGAAAACGCCACTCTCACTGAGAGGGGCTCTCAACAATTCTCACGATTCTTTTTTTTATTATTTAATAATTAAAAAAGTATTTTTTTAATGAATTTGTAATTTTTATTTGTAATTTTTAAATATTTAAGGGATTTAAAAAATGTGTGAAAAAGGCCCAACAAAAAGTTTTTTTTTTTCTTTTGCCTCATCAGTGAGTATTCTTGGTGGCTTTAGCAGCCCTCAATTTGCAATACACTCAAGTATTAAAACTGCCTAGAACTTCATACAGAAATTTCTTATAGAAGATTTGGAGGCCAATATGTTTTTATTCACATTCGAATCTTCTCACGACAAGCACAAAGTGCTTAGGCAAGCTCCATGAAATTTTATGAGTCATCTTCTCATTCTAAAACCATGGCCCCAGGATCAACATTGCAAGAAATTAGTTTGAATCACTCAACCTTTTATGGGCAAATTCATGGTCTCTCAGTAGATCACATGACTTTGAAAAATACCACAAACATAGGCAAATCATGGGGCAATCGAAGTTAGAAGAAGACTCACAGTTCGGTATATCATGCAAGAAATTTATTAGAATCAAGGTAGAAATCGACATCACAATCTCACTTAAGCAAGGTTTTACACTACCTAGAGCTTTCAATATAGACTCATAGGTATCTTACAAATATGAGAGGTTATCAAATTTTAGCAATGTATGTGGAAGACTAGGGCCTTCATAGATTTTCTACACTTACCTTCACACATTCATATCCCATTTGGACCTTGGTTATGAGCAGAATACACAAACCCAATACTCTTTCAAATAATTCATCAAACAATAGACAATCAATAGGGAAATCAAAAAATTGGCCACAAAGTTCAAAAGGAAAGGAGATAATGGTAGACAAAAGATGAGCATCAAAATATCAAATTTTTAGTGCTTAAACCAAGGAACTCACCAGCAGAAAAAACATGAGCACCTCCGAAATGGCCCTCAAGAATTTTTCTCCAATCAAACATTTGGAAAATTCTCACTTTTCTTCTGCTCCAACAAATTTCCCAGTGTTTCAAGATCTAAATTCTCTGTTCCACTACAGTTCCTTAGCTGTCTTCAATTTTGCAGCACCAGCCGCACTAAAATAGGTCAGTCCCAAAAGAAATTATATTATTGTTAGCTCCAATCCGTCAGTCAAGCCGTACTTGACTCTTACATCAACTATAGCTCAATATACTTTACCTGATATGACTGAAATGATGCAGCAAGTGGGATTTTTATCCCAAAGCTTAAAAAGGAGGTTTCCCCTCTGGTGATCACAATGGAGGCAGATGCATTATATAGTGCTTGGCTTTAGAGCTCAATAAGTTAAACATAAGGCCTAGCAAAACATGGTCCAATTCGGTGAGCACAATTTTATGTTTTCTAATCTCATTAAGCAAGGTTCCTTTTTTATTAACACACAAGCCTAGCCTCCTTCCAATCCAAAGCCCAGTAGTTCAAGCCCATCTAGCCCACACACACCACCCACTCAGCTCCATCCACTACCATTCGACTCTATAAAAGGCCATGCACTCCCATCATCCTATGATGAAATCCAACCCACAAAGAAGAATCACAATAAAAATCAGCCTAAAGAAGCGACCAATACATCTATGATAATAGCTTCATGTAAAAAATCAAAGGAATCAACACTGGCATTCACACTACTTGAGATGCAACCAAGATCAATGGGGAAGACAAATAAAATTGAAAGGGCATGCTCGACCATTTCCATTACCAAAGTCACTACCACCTTCATCTTGAATATAAAAAAAAGTTAAAGAGACAAGCTCCAATATGCATCCCCCAACTAATTAAAGACAATGATATGGAATTGCAGGGACTTGCCCAACCCAAAGCAATTAGAAATTTAAGTGCCAATATTAGGAAATATAACCCAAACACTATTTTTTTGTCAGAAACCATGGTGCCAGTAAAACGCACCTTATCTATTGTGAGTAGTTTAGGTTTCCACCATTTTGTTAACTATCCAGCCTTAGAAATAAAGGAACTTACTACTTTTATTGCGTCCGGGTGGAACCTGTACATATTAATATGAATGCAATTTATGTTTTAATTTACTCAAACCCTCCATATTACCCTTGGTTGATCACATATGTCTATGCACCTACTCAATGGAAATTTAAAGCAAGCTTCTGGAATCACTTGGACTTTATTAAGTATTTATGGGCTTTGGGTTTGTATAGGAGATTTTAATGATCTCCTTAACCAACCAAAAAAATTTGGTGGGCGTCCTGTCCCCTCATCATCAATTGGAGGACTAAAAACTCTAATGGAAAACCACAAACTGATCAACATTGGTTTCATAGACCCTTATTTCATATGGACAGACAACGTACATGGTAATGCTCTCATAAGAGAAAGGTTGGACCAAGGGATAGCAAACCAACAATGGAGATTGTTATTCCCAGACGCCACATTGCACCATCTGGCTTCTTCGGCCTCAGACCATCTTTCGCTTCTCTTAAACACAGCAACAACTCAACAAAGAGCGTCCTCCTTCAATTTAAAAAATTTTGGATTCATGAACCTCCTAGTCAAATTATAATCCAAAAAGTATGGAACTAACAGTTAAATGGTACTCTAGCTTACATTTTGTGCAAAAAAAAAAAAAAAATCAAGTCCACAAAAGAAACTCTCAAGTACTAGAATAAAGCCCACTTCGGAAAAACTCAGGTCAATATCCAAAAAATAGAACATGAGCTCCTTGAAGTACAAAGTAGCCCCACTACCTTTTGGAACCAAGCAAGAGAAAAACATCTCCAATACAATCAGCAGGAATAACTGAAAAATGAAGAAAGCTTATGGTGCCTAAAATGCAAAATATCATGGCTAACATCCTTGAATCTCAATACAAATTTTTTCATCTATCAACAACAATTCGAAGGAGAAGCAATGTGGTCGACTCCATCAAATTGGGACTAGGTAATTGGACAATGGACCAAATTATTATTGAACCTTCTTTCATTGATTATTTTAGGTCTATATATACTTCAACAAAACCACAAGTCTAGGGGTATTAGAAAATCTGTTTGAAAAGTAAGTCACAGGTCAAGACAACGATTTTCTTAGTGTTACACCTAGTGAAAAAGAAATTTTTGATGCACTAAAACAAATCCCACACCCAAAAGCGTCAGGTTCGAATGGAATGATAGCTCTGTTCTACAGACATTATTAGAGTATCATAAAAAAAGGGGTCGCGCTACGTATAGTCCACAAAAATGACTCATTTGCAGTCCAAATATAGGAATAGACAAAATTGTCCACATTCTATCATTCACTTAACCAAAATACCCTTATTTCCAAATAAAAAACAGCCCAAAATCTAAAAAATAATTTCGATTTTCCTCTCCCTCATGCCATGCATCTAGGTCCTCCTCCACTTTCCATCGCCAGCAATCTTCTCCTCCACTTTCTATTGTTGGCATCCTTCACCATCGACAATTACAAGTATTCTTTTTAGTAAGGGTGAGCTATTATATTTCAAATGAAAAACAAACTAAAACACCACTAATGGTTACCTAGCTCCTAAAGTCTAAAGTAGTGCTCCCCTCTAACAATAAATAAGTATTATAAATCTTAGTACATTTATACATGCGTGTCTGATGCTTGACTTAGTCAAGGAAAGATGAAAGGATCTAAGGAAGATAGAGAAAAGCCTTACTCTGTTCATGCGTATAATTAATGAGCATATGAAAAATAATATATAGTTAAGCATTGAAACTCATGTTGCTTTATTGAGCATTGAGAAATTATACACAAGTAATGACCATTGAAATGTTATTCTGTTTGCAGGGAGTAATGCTCTTTATTGTTTTCTTGTAGTTTGAAACATGTCTAGATTGTTCTTGATGTTTTATATATATATATATATATAACACATACATATATATATAGCCATTACTAACTTATTTAATTGATGAGGAAGTAACTGATGATCATGCGATTTTAGAGCCAACACCGGGGAATGATGATGATGAGGTTTTAGAGCCAACTCTTGATGATGATGATGGGTTTTCAGAGCCAACTCAGCAAATGATGACGATGGGATTTCAGAGCCAATGGTTGAGATGTTTTTTAAAACTGAGTTAGATTACTATAAGCAATATGGGAGCCAGACTGGATTTGGCATAATGACCCAAAGAAGTAGAAGTGAAGTTCATGGAAGTGTTAAATATGTAACACTTGGTTGTGCGCGTGGTGGTAAAGCAAGGAACCTAATTACCAATCTTTCTAAACCATGCTTGATAACGAAGACCGATTGTAAGGCGAAAATTAATGCACACTTGGATGGTGATGTCTTATGCATAACTACTGTATAGAATGCACACAACCATGGACTAAATCCACAAAAGACAAGATGTTTTAGATGTAATGAAGCTATTGATGACTCTATAAAGAGGCAGTTAGATATCAATGATAAGGTAGGCATCGACATGTCCAAAAGTTTTAACGCCTTGGTTGTCGAGGCCGTTGGATTTGAGAAACTTCCATTCATTGAGAAACATGTACGGAATTATATTGACAAATCTCGACACTTTAGACTCGACAAAGGAGGTGCTGATGCACTTCATGATTATTTTTAGAGAATGCAGTATAAGAATGATGTGCTTTACACATTAATGGATTTGGATGATGATGGATGACTGCAAAATGTCTTTTGGGCCAATGCACGTAACAAAGCAACATATGAGTATTTTAAGGATGTTGTGACATTTGATACAACATACCTAACCAATAGATATGACATGCCATTCGCCCTGTTTGTTGGTGTTAACCACCATAGACAATCAATACTTTTGGGAGCAGGTTTAATATCAAGTGAAAATACTGAAATATTTGTTTGGTTATTCGAGACTTGGTTGAAATGTATGGATGAGAGAGCGCCAAAAACTATTATCACTGATCAAGACATAGCCATGAAAAATGAGATTGCAATAGTTTTTCCACACACCTGGCATAAATATTGTTTGTTGCATATAATGCGAAAAATGTCAAAGAAGTTGTGGGTCATATGCTGAATATAAGTGTGGTTTGCAGAAAAGTGTTTATGGTTCTCAGACTTTTGAAGAGTTTGAAAAGTCTTGAAAGGTGTTTCTTGACAGTTACAATTTGCATGCAAATGCATGGCTTCAAAGTCTCTATAATGAGCGAGATTTTTAGGTTCCTATATACTTGAAAGATCCTTCTTGGTTAGGATGAGCACAACTCAAAAGAGTGAGAGCATAAATGCCTTTTTTGATAGATTTTTACATTCAGGGACCACATTAAAAGAATTCATCGATCAACTTGACAATGCATTGAGGAAGAAAGTAGAGTGTGAAATGGCAGCAGGCTTTCACTCATTTAATTGCATAGTCCCCTGTATATCCCATTTACCTGTGGAGAAGAAATTTTAAGAAGTGTACACTAATTCTAAATTTAAGAAAGTATAGGCAAAAGTAATGGAGATTATATATTCTCATTGTGTTCTAAAAAAAATAGAGGGGGTGATTACAACATATCAAATAAATGACTAGAGACAAGTTGAAAACTGCATCAAACGATCAACTATGCAGGCATACTTTAATAAAGATGAGTACGAGGCAAAGTGCATGTGTGGACTATTTGAGATGAAAAGAATTGTATGTAGGCACATTTTTTCATTTTCCGCTGCAAGAGATGTCTGAGAGTTTCTGGAAAAGTACATTATGGATAGGTGGAAAGAGGACATTAAATGTGGATATGCTCTGATTCAAAGCAGTTACAATGACTTAAGTAGTAAACCAACGGCTAGTAGGTACTCTAATTTGATAAAACTATGCTACCAAGTAGCTACAAATACAGCTGGAAATGAAGATAATTCTACAGACATGACACAAAAGTTATTGGCAATTAATAACATTTATACTAAATCAATACCCCGTGCCACAGTTTCAAGTACTCATACTTCCATTGATGCCAAAACTGGAAGTTCAAAGAAAGTGCTAAGTCCTTGAGTTGTTAGAGGGAAATGGAGGGCCCCATCGAAGAGGAAACAACCTACAACAGAGAAGTTACAAACCAAAACGAAAAAATTTGGTGGAAAGCAACAGAGGAAAAATGTAGGAAGATTTAAATAATGTGAGTTTAATATATGCAAACATTTTTAATCAAGTTATTACTTTGTGTATGTATTCAAATGTAAGCAATTGCACGTTCGGAAGATTTGTTAAACCTAATAGATTCAATAAGACCGTCTAGCACACAACAAAGTGTTGTTTCATAAGTGTCTGGTACACAAAAAAATGTTATTTCTTAGGTAAATGTTGTTAATTTTTCCTTTTTATTTCTATCTTGAGCAATTAATTAGAAGTTTGGCATGAGTTTTACACAATGTTTCATACTACTTGTAGGTGGACTTTCAACATCATGGCCCTCTTGAGAATTGATGATAAGATGTTGTGGATTGTTGTATTTTGATGATGTTATGAGATGAGAAGACGTTGACGACTGCATTTTGACTTTTAATATCATTATATTATTTAACTTGATGTATTATTGATGATGTTATCATGGAGAACTCACTTTTTTAAAATTTCAATGCATGGAGAAACAACTTGAGAGGAATGCTTGGAAATAAATTTTTTGTTTGAAAATTTTAATTTCCTTGTCAATGAATAGTGGGTACAAATTAGCTTTGTCTCATGTCATCAGCTTCCTAGCTTTGTCATTTAAAAAGTCCATAAACAGAGAATTGATATTTTGAGTATTGAAAACATGATAACATTACAATATATTAACATAATAATCCAACCATGTTGTTCTTGAATATTACAATATTGATAAAGAGTTTAAACCCAACACAACCTATCCAACAACATTACATAGTTTGATATACCAAAAAGCTCATATTGATCATTTTGGATGTCCTCCCTTACACGTTGAAGTTCTTCTTCCCTCTTTTGGAGTTCTTCCTCTCTCCCTTTTAGATGTGACGTTCTTTTTTCCATTCAACTTTTTCTTCATTTCGGAATGCAGTTTCTTGTACTTCATCTTATTGTAGAATGTAGGGTAGTTGATATTCATCTTAGTGCAGACTGCAGATGCTGTATCAATGATAGGCCTTTGTGCCTCAACTGGATCTCATCTAGCTGATATCTGAAACATACCAAATATTTTTTCACTTACGTAAGCATCATGAAACAACAAGAAAAGAAAGTACTTAAATATTTATGTAAGCATTTTAGATTGAATATGTTTTCAAAACTATGTAATTGACCCTACAATTTAACTCTTGATAAAACTAATCTAATATTTCAAGAACAAAGATATATTTATGGGCATTTAAGTTCAAGAAAAAGAAATGATATATTCAGCAATGAAAACTGTGTTCTAGCTTCAAATTAGGCTCTAAAGCACATAAATAAAACTAGGTGGTAGAATAAGAAATGAAAACTTTAGAAATGACACAACGTATACAACATTTTTAAAAGATGAAATAGTAATAATAAAATGCGTGAGAGTAAAGTTAAAAATGATTTTAAAGTGGCGGAAGAGGTAGAAAATAATTCATTGTTCCAAAGTCATACAACTAAGAGCAAAAATTAACCAATTGTCAAATTATCACCACGTGATCTAGCAGCCTTTTCTATTGTTATTAATTTACTGATGATTTACGCCGTGGAATTATAGCTGAATTTCACCATCCTCACCATAAGAACTGGTCTTCTTTCAGATTTATTTGTCAAGATTACCCCCACAGCGTTAGACGGAACCCATGCACAGATTTTTCCAAATAAGTAAAGTGCACACCTAATTGAAAACAACAAATGAAAAATCTATTGAGAGGACAAAACTGTTGAAACATCATAATCCAACAAATGAAACAAATCTGTTGAAAATAAAAACTTATATATACACCTCACAACCTATGGGGAGAGAGAGAGAGAGAGAGAGAGAGAGAGGCACATGTATGTCGACGAAGGGGATGGAATTATATAAGTCTAAGGAAAACTGGGTCCTCTCTTAAGGAAGAGGATGGCGATGTCACTAGGTTGACGGAGCTACGCAGGCGATGGCGACGACGACAACAATGGGTGAGGGCGAGTTACTTTGCTCTGCTCTGGATTTCACTGAGGAAGAAGCTCTGGATTTCACTAAGGAAGGAAGGGATTTCACTTCTTTGGTTCTGCTACATCTTGTGAAACGCTCTGTTTCATTAATGAATGAAATTGAAGCGTTTCATTTAGGCTTGCAAAGCAGTCCACGCCTATGCAATAAGAATTACTCTAAAAAATGAAGTCATAGAAGCAATACAACTTTTTTTTTTCAAAATGGAAAACGTTTGAGAGAGATGAATCATACAAACATAGCCCTTATCCCAAAAATCTTAAATCCAAGCTCTCCACACCATTATCGTTCCATCAATCTGACAAATGTCATCAACAAAATCATCACCAAAATATTGGTCAACCATTTCAAATCTACTATGTCAAACATTATCTCCCCTTTCCAAATGACCATCGTTCCTAGCCACAACATCAAAGAGAATACGATGATATCTCATGAGTTGCTCCGTCACCTTAAAGAAATCAAGGAGAAGAGGATTAATGGTTATAAAGTTTGATATGGAAAAAACTTTCGATTTTGTAAAGTGGGATTTCCTATTTATGGTGATAAAATTTTGGAGTACAATAATAGGTGGACTAACCTAATAAAAGAATGTATCCCACCAACAACTTTCTCAATTCTCACAAATGGCTCACCCAGAGGTTTCTTTAAAGCATAAAGGGGACCCAAACAAGGGGACCATATTTCACCTTTTCTTTTTATATTGAATATGGAGGTGTTGTCAAGAATAATAATCAGATCAGAAATCCAAGTAAATTTCAAAGGAATTAGACTAAGCATGAACAATCCATCAATTTCACACCTCCTATTTATGGATGATATAATCATCTTTAGGAAAGCTAGTGAAAGAAATGCTCAAGCCATTTTGAAAGCTTGGAGGAATATCAACTTTGGTCGAGACAAAAAATTAACCACAATAAGTCTTCCATTTTCATCATAAGAAATACCACCCCTGACACTAAAGCTACAATCTCTCAATTATTGTCATACAAGTCCTCATCCTCAAGAATGAAATATCTAGAACTCCCAACTTCTTTTAGCAGAACAAAAAAGAAAACTATCAAGGTTTATTAGAGAAAGTAGGAAAAAATTTAGAAGGTTGGAAAGCGAAACTGGAAGGACCATGCTAATCAAAATAGTAACAAGAACAATTCCAGGTTATCAAATGTCATCATTTTTGCTGCCGAAATCAGTATGCAAGACTTTAAGATCCTACTTTAAATATTTCTAATGAGGCTTCCCAAAGGATCAAATGAATAATCTGACTTTGAAGTCCTAGAAATCTATATGCCAATCAAAGAGATTAGGCCTCGACCTCGGCCTTAGACTAATGAAAAATATGAATACACACTTCTAGCAAAGACTAGATCGGAAATGAGCAAAGAAAGTTTTGGTTTATGGCATTCCATTCCCTTAGCAAAATACCTTAACGCTACAAGTTTTTGGAATGAAAATCCAAAATTATCAAATTCATGACTATGGAAAGAAATTCTCAAAACTAGAGATCTTCTTGCAAAGGACATTTGCTACCAAATAAACAGTGGATTATCGGTCAATCTATGGTCAGAACCATGCATTCCTACAATGGAAAAGTTCATACCAAAGCCAATTCAACAAATGAACCAGGTATACCTGTAACAGCCCGCTAAAATTATCAGTTTTGGATTTTTTTTCCCGACAGCAATCACATCTCTCTCTTCTTTACCCTCATCTGGAATCACGCGTATAGATTATCTTTTCCGTAAATCACGTAATTTATTCTTCACTGACAGCTGTAAAATTATGAACAGTTTTATCCTAAGCGTTGTACCTCGATGGCGTTTTCCCGGATCTTATCCATCGAATTTCAAAGTATTAGATAAGCTTGTTTTTAAAGTAGCACAATTATAATAATTTAATGAGCTCTGAAAATATTATAATTGTGACGCCCCCAAATTCCGCTTGGGATTGAACGGACATTTGAAGCGTCGAGACATGCAACACAAGGTTACCTGCCCCCGTTCATGACATATAAGATGCAATGTTCCTAACATGCATCTAACATTATGCAATATTCGCAGCGGATAATCTTTTTCTTTAGCAATACTATGCACCAACTAAATATATCCCAAATACTTGAAACATAATTCATACATAAAGGCATACTAAAAAGCCGTGATCACCACACTAGTCTAAAATGGTTGTGATCAAAAGAATACTTGAGATACAACTCCAAAAGTACAAGTATTAACCTAAGTTAAATACTATACCATCATCAACATCGCACCGTGGCCTAGTCGACCGTATTCAGTTGGTCAGATTCCAATTCTCCTTTGGGTCCTGTAACAAGATCTACCATTCGGGGGAAAGCTAAGCGTGGCCTTGGAAGGCTCATGGTCGCCTTGTGATGGTCAAAGGTGGCGGAACACGGCGGCATCACGCCGTGAACAGTAAATCCGAACGGTGAGCGGAAACGCGAGATAGCGAAATTTCATAGAACTTCATGGCAAGCTAGGGATAGGTAGATGAACATGTGGTGAAGCTGTGGTAGCGAGGTGGTGGTCGGACGGTGGCTAACGGCGGCGGATCGGCCGTTTGAAACCATTTTTGGCCTTGGAGAGTGTAGGAGAGTGAGAGCTCTACGAAGCTCCGTTGGTCATGAAATTTCTTGGGGAGGTTCATGAGGATGAGAGGAACAAGATGGTGGTGGTGAAACACCACGGGTGGCCGTGTACGGCGGCGCACGGTGGTGAAACCGAACGGGTGTTTTTAAGAAACCCATATGAGAAAAGTGAGAGTTTGGGAAAAAGAAAGACATGGGGAGGAAGCCCTTGATGAGGTGAGTCCAATGGTGGTGCTTGGTGGTTGATTTGGCCGTGTATGGTGGTCCAAAAATGAGAAAAACCCCTAGAGACCCATAACTTTGAAGAGAGAAAGAGAGAGAAGTAGTGGCCGGTTTAGCACACCACCGGCGTGGTTGTGCTCGCCGGAGGGAGAGGATGAGGCCGGAGTGGGAGGTGGGGTCCGGCGGCCGGAGGTGGCGCCGGCTGGGACCTTGAAACCGAACGGCCATGGTGGCTTCCTTCATTCCGTCGACCAAGAGAGAGAGAGGGAGAGAAAAAAGAAAATAAAAAGAAAAAGAGAAAAAGTGAAGAGAAAAAAGGTAGGGCCAGAGTATATCGCTTCAATTCTACATTTCGGGATCCTCAAATAAACCAACAGTGAGTTAAAACACTGATTAAAAACGCTTAAATGTTTTATTTTAAATAAAACACTTTAAATAAAACACTACGATGAATTAAGGTAGAATATTATTTTATAAACTAAAATTTATAAAATAATATTTCCTCATCATTATATAAAAATGATAAAGTACCGTTAATTAATCGAAGAGGATAAAATCATTTAAATTAATAAAACACTTAATTACTACACTGAGAAGAATTAAGATAGAATATTATTTTATAAACTAAGGTTTATAAAATAATATTTTCTTCATCATTATATAAAATGATAAAGTATCATTAATTAATCAAAGTGCATAAAACACTTAAATTTAAATAAGAATTTTCAACGTAAAATTAAACCTCTTAATATCTTAAAACAATTAAAATATTTAATCTAAATAAATATCCACAATTATTGTAACAGCCCGCTAAAATTATCAGTTTTGGATTATTTCCCGACAGCAATCACATCTCTCTCATCTTTACCCTCATCTGGAATCACGCGTATAGATTATCTTTTCCGTAAATCACGTAATTTGTTCTTCATCGACAGCTGTAAAATCATGAGTCTTCCAAGACCACGCCTAGCCTTTCTCAAGCCCAAACTACCACTTTATGTGGTGGACAGCCACCGTACGCCGCCACGTACGTTCCTCCGACGCATGTTCGTGACGAACAACGAGCGACGCGCGGGTTATCCCGTCGATGGTATAACCTTCTATCTCTAGTTATTTTACGTTTAAAATAGTTGGTTGGTTTGTGGATTGTGTAGTTGTATTTGTGGAATTCGTTGCGTAGTTGTGAAGCGAAGTGTGGTTGTGAAGTGTTGAGTTTGATTGTGTATTTTGTGGACTGTGCTGTGAAGTATAGGCGATGAGATGGATGCCGTAGATGTGATACGGCGGGTTGTGTGAAGAGAATACGCGTGTAGCGTACTCTGTGTAATGCAGCGACGCGCCGCGCGACGTGCGCTGTAATGATGTGTGTCGTAGAAGGAAGGGAGTACGCATGTAGTGTACTCCGTGTTGTATGGCGATGCATCGTGTGATGTGCATCGTGTTGATGAGTGTTGTAGCGAAGGAAGTACGCGTAGTGCGTACTCCGTGTCGCGTAGCGATGCACTGTGAGACGTGTATCGCAGTGATGAGTTTTGTAGTGTGGATGGAAGAGAGTTCACGTGAGTGTACTCTGTATTAAGTCGTGAAACACCGGATGGCGTAACAGAGAAGTGTAGAGCATGGTGTAGTGTTGGGAAACTGTATGACAGTGTCCCGAAGCAGTGGTGTTATGGATTATAGTCTGGGGTGACTGGTGTCATCTTGTGGTTGACTATGGCTAAGAGTATATGGATTGAGAAAGGAATTGTTTGTTGGTTATTATTGATAATTTTAATGAACTTGTTTTAGTGCAAAGGCTTTATGAAGTCAAATTATCTCTTCTGAGTATAGTGAAACCTCAAGTTGCCGTGGTGTTGCAAGTGCTCACAATATGACAATTGAGTTCAGAAGTGAAAATCTTAAGGACTTGAGTGTTCCTCTTCCAGCTGTTGTGCAGTTCCTCGTGTTTCGCGCCTTTTCTCATAGAACGCGACGATCGAGGTAAGTTAGCCTCTAACTTACTATCAGTTTATTGTGTATGTGTGATGGGTAAGAGAACTATAATTTATGTATGTATGTTCTCGTATATGCCATGTCATGCTATGTCATTACATGTTTATCTGCTATGTATGATTTAATCTCTCATGAATAATTATCTGTTACATAATCTTTTCTGTCATACAATATTGTATGTTATAAGTATGCCATGTTAAGTATGCCATAAGATACATGTATGCCATTAAATGTTTATGATTAAATCATATTGTGCCATTTACAAGCATACGCCATGTTAGAAAAGTATATGATATTAAATAATATCTCATGCATTAAGAAAGATAAGACATGTTATGTTACGTATAATACGTGGGGCCACAACAACTGTGGAGTACGTATTATATTTATGTTAGTTATAATGCGTGGGGCCACAACAACTGTGGAGTACGTATTATATTTTATGTTACTTATAATCGTGGGGCCACAACAACTGTGGAGTACGTATTATATCTTATGTTACTTATAATCGTGGGGCCACAACAACTGTGGAGTACGTATTATATTTATGTTATTATAATGCGTGGGGCCACAACAACTGTGGAGTACGTATTATATTTATGTTACTTATAATGCGTGGGGCCACAACAACTGTGGAGTACGTATTATATTCTATGTTATTTATAATGCGTGGGGCCACAACAACTGTGGAGTACGTATTATATTTATATTATGTTACGTATAATACGTGGGGCCACAACAACTGTGGAGTACGTATTATATTTATGTTACTTATAATGCGTGGGGCCACAACAACTGTGGAGTACGTATTATATTTATGTTATGTTACGTATAATACGTGGGGCCACAACAACTGTGGAGTACGTATTATATTTTATGTTATTTATAATGCGTGGGGCCACAACAACTGTGGAGTACGTATTATATTTATGTTATGTTACGTATAATACGTGGGGCCACAACAACTGTGGAGTACGTATTATATTTATGTTATGTTACTTATAATGCGTGGGGCCACAACAACTGTGGAGTACGTATTATATTTATGTTATGTTACGTATAATACGTGGGGCCACAACAACTGTGGAGTACGTATTATATTTATGTTATGTTACTTATAATGCGTGGGGCCACAACAACTGTGGAGTACGTATTATATTTATGTTATGTTACGTATAATACGTGGGGCCACAACAACTGTGGAGTACGTATTATATTTATGTTACTTATAATGCGTGGGGCCACAACAACTGTGGAGTACGTATTATATTTATGTTATGTTATTTATAATGCGTGGGGCCACAACAACTGTGGAGTACGTATTATATTTATGTTATGTTATTTATAATGCGTGGGGCCACAACAACTGTGGAGTACGTATTATATTTATGTTATGTTACTTATAATGCGTGGGGCCACAACAACTGTGGAGTACGTATTATATTTATGTTATGTTACTTATAATGCGTGGGGCCACAACAACTGTGGAGTACGTATTATATTTATGTTACTTATAATGCGTGGGGCCACAACAACTGTGGAGTACGTATTATATTTTATGTTACATGAAGTATGGGGCCACAACAACTGTGGAGCATACACTACATGAGACACAGCAATTGTGACATGTAGAATACGTGGGGCCACAACAACTGTGGAGTACGTATTATATTTTATGTTATGTGAATTCATGGGGCCACAACAACTGTGGAGCATGAAGTATGGGGCCACAACAACTGTGGAGCATACACTACATGAGACACAGCAATTGTGACATGTAGAATACGTGGGGCCACAACAACTGTGGAGTACGTATTATGTTTTAGTTACTTGAATACGTGGGGCCACAACAACTGTGGAGTACGTATTAACGCACGTTATTAATCAAGACAATTGAATAAGATTCCAATTTATGTTAAGTCCAGTTTCAGATCAAATATATGATAAGTCAAGTTTCAGATCAAGTTCATGTTATGTTATGCTCACGTACATGTTATGTTCATGTTCATGTTATGTTCCAAGTTCATGTTCACATCATGTTATGTTCACGTTTATGATACGTTCAAGCTCACGTTCATGTTATGTTATGTTCATGTCCATGTTATGTTTCACGTTCATGTTATGTTGATTGTTCATGTTATGTTTTAAGCTTAAGTTCATGCCATGTTAAGTCAAGTTCAGTTCACGCTTAAGTTCTGGTTAAGTCATGCTATATGTCAAGTTATACTATGTTTATGTATGACTATAATTATGCATTTATGCTTTTACTGCCATGCATGCATTTTTAACCTGTGTATAGAGTTTTATGTTAACTTACTGAGATTTGTAATCAAATCTCACTGTGGTAGTCCCAACTACCATTCCCCCGAATGGTAGATCTTGTTACAGGACCCAAAGGAGAATTGGAATCTGAC